>NC_069439.1:24854676-24870574 GCF_026875155.1 Cherax quadricarinatus
AATACACTACCTAAACAGGAATACTCCATACGACTGATGTACAAAACAATTGCATGCAACATATGACCGTCTTGTTATTACTCATTGTGCTTATAGTAAATCTGGTTTACATTAATGTTTTATCACTCGATTTATCATTGCTTAGTTAATCTTAAGTTAATTTAGCCAGCCCGTTAAATGCTATGCATAGTATATGTGTGCTTTGGCATGTTGTCTTATCTGTATTTTTTTGTACCTCTGTATGTGTGCTCAAATTGTAAATAGATGAATTACAATGGTACCATATAGTGCCATATGGTACAATGTGACATAGGTGGCAATGGTACCATATGGTACAATGGCATCATAGATACAATGGTACATATGGTACATATGGCAAAAATGGTCACATGATACAATGGTTACATATGATACATGGTGACCATATGATACAATGGTACCATTATGGTACAATGGTCCATTTGGTACAAATGGCACCATTTGGTACAATGGTACCATATGATACATAGTACATATGGGGCAATGGTACCTATGGTACCATATGGTGTACTGGTTACCATATTGTACATATGATGCAATGGTACATATGGTACATTGTACCATACAGTACATGATACCATATGGTTCATTGTACCATATTGGTACTGTTGTATTCAACACAAACACCACTAATGTTTTTTCATTATTATTTGTTTACAATAGTTGTATACAACAAAAATATGCAAAAATGTTTGTATATTAGTAATGTTCTATTATATATTTACAAGTGTACAGGAACTTTACGTCTGTTCTCTGAGGTGGATGACAAAGCACTGTGTCTCGGAAACTGCGGAGTCAGTAGCTAGCTTGCATCGCCACCACATAGTCATGGCTGTTGTCTCATGCCACCAACACCTATTGGACCATATGTACATGGTATAAGTTTACAGGGTACCATATGGTACATATGTATGATACCAACCCTCTTATATAATGACTTAAATGAACCAAACAGTTATGTTAATACTACACTTGTGCAGAAACAATTAAAGGCACTTTCAGTGCCAATAACAACATTAACTATCTTTAACTACAATATCAGATCTTTAAGCAAAGCATTACGATGACCTCTAGCATTACTAAATTCCTTACATGCCAATAGCCTCATTACACTAAATGACAACCTGGCTAAAGCCTGATAGTACAGATGTACTTTGCCATTCCTGGCTTGTTACACAGCTACACAACTGTAGGCCAGACCAACAAGGTGGGTGGCACAGCCTATACTACTCAGACAACTAGAATGTATCACTTAATATTGCACAAGGGATGAACATGGGGGAATATATAATAGCTTCAATTCAAAACCACCTAACCCCCCCCCCCCCCCCCCCCCCCCCCAAAACCTCTCACATTGATAAACAGCTACAGAGTTTCCACAGTCAAACATAAGCCCAATTAGTCAAAACTAGGAAGTATGATAAACTGATGCACGCATGAACAAAGATCACTTACTACTCTCAGGTGACTTCAATATTAATCTCCTGCAAGACCAGGACCCACACGTTACTGATCACAAACACAATGGAGTAGCTGTATGTTGATACCAACAGTACAAAACCTACAAGAGTTACAGAGACTAGTGTTTCCCTACTTGACCCAGCTGGACCAACACCATATCCCTTGAACCCTTTGACTGTCGAAAAGGGCCATCCTGAAGTTATCTCTGGTGTCGCAAAATATTTGAAAAAAAAAATACAAAAAAAAAAAATTATTTTTTTCTTATGAAAATGTTAAGATTATTTTTCTGATTGTTTTAGTCCCCAAAAAAAAAATTTTCCCATCAGTACTACGAGATATCAGATGCATGAAGTTTGCAGAAAATGAGCCTCGTCTATGGCAACAGCGGCGACTGCCGCTACCCGGTAAACTTTAGTTTACTTGTATTTGAAGGTATTGTTGTTCTTTTCACTATTTTTATTTTTTCACTAACTTATGTGGGCCTGTTGAGAACCAAAGTAGGTGCATGGTACATATATACACTCGTTGTATACAACACAATAAGCACACAAACATAATTATCAATATATTGTTTAAAAACTTGTTTACAAAAACAAAACATACAAAAAATTGTTTATTACTATTGTTCTATATATATATACCAATATACAGTCATGATATATTCCCTAGAAGTTCTGCAGCTGTGGAAACTCTGTGAAACATGGTGTCATACAACAGTGGTCGTTTTACACTCTTAATAAACATGGTTCGTCATACACAGTGGAGTTTTACACTCTCACACATAAAACATGGTGTATACACAGTCGGTGTTTTACCCTCTCACACATAAAATGGTGCATACACGTGGTGTTTTACACTCTCACACATAAAATCAGTGTGTGTGCATTTTTGTTGAATTTTTTTTTTTATGTTGCAATAGACAAAACACTCGTTGAGCAGTTTTTTCAAAGTATTAGCAGGCAGTTGTGTTATGTAGTTATCCTAGGTAAATGGTCGTGTGTCATCATTCCTTCCTAATTTCTTTCATTCCTTCCTACTGGAGGCTACCTGGGAGGCCATTCCACCCTCTTTCCTAATTCCTTCATCTGTCCTTCATTACTTTTTCCTTCCTTTCATCTAGTCCTTCCTTCATTCCTGCCTTCCTTCTTGCTTTGGTTTCTTAATATTATATACACCATATATAGTCACTAGATACTTTCATAAAACTCCTATTATCACCTTCAGGCAAGCTTGTCTTCGTTGTGCGAGTGTGGGCCTTATAAATGTTTGAGTAGGAGCGGCAGCTGTCAAAATGGGACATATTGTCTCATTAGTCAATGCCCCTACCACCTGTCAAAAACAATGGGGTTCGGATGCTGTTCCCCTCCATTCTATCTAAATTATCTTTCTCCCTCATCTATCTCTTTCAATATGTCTCTCTTTCTCTCTCTCTGTCTATTCTGTCTCAAAAGTTACACATAAATACCCAACTATACATAGTGGAAATACCTAGTATACCCAAAAACACCGCCCCCCCCCCCTTATCCTATACTCTGCTTGAAAGATGTGAGTAAAAAGTGATGATGACACAAGTCTTGTGGCTCTCTCTGAGACAGACTAGACGGATAGACAGGGAGTTTGCAGACAGACCAAATAGACAGACAGACAATTTTGGGGGTTTGGTTCGTGTTCATCTTCTCCTCCTCTCCTCCTCCTTCTTCTCCTCCTCCTCCACCTTTCTCCTTCTCCTTCTCCTCCTCCTTCTCCTCTCCTTCTCTCCTCATCCATTCTCATCCTACCTCCTTTTCTCCTTCATTCTCCTTCTCACTACCTCCCCCCCCCCCCCCTCCTCCTCCTCCTCTCCTCCTCCTCCTCCTCCTCCTGGGTCTTGACAGATGGGACAGCTGCCCCTCCCTCACTCTCGTTCTAGCTCATCAAAAGGTCAGCCTTCTTATCAGATGTTATCTCCCTTATCTTGTCACTGTCATGGGGTGAACTGTTTTTCATGGCCTCAAGGGAACTTATTATTACATATTATTTTTATTATGTATTAGTATTTTATTTAATCTTATTCTTCTTTTATTCTTCTTTTCTTCTTTATTCTTCTTATTCTTCTTCTTCTTCTTCTTCTTCTTCGTCTCTTCCTCCTCTTCACCTTCCTCCTCCTCCCTCCTCCTCCCTCCTCCTCCCTCCCTCCTTCCTCCACCATCGCTCCCTCCTTCTTCCTCCTCCCTCCATTCCTCTCCTCCCTCCCACACTCTCCTCCTCCCTCCTTCTTCTCTTCCCTCCTTCTTCCCTCCTCTCCTACCTCTCCTACCTCCTGCCTCCTCCTCCTCCTTCCTTTCCTTTCCCATTCCTTCTCTCCTCTTCTTCTCCTCCTATTCTTCCTCCTCCTCTTCTTCCTCCTCCTCTTCTTCCCCTCCTCTTCCTCCTCCTCCACCTTCATCATTGCTTTTGGTCTCCAACCTCCCTTTCATCTGAAATCATGAAATTGAATCTTCATTGACACTTCCATCTGTGTTAGAGCATACACTGGAAGAGAAGAGTCCCAGATTTTCAGGGAAGTCACATATTCTTACGCTAGACATGCTGTGAAAAAGGACTGACTGAAAAGGTATTCCCACAATGCCACCACTGGCTCCCGATTTTTTTTATATGGTGCAAACTGACCAGGAGGACCATTCTCTCCATGTGGGCCTACAGCTTTCTCCTGCTTGATTTGAAGCCGCTAGAATTCTAGAATTTATGCGTTTGATACGTCAAACACGGTATCTCCTATGACGTACTTATACGACCGCAACAGTCCAAAGGGTTAAAAATCAGGCATAATTACAGATAATACACAGACCACTACACTACTTTCCTCATAACATATCTCTTGGTAAAATACCTCAGTCAAGGACACTACTAAAGGTCACCTTCAGACTTCACAATGAGGCAGCCATTAATACTTCACAACAGCAGTAGCAAACATTGCTGGCACACTGAGCCTAGAAATCTTAACAGTTTATTGACGAATGTATTAATAATTTTCTTAAAAAAGACCCAATACTCTATCATAAGCACTGCCCTAAGAAAACTAAACAGATGACAGCTAAGAGACTGAACAGTCCTGGCTCAACACCAGCATTCTCAAATCCATAAATACAAAAACACCGATATGAAAAAACAGTACAGGGAATGGGTCACATAACCAGAGACCCAAACAAAACGTTACTCTGTCAATCCTAACCAGCATGAATAGAAGGCAAAAAAATTGTAGTAGAGAACAGTATTATCCCACTTACGAGGTGATATAAAAAAGGACCTGGAAAACCCTATCAGAAATTCTGGGATCAAAAAGATTCCGAATAGCGAAATAAAATTAGCTCAAAACAGATTGAACCCCAACTCCCACCAACAGAAAACAGCAGACTCATTGATTTCTTCTCCACTATAGGACAAAACTTGCCAATAAAATCCCAAGCTCAGATACCCCACAGATGACTACCTCTCTGGCAACTACCCGAAAGAACACACTGTTCCTAGGCTCGGATAACCCATACGAAGTCTCCCTTATTATCAAACGCATATAAAACAAGGCAGGAGATGTAAATACCTAACACCTTATTATACAAAAAAAGTGTCACAAGTGATATCACCAAATCATTGCAACACTCTTTAACAAATCCATTGAATCCTCCACCTTCCCTACAGTACTCAAAATAGCAAGGTCACCCCGAATCCAAAAGGAGGAGACCAAACAAAGTTGAATACCTATAGGCCAATATCTAACTACACCCTCTCTCAAAAATTTCCGAAAAAAAATTAATCATAAACGATCTACTCCTACTTATCTCCCAAACATATCAAACCCTGCCAATTTGGATTCAGGGCCCTAATAATAAGACTAATGATGCTATTATACACATGCTAGGGGACATATATACACTGCAATAGAGAAAAAAGGAAGTTCCATGGGGGATCTTCATTGACTTACGTTAAAAGCTTTTGATACAGTTTGGACATGACTTTGCTCACGTAAAATTGTCACACTTGGGTAATAAGAGGGCACTCCTCAACTACCTCAAGTCATACCTCAGCAACAGAAGCTCAATCATGTGTACGCAAATGGGGAAAACTCTTCTGCCCAACCAATTACAGTTGGTGTCCCACAGGGAAGTGTCCTTGGCCCTCTTCTCTTTCTCCTATACATAAATGACCTACCAAATGCTTCACAATTACTCAAACCCACACTATTTGCAGATGACACTACATACGTCTTCTCCCACCCGAGCCCAGTCACGCTAGCCAATACTGTAAATACCGAATTACAGAAAATATCTACCTGGATGAGGACTAACAAACTTACACTAAACATTGACAAAACCTACTTCATTCAGTTTGGTAACAGAGCTACAGATGTCCCTCTTAACATAATGATAACGGATCACCTATCACAAAGCTAACAGAGGGAAAATTCTTAGGAATCCACCTTGATAATAGACTCAAATTTCATACACATATACAACAAATTTCTAAAAAAATTTCCAAGACTGTAGGCATACTTTCGAAGATACGGTACTATGCTCCACAGGCAGCCCTCCTGGCCCTATATCACTCACTTATTTACCCCTATCTCACCTATGGAATTTGTGCATGGGGCTCAACAACAATTAACCATCTCAGACCACTAATTACCCAACAAAAGGCTGCAGTTAGAATGATAACAAATTCTCACTACAGGCAGCACACTCCACCAATATTCAATACACTAAACCTACTCACCATACAAAACATCCATACTTATTACTGCACCTATTACATACATAGAACACTTAACTCTGATATTAACCCCCCCCCCCTCAAACATCTCCTTGCCAACCTCAACAGAACACATGACCATAACACAAGGCACAGATCACTCTTTGATGTTCCTCGTGTCCATCTCACACTATGCAAAAACTCAATGCACATAAAAGGCCCTAAAATCTGGAATTCATTACCTGTAAATATAAAAGAAACACTACCTGTTTATAAATTCAAGTCTCTCTCAAAGATCACTTACTCACCAAAACCAAATAAATACTGAATAACTCAACCTTATAAATTGTATATCTCAAATGTTTCTCACAATTATATCACATAAATGTTAAACCTAAAACCCAATCTAACTTTACTATTTTTTTAAATAAACTACCTAACAGAATTCCCATATGACTGAATGTAAACAATGCATGCAACCAATAACCTTTTTTTTAATATCACTTGTGCTTTTTTAGTAACCCTTTTACTTTAATGTTTTTTTCACTGATTTCATCTTTGCTTATTTTAATTTTAATTTAAATTTTAAAACCCCGCCCGTAATGCAATGCTAGTAAAATTGGTTTTTGGCATGCTGCTCTTACCCTGTTTTTTGTTTGCCCCTCTGTATGTGTGCTAAAATTGTAAAAAAAATAAAAATAAATAAAAAAATAAAAAAATAAATAAAGGGAACCATGAAATCCCGGTTTAACCATAAAGGGTACCATATGGTACAGGGTACCAATGGTAAGGGTCCCAATATGGTACGGGGTACCATATGGTCCGGGGAACCATAGGTACAGGGTCCCCAATATGTTTTTCCTTTTTGCAATGCCCAACCCAATCGGGCATGACATTGTTTTCCCAAATGCGAAAACTGCAAGACTCCGGGCGGAAAAATCAACCAAATTTTTTCAGGGGGCTGCAGAAAACAATAAAAAGTTCAACATAAAAAATTTTCAACCTTCTCAATAGGTAAACATGGGGAAATTTAAAACTTTAACAGAGTACAAACAAATTCTGGCCACAAAAAAAGAGCGAAACACCAACGTCAAAGACCCCGGGGGTGATCATGTCGGAGGTTTTTCACCTTCAAGGACCAAACATTTTTATCAATTCATCTGCAAAAAAAATTTACAGGGTGGATAATTAGGGAAACCTTTAAAAATAGGGGGGCCAAGCCCATGAAGAACTCCCTTTAGGGCAATTGTTTTTATCTAGGCGGAATATTGCCCGCACACTAACAGCACCTTTCCCAAAAGGGAAATTGCCGACCCTAAAAATGTAAAAAGAGAACTTTCACGGCGCGCATAACGGGGATAAAACACCTTTAATTCTGGGGGGGCTTTAGGGGCCTAAACCTGTATTCCCTGGAAAAGGGAAGGGGGAGAGATTTCAAGAATTTTATACCCGGAAAATCCTAGAGGGACTAGTACCGAACCCCACACGAAAATTTACTCACCCACGAAAGCAAAAGACTTGGGGAACGATGCAACCCTCCCCCCAATGAAAAGCAGGGGGGTTTACTAGCACGTTAAAAGGGGCCATACAATAAGTGGGGGGCCCCCGGGGGCCCAGACGTTCAACTGCCTCCCAGCCACAAAGGGGGATTACCACAGACCCCTGGCTGTCTTAAAAGCGGGCACGGGACAAGCACCAAAAGTCAGTTCCTGATCACCCGGGGCTGTGGCTCGACTTGGTTTGGGTGCACCCAGCAACAGCTGGTTGCAGCCGATCCACCACGGGCCGGTCACAGCCCGGGGCCGTGGGCGTTGACCCCCAGAACTCTCTCCAGGAAGATAAGATAAATAAGATTTCATTCGGTTTTAAAAAACCCCCGGAGGGTTACCACCCAGGATAACCCAAAAAAGTAGTGCGTCATCGGGGGACTGTCAATTTATTTCCATTGGGTCCTTAATTTTGTCCCCCAGGATCACCCCCCCCATCATAACACCCAGGTACCTTTTTGCTCAGGTGAAAAAGGAAAAACAGGTGTAGGGAAAACCGTGCAAAATGTTTCCACCCCCCGGGAACGAACCCGGGCCCCCGGTTAAGCGGGAGCGTAGCCACCAGGCCACCAGGTAAATCCAGGTACCAATTGTACAGGGTCCATATGGTAAAGGGTCCCATAGGTATAGGGTACCATATGGTACAAGGTACCATACGCAAGGCACCATTGGTACAGATACAGGGCAACTGGGAAATAAGTCACCCGATTTTTTGGGGTTATCCAAAAATTTTCTAACATATGCTGCAGCATTTTAATTTTGAAATTGTATTTTGAACCCTGAATAAACTTACTAAGTGAATGGATCTAAGTAAGTTTATTTATTATAACAAATAAAGTTACATAGAATATCATACTTAGCACATTTGGGGGAAAATTTAAGGACCCCCCAAAAAAAAGTCAACAGATTTATTCCATTGGGGGTCCCTGACATTTTTCCCATAGGAAAGGGGGGGGGGGGGGGGGGTACTTTGGGGAAAATGACATAGGTACATTGTACCATATGGAAATTTTGTACCATAGGTCCCATTGTAGCCCGGCACCTTGTACCATATGTACCATTGTACCAAGGGGCACAATGGCCCAAAGGGTTCAAAACCATAGAATTCGTTTCAGCTCCACTTCATCAGTCTTAAAAACTTAATTTGTGAAGGGGAGAGTCAAATTTCGCCCAGAGTGAGTGGGGAGTGAGAGCCTCCTTGCCGCCAGGCACTATGAAGAAAGCTACTTTGCCGACGTTCCCACAATGCCATGTGGGCGTCCAGATTTTTTCTATGGTGTGCACACTGACCACTCAGACCCATTCTCTTAGGTGTAGGCCTACCAGCCTTCTCGTGCTAAACTTGACGGCGCTAGAATTTTGGTGTAGATCTATGGTTTGGACCCTGAACGTAAAGCCATAGATCTACGGGACGGACCCTGAAAGGGTTAAGACTACACATATTTTAAGGTAAATAAATGAGTGTATTGTATGTGCATTTTACCTCTTTGGGATGTTTTAAATATCGTGTATTAAGTATGAGACGGGGAGCCAGTGCTACCTACACCTGGGCTACCTGCATCTGACTTCCTACAAGTAAGTACTATTCACCTCTCTCCCTACATTAAGATTACAAATACTTTAAGATAAGTAATGAATTTACTGTGACTGTATTTTACTTTGTGTGTTTTTAATGCCTAGTTCTATTACTAACTTAATATAATTTAGTGTAAACTTGTTGTCTGGCATTTATATGCATTTATAAATGGAAAAAAATGGAGTTCTGCCTTCCGGCGATGTCTGCTTTCCGGCAACAGCCTGGAACCTAACCCGCCGTATAAGTGGGGCCCTACTGTACTATGATTAGTATTATTTTTTATTATTTTTTTATTATCACACTGGCCGATTCCCACCAAGGCAGGGTGGCCCGAAAAAGAAAAACTTTCACCATCATTCACTCCATCACTGTCTTGCCAGAAGGGTGCTTTACACTACAGTTTTTAAACTGCAACATTAACACCCCTCCTTCAGAGTGCAGGCACTGTACTTCCCATCTCCAGGACTCAAGTCCGGCCTGCCGGTTTCCCTGAACCCCTTCATAAATGTTACTTTGCTCACACTCCAACAGCACGTCAAGTATTAAAAACCATTTGTCTCCATTCACTCCTATCAAACACGCTCACGCATGCCTGCTGGAAGTCCAAGCCCCTCGCACACAAAACCTCCTTTAACCCCCTCCCTCCAACCTTTCCTAGGCCGACCCCTACCCCGCCTTCCTTCCACTACAGACTGATACACTCTTGAAGTTATTCTGTTTCGCTCCATTCTCTCCACATGTCCGAACCACCTCAACAACCCCTCCTCAGCCCTCTGGACAACAGTTTTGGTAATCCCGCACCTCCTCCTAACTTCCAAACTACGAATTCTCTGCATTATATTCACACCACACATTGCCCTCAGACATGACATCTCCACTGCCTCCAGCCTTCTCCTCGCTGCAACATTCATCACCCATGCTTCACACCCATATAAGAGCGTTGGTAAAACTATACTCTCATGCATTCCCCTCTTTGCCTCCAAGGACAAAGTTCTTTGTCTCCACAGACTCCTAAGTGCACCACTCACTCTTTTTCCCTCATCAATTCTATGATTCACCTCATCTTTCATAGACCCATCCGCTGACACGTCCACTCCCAAATATCTGAATACATTCACCTCCTCCATACTCTCTCCCTCCAATCTGATATTCAATCTTTCATCACCTAATCTTTTTGTTATCCTCATAACCTTACTCTTTCCTGTATTCACCTTTAATTTTCTTCTTTTGCACACCCTACCAAATTCATCCACCAATCTCTGCAACTTCTCTTCAGAATCTCCCAAGCGCACAGTGTCATCAGCAAAGAGCAGCTGTGACAACTCCCACTTTGTGTGTGATTCTTTATCTTTTAACTCCACGCCTCTTGTCAAGACCCTCGCATTTACTTCTCTTACAACCCCATCTATAAATATATTAAACAATCACGGTGACATCACACATCCTTGTCTAAGGCCTACTTTTATTGGGAAATAATTTCCCTCTTTCCTACATACTCAAACTTGAGCCTCACTATCCTTGTAAAAACTCTTCACTGCTTTCAGTATTATTATTATTATTATTATTATTATTATTATTATTATAATTATTATTATTATTATAATAATGAATGCTGCAACTCAGTTCACTGTTTACCACGCTGTGGGAGCAGTTCTCTCATGCTCTGCACACATTTTTTCTAAGCATCCGTCCTAAGAAAGTACAGTGGACCCCCGCATACCGATTTTAATCCATGCAGGAGGGGTCATTGTTATGCGAAATAATCGGTATGCGAATGAATTTTCCCCATAAGAAATAATGGAAATCAAATTAATCCGTGCAAGACACCCAAAAGTATGAAAAAAAAAATTTTTACCACATGAAATGTTAATTTTAATACACACAAACTGAAAAAGGCATGCACACTTACATGACACTTACTTTTATTGAAGATCTGGTGATGATTGATGGGATGGGAGGAGGGGAGAGAGAGTGTTAGTGTTTAGAAGGGGAATCCCCTTCCATTAAGTCTTGAGGTGTCGAGTCCTTTCTGGGGTTACTTCCCTTCTTCTTTTAATGCCACTAGGACCAGCTTCAGAGTCACTGGACTTCTTTCGCACAACATATCTGTCCATAGTGGCCTGTACCTCTCGTTCCTTTATGACTTCCCTAAAGTGTTTCACAACATTGTCAGTGTAATAATCACCAGCACGGCTTGCAATAGCTGTGTGAGGGTGATTCTCATCCATAAAGGTTTGCACTTTCAGCCACATTGCACAGATTTCCTTAATCTTTGTAGTAGGCAACTTCTTCAATTTCTCTCTCCCCTCCTCTGAACCAGTTTTCTCAGGTCTCCGCCTCTTGCTCTTGAAGTTGATCTATCAGCTCATCAGTGGTTAGTTCTTCATTGTCCTCCTCCACCAACTCTTCCACATCCTCCCCACTAACCTCCAACCCCAAGGACTTTCCCAATGCCACAATGGATTCCTCAACTGGCATAATCCTCTCAGGGTTAGCCTCAAAACCCTTCAAAATCCCTTTTGTCTACACATTCTGGCCACAGTTTCTTCCAAGCAGAGTTCAAGGTCTTCTTAGTCACTCCCTCCCAAGCCTTACCTATAAGGTTTACACAATTGAGGATATTAAAGTGCTCTCTCCAAAACTCTCTTAGAGTCAATTGAGTTTCTGAGGTCACTACAAAGCACCTTTCAAACAGAGCTTTTGTGTACAGTTTCTTGAAGTTTGCAATAACCTGCTGGTCCATGGGCTGCAGGAGAGGAGTGGTATTAGGAGGCAAAAAACTTCACCTTAATGAATTTCATGTCCCCATAAAGTCGCTCTGCCACGTCTGTAGGATGACCAGGGGCATTGTCTAACACCAGGAGGCACTTAAGGTCTAATTTCTTTTCAGTTAGGTAATCTTTCACATTGGGGCAAATGCATGGTGTAACCAGTCATAGAAAAAGTCCCTAGTGACCCATGCCTTACTGTTTGCCCTCCACAGCACACACAAATTCTCCTTGAGGACATTCTTTTGCCTGAACGCTCTGGGAGTTTCAGAGTGATACACTAATAAAGGCTTAACTTTGCAATCACCAGTAGCATTGGAACACATCAACAAAGTAAGCCTGTCTTTCATAGGCTTATGTCCTGGGAGTGCCTTTTCCTCCTGAGTAATGTAGGTCCTGCTTGGCATTTTCTTCCAAAACAGGCCTGTTTCATCACAATTAAACACTTGTTCAGGTTTCAGTCCTTCAGTCTCTATGTACTTCTTGAATTCCTGCACATATTTTTCAGCCACTTTGTGGTCCAAACTGGCAGCCTCACCATGCCTTATCACACTATGTATGCCACTACGCTTCTTAAATCTCTCAAACCAACCTTTGCTGGCCTTAAATTCACTCACATCAGCACTAGTTGCAGGCATTTTTTTAATTAAATCCTCATGCAACTTCCTAGCCTTTTCGCTTATGATCGCTTGAGAGACGCTATCTCCTGCTAGCTGTTTTTCATTTATCCACACCAATAAGAGTCTCTCAACATCTTCCATCAATTGCGATCTTTGTTTCGAAAACACAGTTAAACCTTTGGCAAGAACAGCTTCCTTGATTGCCTTTCTGGTGCCCACAATAGTAGCGATGGTTGATTGGGGTTTCTTGTACAACCTGACCAGGTCGGCGATACGCACTCCACTTTCATACTTATCAATGATCTCTTTCTTCATTTCTATTGGAATTCTCACCCTTATTGGTGTAGGGTTGGCACTAGAAGCTTTCTTGGGGCCCATGGTCACTTATTTTCCAGAAACAGCACTGTAATAATACGAAATATTCCGATTGTATGCTTGGATGTTACCGCGGAGGCTGGTTGGTAAACAATGGCACGGGCGGCACATGTGAGGCTGGCTGAGGGCGCACATTGGACGCATCTCGGACGAAAATCGGTGAGCGGGTTTTTAAGCGGTATGCGAGGCAAAATTTTTGCAATTAAAGCAAGCGGTATGCGGATTAATCGTTATGTGGTGCCATCGGTATGCGGGGGTCCACTGTACAGTAAGTGTAAAGGACAGTGCTGAGAAGAAAAAGAGGATGATTTCCATGGAATTAAAGCATGAAATCATAGATAAACAAGCGAGGTGTCCAGGTTTTGGGTTGAGGGAGAAGTGGGGGGGGGAGCTGGCTCATAACTCAAATGTTGGCTCATAACTCAGAGCAAACAATTGACCCAGGGGCGGCTTTGTATCTCAAAAAACTCGTAGTACGTTTGGACACTCATAAGTCAAGGTTCCACTGTATATGCTTATGCATGCATGTGTAGTGTGACCTAAGTGTAAGTAGAAGTAGCAAGACATACCTGAAATCTTGCATGTTTATGAGACAGAAAAAAAGACACCAGCAATTCTACCATTATGTTCAAATTAATAAATAAATAAATAAATGTAAAACAGTTACAAGCTTTCGTTTCACACTCCCTTGGCAGGACGGTAGTACCTCCCTGGTTGGATGCTGTCTACCAACCTACTACCTAGGCATAACTCTAGTAACTGCAGATAAATAATTATAAATAAGTAATCAGAGCTTGCTGAAATGTAGAAGTACAGTGTATGTGAGAATTAATATGTTAATGTAGTTTTCGTTTATTTTGTTATACTGTATATCATTAAATATAGAAGTATTATCATTATAAAAAAGCTGATATTGATGGAATCAAGAGACAAATGTTAAGAGCAGGTGGGGATATAGTTTTAGAATGGTTGTTGCTTTTATTTAACCCTTTCAAGGTCTGCGCCATAGATCTACAGCTTTACGTTGATAGTCCAAACCATAGATCTATGTCATGAGTTCAGCTCACTCTGATAAGCTGTGAGCAGTAAATTTGGGCCTAGATATGAGAGAATACATCTATGTGGTATGTGTGCACCACATAAAACAAATCCTAGGCACACAGTGCATAATGAGAAAAAAAACAGACCTTAATTTTCTATTAAAACAGCAATTTTGCAGTGTTTTTTCGTATGTTTTTTATAGTTGTATTCGCGATTTCTTGGTGTCATTTGATAGAATGGAAAATATATTACAGAAATAGAGATGATTTGATTAGTTTTAGTACTGGAAATGGCTTGAAACTGAGCTCAAAGTAGCAGAAATGTTAAATTTTTGCCGATGTTCAAGAGCAAACAAATGTCCTCACACGTTTAATACATGTCAGCTGGTGGGTCTAATATACATTCACAAATGTGGTGATATTATTTATACAGTTATTACAGATGTTGGTTTGAATTAAAATTCATTATGTGAATTAAAAATCAAAATGGAATTCATTTGTAAAGCCTGAAAACATAACTAATGAACAGAGGAAATGTTAGTTTAGTGCCAGGAATGCCTCCATTGTTTATTCTGGACCCTATTTTGAAATTGGAATATTTTGAACTTTGCATTAAATTGGCCAAATTACCAATTTCCGATCACTTTATTTTGTAGTTGAAACAGTTGACTTGGCGATTTCTTGTACTCAGCTGATAGAATAAACAGAAACAGAAATATCAATCTCAGTCTTAAAATAATGATTCCTAACTAGTCATAAGTTGGCCTGTGATACTCCAATACTGAAACTGTGTATTGTGCTAAAACAAAAGCATTCACATTGCTAAACTCACAAACTAGTATTTAGTCACTTAGCCATAATATCAACTTACCTCATAATTTGTAATATTTTAAAGTTAAGAATTATTCTAAGTCTTCCCGAAATGCCTAGCCATGCTAGGTGTTCTAGTGGCCCCCTCTGTAATTAGTATTTTACTACATGTAAACCACACAATAACCAAATTCTGTAAACTCAGCATTGTAATCCTTATAGAGAATAAACTTTGAATTTGAATTGAATTGAATTGAATTAGCTAAGAATTTGGTCGACTGGAATACTGTAATTGGCCTAAAATAGGAGTCAAAGTTGGAAAATTGCCAATGCATAAATATTGCTGACACATCAAAATTTGCGAGAACATAATTTCATCAATTTTCCATCAAATTTCATACTTTTTGTTTTATTGCCTTCAGAAAAAGATTCTCTACCATTTCATAAGAAAAAATAAAATTATTTTTTGAAAATTCTTGAACCCTGGTGCACATTTTGAAATTTGGTCTCTGGATGCTGAAAGGGTTAACTAACCCTTTAACTGTCAGACCATTGATCTATGTTTACTGCTAGTGCTCATGACATTGATCAATGCACTATTTTTCCTGCCTTCATATTTGGCACTAGAGGGCTGATAGGCCTAAGCACTTTTGCCTGACACCATGCTTAGGAGTTTCATACTCTAGCACTTCTAAAAGCATTGCTGAGCCCTATAAATAATTTATGTGTATTTCTTGATAATAGTATGTGATCAAGGCAGGTGTGTTTGTGACTATGTGATTGCTCTTTCTGTACCTAATATTACCTGGAGTTTACCTGGAGAGAGTTCCGGGGGTCAACGCCCCCGCGGCCCGGTCTGTGACCAGGCCTCCTGGTGGATCAGAGCCTGATCAACCAGGCTGTTGCTGCTGGCTGCACGCAAACCAACGTACGAGCCACA
>NC_069439.1:24871074-24912494 GCF_026875155.1 Cherax quadricarinatus
ACCGAAGAAAGTTCCGAGTGCCAGCCCTTTGATAAAGAAGGCAAGAAACATGATAGAATTCAAGAAGAGAAGGATTTTGAAGGGTTTGAGACTGACCCTGACAACCCTATGTCTGTTGTGGAATTTTTTGTGGCTTTTGGAAGTCCATGGGGTTGGATGTTAGTGCATAATGTGGAATAGTTGGTGGACTACCACAAGGAAAAGCTAACTGCTGAAGAGATGCAACACCTTCAACTGGACAGCAACAGATTGCAGCTGAGGAAATTGCTTCAGAGGAGGAGGAAGAAAGAGGGGAGAATGTGCCTTCTTTAGTGATTAAGGATATGTGTGCAAAGTGGAGTGAGTTGCAAAGTTTTGTGGAGAAATATCACCCTAACAAAGCTGTTGCAAGCTGTGTCTGCAACATGTTCAATGACAATGCCTTGTCGCATTTTAGATGTCAGAAGATAAAGGGAAGATAAAGAGGTGTTCCGTAGCTCGATCGCTAGTGCATTCAGCTCACGCACTGAGGTCCCGGGATCGAATCCCTGGAATGGCTGGAAAACATTAGGACGCGTTTCCATAAGACACCTGCTGCCCCAGTTTGTCCATCAGTAAAAATGGGTAATTGTGTTTTAGTCGAATGGTGTGGGTTGCATCCTGGGAGAAAATTGACCTAATTTGCCCAAAATGTTCTGCATGGCAAAGGGCTTTCTATGTAGTAGGATGCCACTGATTCCAGCTAGACATGTATACATTGTACTAGTGCTGCATCAGGTTAGACATTTTGGATCATTATGAAACAGCAGAAAAGATGTTCTTCCACCATAGTTCCAAAGAGTGGGTTAAGGGAAATACCATTATGTATTGTATAGGTGCTTAATTATATGTATGTTTTGCCGCCGAAGCAGCTAGTTTATTGTGTACTCGATATACATCCCGTGGAAGGAAGCCCGAGAGCTTCCTCCATATATGTATATATATATATATAATATATATATATATATATATATATATATATATATATATATATATATATATATATAATATATATATAAATATATATATATATATATATACATATATATATAGGTAGTAGGTTGGTAGACAGCAACCGCCCAGGGAGGTACTACTGTTCTGCCAAGTGAGTGTAAAACGAAAGCTGTAATTGTTTTTACATGATGGTAGGATTGCTGGTGTCCATTTTTTTCTCATAAACATGCAAGGTTTCAGGTACGTCTTGCTACTTTTACTTACACTTAGGTCACACTACACATACATGTACAAGCATATATGTATACACACCCCTCTGGGTTTTCTTCTATTTTCTTAATAGTTCTCTTGTTCTTGTTTATTTCCTCTTATCTCCATGGGGAAGTGGGACAGAATTCTTCCTCCGTAAGCTATCGGGTTGTAAGAGGCGACTAAAATCCCGGGAAAAGGAGTAGTAACCCCTTCTCTTAAATTACAAAAATTTAAAAGAGAAACTTTTTTTTTTTTAGGGGCCCATCCTCCCTTGGGGGGGTTCGGCCCGGTTTTGTTGAAAAAAAAAATATATTATATATAATGGAACACCCTGCACCAATGGAGTCTAGGCTCCGGGAGAGCCCAAATGAGAACAACCAACAGCCTCCCCCCAGACAGGGCTGACAGCTACCGTATTCCCCTACAGGGACCTCAAATCGAAAATCAATTAAACCCACCGGACTCGACACACATCCCAAAGCTCCCCCTCAACGCTAGCAAATTCACTGACCTTTGAGAAAGTCAACGATGCCCCTTCAAAAAACAGATCCTGCACAACTTGTTTTTTTGGCAATGCCTGTTTGGCTGTCCCAACCAGGAGGGAAAGTCACTAGCACACATGTTTTAGGGCAAAAAGAACCCCCAAGGGGTGAAAAACCTCGTCCTTTTCCCCCCTAGGGCAACAAACCCCGCCGGGAAATGCCAAAAACGGCACCCGCGCCTCAAAAAACAGAGCCAAAAAATTAGCAAAAAAAAAAAAGGGGGAAATACTATTGGAGCTTGAGATTATAGCCAGTGAGGTACCATCCCCCCCCAAAGGCGTCAGCAGGGCGCAAGCTCTAAGGGACAAACATCCACCAGGGCTCCCGTCCCAAACATTGACCCCCCTGACATTCAGCAGGCGAAGAACATTAACCTTACAGGGCGATGTGTTAAATTTACTTTGTCTTTTCCCACAGGGTTCGCAGGGGGGGGGTTTTTCCCCGGGTTTTAAGACCTCAACATTTAAAAAAAAACTCAATCCCCCTTTGGGAGGTTTTTCAGAGAGGGCTGTTAAACTCCCCAAATTTTTCAAACCCCTTGCCTGGCTGGCAGTGCCCCAGGGGCCATCAAACCCTTTCTTTGGTCCCTCTTTGGGTTTCCCCCCGGAAAAAGGAGGGCAGAATGGGCCCTTGCGTGGAAAACACCCTTCGGCCCCCATCGCCAAGGCTGCAGTAAGAAGGGTGGTCAAAAGGCTGCTGAGTTAAAACCCAACTCAGCTCTTTTTTGGCGTTAAAAGGGGTGTGAAGCAGCTCCCCACGCAGCCGAGTATATATCAAAAACATGTCGATAAAAAAGCCTTGGTCAAATTGGACTTTCCCCAATTTTTCAACTCGTCGAAAGGATGCTGCTCTCCAAGCAGTTTGCAGAAACTTCCCTTCCCCTTCATCCCTTCATAGATCTGTTATGTTACTTCCAAACTATTGTTTGGGGCCCATGAAATTGACTCTTTGGGAGGCGGAAACAGGGGGCCCCTCGCCCCTTTTTTTTTTGTTGGTCAAAAGGGAAGTCCGGAAGCATCTCCCAGCGGCTAAATATCGGGTTTCCCGGGACGACGGTACCCAACGGGACAACAAATCTCCCCTGAGGACATCTTAAAGTTAGATTTGGGGAGAAAAGCCGGGGCCCTTTCTTAAAACCCCAAAAAAATGTAAAAAGTTTCTAAAAATAACAGTGTCAGAATATTTTTCCCGTTTTACGGGCCCCGGCCATTGATCCACCCCAAAATAGACTCTCCTTGGTGCCCCCTTTTGGCCCAAATCCCATCAATCTGATCCTAAAAAAAAAAGTCTCAGACCCCCGGGGAGGAAACAGGTGAAAGACATTGACCACACTGCCTTCTACCTAATTCCCAGGTCCTGTCAGCCCCAAAACTTCCCTTTTTCTGAGATAACCCCAGCCTTCACAGTCCAAAACTAAAGGGAATATGACTTTTTCCTAAGACTAGCTGAGAGTGTATTGAATTTTTCCCCTTGACAATGGCAGGGTGGAAGCCCACTTCCGGTCAGGCTTGGGGGCTGGGAGTACGCAGACCCTCCCAGATTGCCTACCAGCTTTCACATTCTCGTGATAAAAGATTGATAAGAAAAATTTTTTTCCTAATCCCCTCAGGACTCAGCGGGAATAGAAGCCCCTTTGTATGCCAGTGAAAATTCCCGAATGGAGACTTTTGCTGCTCCACACAAACCCTAGTGCAGAAATGGCTCACAAACGTCAAGCTGGGATGGCCCCAATTGCTGAAAAGGGCTTCCCAAAAACATGTCGGGGTGCAACATCAAAAGGAGTTGCCCGTTCCGGGAGTGAGTTACCTCACCCCGGGGTTTCTCCAAAATTTCCCCATTCGGCAAGGGGAACGCGACTCGCCCCTAAGACCCTCCTATTGCAGGGGCTCTTGCCTTGCGCCCAATTTTTCACACAGAATTCTGATTTGAGCGAAGTGAAGCAGCCCAATACGGTTACATGATCTTAACTTTTCCAAAACGGGGCTGGCATGCAAGACACAATGGGTCAAACAACATCTTAAAGAAACCCTTGCTACAGTGGATCCCCTGCCGGAGGGGCCGATCACTAGCAGCCAACAATCCCCAAACCCAGCAACCCCCCGAGGGGATCACCATCTATCCTTGGAAAAATGGCAAGCTCTTAATGGGACTATCCCTGTGTGTCCACACTGGCTGACCCCTATATCCACACAGTGTGGGGTGAAGGGGGGAGCGCTGACCACAGGGGGGAATCAAGATCACAAGTAAGGGCATTACCCAAACAGTAAAATTTGCCCCCAGGGGGATCAGAGCCCTTGGGGTTGGGGAAAAAAAATCCCAGACTTTTTCCTTAAAAAAATTTGGGGTTTTCCAATCACCCACCAACGGGCCCAAGGGCACCACATCTGTTCCAGGCTACTAGCCATCCAGGGGGAAAATGCTTGCTGCATTTTGGTCACTCCACTGGGAGGGTGGGGGAAAATTTCTGACCCTTTGATACTTTGTGCCATTGTATTCAGTTATTTTTTTTTCTGAAAAATTATTTTGTTTTTAATAAATATTCACATAGAATATAAATATATAGGGGGGAATGGAAGAAAATTCAAACAGTAGGGGAGAACCCTTAGTTTTCCCTGAGGTACTTTTTTTTTCTTCTCTGAGATGAGGGTCCCCTTTCCCAGCTAAAGTTTCAATTCAATTAAATTCAAGTTTTTTTCTAAAAGTTTACAATGTTGAATTTACAAAATTTTGGTTGTTGTGGGGTTTACATGTATTAAAATAATGATTACGAGTGTCCCACTAGAACGCCTGCGGCTAGGCACGGGCAGACTTTTTTTAATTTTTTTTTTTAAAATATTAAAATTATGAGGTAAGTTGGTATTATGGCTAAGTGACAAAATACAGTTTGTGGTTTAGCAATGTGAATGCTTTTTTTTTGGGCCGTACACGTTTCAGTATTGGGTATCATGGATTCATTTTTTTAAGATTGAATTAATTTTTCTGTTTGGCAAAGGGGTGAGGGTGAAAGGAAAAACCCCCGGGGTTTTGTGTAGTTAGTTGATGGGGTGTATGGGGGAGATAAGATGTTTTTCTAATGGTAGTTTTGAAGGGTATGTGTTGCAGTTCTAGAGTTCTCAGGTAGGGGGTTCCCGATTTTAGGGCCTTTGAATACATTGAATTTTGTAAAGGGTTTGTCGGACACGGGGGAATGTGTAGGATGTTTGTGTCTGGTGTTATGCCCGTGGGTTCTGTACAATATAAGAAAAACGTTTTAGGGCAAGGTTTTATTGGAGTTTAAGGTCTGTAGATGTAGATTTCCAGGTAAGTGGGATGTACGAACGGGATAATTTAGTTAGAAGGTGGGGGGGGGGGGTGTGTTGCCCGGGATGGGAAATTTTTTGTTATTCTTACTGCAGCTTTTTGTTGGGTTTTATTGGGTTTAGGTGTGTTTTCTGCGTTGTCCCCAAGCCAAATACTAGGGATGGTATGGGTATATAGTGAATGGGTTTGTGTGATAAGGGGAGTTTTCGGGACGTAGTATGTATCTTGGGGAGGATCCCAAACCCTTTTTGGGTACTATTTTGGTTTTGTTTGGATATGGGTGCTGAAATTCAGGTTGTTGTCAAGGTATTGGCCTAGGAATTTGCCTTCATTATGTCTGTTAATTAGAGAGTTGTCGATCTTAATGTTAATTTGTGCATCTCCTGCTCTGCTACCAAACATAATATAGTAGGTTTTGTCAGTGTTAAGCGTAAGTTTATTGGCTGTCATCCAAGTCGATATTTTGATCAGCTCCTCGTTAACAATGGTGTTGAGGGTGGCAAGATTAGGGAGAGATGACATAAGTCGTGTCGTCAGCAAAGAGAATGGGTTTCAGGTGTTGGGATTGGTGGCAGCTCATGGCATTGGGGGAAAAGTGCTCTCGTGGATCGAGTCATGGCTCACTGACAGGAAGTAGAGAGTGTCCATAAATGGGGTTAAATCCGAGTGAGGATCTGTAACAAGTGGCGTTCCACAGGGATCAGTCTTGGGCCCGTTGTTGTTTATAATATATATCAATGATCTTGATGAGGGAATTACTAGTGATATGAGCAAATTCGCCGATGACACAAAGATAGGTAGGATAATTGATTCAAACGTAGATGTTATGGAACTTCAGGAGGATTTAAACAAACTCTATCTTGGTCAGAAAAGTGGCAGATGCAGTTCAATGTAGATAAAATGCAAGGTTCTGAAGCTTGGGAGTGCCCATAACCCTAGTACTTATAAGTTAAATGATATAGAACTTAGCCATACAGATTGCGAAAAGGACTTGGGGGTTATGGTGAGCAGCAACCTTAAAACCAAGACAGCAATGCCTAAGCGTACGTAATAAGGCAAATAGATTACTGGGATTTATATCAAGAAGTGTAAGCAACAGAAGTCCAGAGGTCATACTGCAGCTTTAAACATCATTAGTAAGGCCTCACCTAGATTATGCAGCTCAGTTCTGGTCTCCGTATTACAAAATGGACATAAATTCGTTAGAAAACATTCAGCGTAGGATGACTAAATTAATACATAGCATTAGAAATCTTCCTTATGAAGAAAGATTGAAGACTCTTAAGTTACATTCACTTGTTAGACGAAGAATGAGGGGAGACCTGATCGAAGTGTATAAGTGGAAGATAGGTATTAATAAAGGGGATATTAATAGGGTCTTGAGGATCTCTCCAAGAGAGAACCCGCAGTAATGGATTTAAATTAGATAAGTTTAGATTTAGAAAGGACATAGGAAAGTATTGGTTTGGAAATAGGGTAGTTGATGAGTGGAACAGTCTACCTAGTTGGGTTATTGAGGCTGGGCCTTTGGGTAGTTTCAAATCTAGGTTGGATAAGTACATGAGTGGGAGGGGTTGGATTTGAGTGGGACTTTCACATCAGAGCTTATTTCTTGGGTGGCATTGAAAATTGGGTTGGGCAAATGTTTTGTTAGTGGGATGAATTGTAAAGGACCTGCCTAGTATGGGCCAGCAGGCCTCCTGCAGTGTTCCTCCTTTCTTATGTTCTTATGTTTGGAAGATCATTGATGTATATGAGGAAGAGCAGGGGACCAAGGACACTTCCCTGCGGAACTCCAGTATCAAGTGGCCGTGTTGTTGATGCTGTGTCTTTAATGGTGACATACTGATATCTATTAGTAAGGTAAGATTAGAAATAAGCAAGCGCATGGCCTCTTATACCGTAATGGTCAAGTTTGTGGAGTAGGATGTCGTGGTCTACTGTGTCAAAAGCTTTTCTTGGGTCAATAAAAATTCCTAGTGGATATTCCTTATTTTCCAATGCTGTGTAAAGCAGATCTAGCATTTTTATGATTGCATCATTAGTGCTTTTATTTTTCCTGAATCCAAATTGGCAGGGGTTGAGTATGTTTTGTGTTGTTATAAATGAATATAGTCTCCTGTGCACGAGTTTCTCAAAGATTTTGGATAGCAATGGTAAGTTTGATATTGGCCTATAGTTGTTTAAGTCTGTAGGGTCACCACTTTTATGTATTGGTGTAACCCTTGCCATCTTGAGTAGTTTCGGGAAGGTGCTAGTTTCTAGTGACTTGTTAAAAAGTAATGAAATAGCATGCGAAAGGATATGGGCCGCTCGCTTGTACAGTAATGGTGGGACATTAGACAGATTCCCTGAGTTGTTTATAAGTGACTTTATAATCTCGGTGACTTCCGAGGGCTCAGTTGGTGCAAGATAGAAGGAATTTGGGAAATTCCCATCTAGGTTGTCCCCGGCATGGGCATTGGTATGTGGGATTTCATTGGCGAGATTAGATCCTATTTTGAGAAAAGCTTTTATTTTTGGTTAGCTGTGTCAGTGGGATGTAGTGGTGTTTCATTAGGTTAGTTAGGACAATATTCTTTTTTTTTTTTATTTGGGGGTTCCCTAGAATCTAAAGGGGGTTTTTTTCGGGTCTTTTTTTATCTCCTCTAGGTCTGTAAACTACGGGAGTAGTATAGTTGTTTGGCTTTCTTTTTTTATTTTGGGTGAGAACTGATAATAGCTTTTAAAAAAATTCTTTGTGTTTTAAGCCCTGTCTATATGTTTTTCATATTGGTTTTCTGTCAATGGATTTCAGAATGGGCTGGTTAGCCAGGGCAACCAAGCCGTTTTTTTGTGATTGTTCTTTTTATAGGACAATTTTTGTTGTATAGTCTAAGTAAATTTTTTTAAGAAAAATTTGCCAGTCATCATTACCCTTGGCCTTGGAGAATCTGGACCGTCAACAATCCTAGGTAGCTGTATATATATATTATATATATAATTATAATATATAATTATATAATATAATATATAATATATTTTTTTTTTTATTATCACACCGGGCCATTCCCACCAAGGGAGGGGGGCCCGAAAAAAAAAACTTTCACCTCATTCACTCCATCACTGTCTTGCCAGAAGGGTGCTTTACACACATATATATATATATATAATATATAAAATATTATATATATATATATATATATATATATATATTTTATATATATATATATATATATATATATATATATATATATATATACCTCTCTCTCTCTCTCTCTCTCTCTCTCTCTCTATATTATATATATATATATATATAATTTATAATATATATATATATATATATATAAAATTATATATATACATATATATTATATATATATTATATATATATATATATATATATATATATATATATATATATATATATATATATATTTATATATATTTATATATATATATTTATTATCACACTGGCCGATTCCCACCAGGCAGGGTGGCCCGAATAAAAAAAAAACTTTCACCATCATTCACCCCATCACTGTCTTGCCAGAAGGGTGCTTTACACTACAGTTTTTAAACTGCAACATTTACACCCCTCCTTCAGAGTGCAGGCACTGTATTTCCCCATCTCCAGGACTCAAGTCCGGCCTGCCGGTTTCTCTGAACCCCTTCATAAATGTTTACTTTGCTCCACTCCAACAGCACGTCAAGTATTAAAAACCATTTGTCTCCATTCACTCCTATCAAACAGGGCTCACGCATGCCTGCTGGAAGTCCAAGCCCCTCGCACAAAAAACCCCCTTTTAAACCCCCCTCCCTCCAACCTTTCCTAGGCCGCCCCCTACCCCGCCTTCCTTCCACTCCACGACATATATATAAAATATTATATAATATATTATATATATATATATATAAAATATATATATTTATATATATATAATATATTTTAATATATATATATATATATATATATATATGTATATGTCGTGCCGAATAGGCAGAACTTGCGATCTTGGCTTACAGAGCAACGCTCATCTTGCCATATAGAACAAGCGAAAATTTGTGTATGCAACAATTTCGCCAAAATCATTCTGAACCTAACGAAAAAAATATATTTCACTGTGTTTGTTTAGTGTTAAATTATTGTAAGCAAATCTAAAATATATTTAGTTGGGTTAGACTAAAATAAATAGCTCTCTTTATAATAAAGTTAGGTAAGTTTTCTAAGATTCTTTTGGTTTAAAATTATAAATTTTTACATCAACATTAATGAAAAAAAATATGTCTTTAAACGTATAAGAGAAAATTTCAGAAAAAAATTAATTTTAAATTAGTTCTTGCTAATTGACCAGTTTTACATATTCGGCACGACATATATATATATATTTATATATATATATATATATATATATATATTATATATATAAATATTATATATATATATATATATATATAATATATATATATATATATATAATATATATATATATATATATATATTATATATTTTATATATATATATATATATATATAAAATATATATATATATGCCCAAAAAAACCACTCAGAAAGAATAGAGAAATTCCAAGCGCTTTTGTGACTACTCACATTATCAAGGAACTATGAAAGTAAAGTATGTATAATGTTTGCCAAGGAAGCTATATAAGGGGTCTGGCCAGCACCTCACTATCAGATCCCACAACGGTTAAACACGTGACGCGCGGCGACCCAACTTGGATAGGTCCTTTGCACAACTCACCCACAAACTATTCTACCCAAGAAAATTTAAAAATTATTATTTGTCCAGTGTATTATTAAATTCTTCCCAAATTCTATTAATTATAAAGTTAGAAATTTTACCAACAATAGGGCTCAAAATATCAACAAGCCATTTGGATAATTTATATGAAACTGACCCTATGGAGCTAATAATTGATCTGACTGGATTCCCTGTATGGACTAATAAAAACACACAAACCAGGGAATCCAGTCAGACCAATTATTAGCTCCATATAAATTATCCTAATGACTTGTTGATATTTTGAGCCCTATTGTTGGCAAAATTTCTAACTTTAATGTTAAAAACAACATAGACTTGGTTGATAAATTAAGCTCCTTGACTGACTTAAATGATTTTAACATGGTTAGTTTTGATGTTACTTCCTTGTTTACGAAAGTTCCTGTTGATGATTTATTAAGTTTCTTATCTGAAGAACTCGTTAACTATGATCTACCATTGCCAGTTCCTAGTATCATTAAACTTATTAAACTTTGCATTGTTGATGCAAAATTTGTATTTAATGATAAGTTTTACACTCAGAAGTTTGGTATGGCAATGGGAAATCCTCTTTCACCTGTTCTTAGTAACCTATACATGGAATTTTTTGAAACAAGGTTGCTTAACACAATCCTCCCTAATAGAGCTAAATGGTTCAGATATGTTGATGATATTTTGTGTCTTATGCCCAAAAATGTAGATATACACCATTTCCTTGGAAAATTAAATAGCTTAGCCCATTCTATTAACTTTACTGTTGAGTTTAAAGAAAATAACTCATTGCCTTTTCTAGATGTTTTAATTATTAAGGGTAATAATGAATTCAAATTTAAAATTTACAGAAAACCTACAAATAACTGTTCCTATGTCCACTATTATTCCTCGCATCAAGATAGACTCAAACTGTCTGTTTTCTCATCAATGATTTTGAGAGCTTTACGAATTTGTAGTCCTGAGTTCATAGATGAGGAAATATCCAAAATTTATGAAATAGGTAATGATTTAAAATACCCAAGAAATGTAATTGATAAATCTTTTAAAGTTGCTAGAAATACTTTTTAAAATCCAAAAAGGGACAACCAGCCTTATTCAACTAAAAATATGTTGGTTCTCCCTTACCATGAAAACTTGGTTGATATGCCTTCTCTTCTTAAGACTTTTAATATTAAAGTTGTATTCAAAAATCTTGATACAGTAAAAAAACTTTTGATAAAGAATTCCCCCAAAATGCTTTATGGATGTGTCTATAAGATTCCTTGTAAAATTTGCGATAAAGTTTATTACGGTCAAACTGGTAAAAATCTCGAACTAAGATTAAAACAACATAAATATAGCATTAGAACTGGACAAGATTCCAATGCTCTATTTATTCATGTAAGAGATTTTAACCATCCAATTGATTTTCAAAAAGTTGAGAAAGTAGTATCAAGCAAGTCCATGGTCGACAGGAATATAATTGAATCTTGTTTCATAAAAAGCAGTTTTGACAATAATATGAATATTTCCTTCGGTTTATATAAATTAGATCCATTTATAATTAATAGAATTTGGGAAGAATTTAATAATACACTGGACAAATAATAATTTTTAAATTTTCTTGGTAGAATAGTTTGTGGGTGAGTTGTGCAAAGGACCTATTCAAGTTGGGTCGCGCGCGTCAGGTGTTTAACCGTTGTGGATTCTGACAGTGAGGTGCTTACCGGAGGTACCTGGGATTATTCCGGGGATCAAACGCCCCCGCGGCCCGGTCCATGACCAGCTTCCCGATGGATCCGGGCCCTGACAACTAGGCAGTCTACTCAGCCGCACGCATACCAACGTACGAGCCACACCCCGCTGATCCGCACTGACTTAGGTAATCAGTCCAGCTCTCTCTTGAAGGCAGCCAGGGTTTATTGCAATACCCCTAAGATGATTGGAGGCTGTTGAACTGTTTTGGGCCCCGGACACATATGGTGTTTTTTCTCTTAGTGTACCAATGGCGCACCACTTTTATTGGGGGCATTTTGCAACGCCTGCCCAGCTGTTTACTTTCGTAGGGAGTGATTTCATGTGTGCAGATTTGGACCATTCCGTCCAAGATTTTCCAATGTAGATTGTGATCTACGCTCCGCCTCTGCCAACAGTACAAGTCAAGTGCTTCCAACGTTCCCAGTATTAAGGTGCTGACAGAACTTATACGAGCAGTAAATATCTACTGTACACTCTCTAGATCTGAGATTTCACCTCTTTGAATGGAGATGTTAATGTACGAGCAGTATTCCCAGCCTAGAGAGAAGAAGTGATTGAAAAAGATCTCATGGCTTTCATCTCTCGTTTTGAAAGTTTCTCTTTATCCATCCTAAACCATTTTCTTGCACTGCGATCGTGGCACTGGCTGTGATCCTTGAAATGAATCCTCAGACATACTACTCCCAGGTCCCTAACAATATTTTTCCGCTCTATGTATGGCGAGTCAGTAGTATACTCTTTCTAGTTATTATCTCCTCCATTTTTCCATAACGAGTAGTTGGAATTTGTCCTCATTGAACATCATATTGTTTACCGATGCCCAATGGAAAACTTGTTATATCTTCTTTGGGAGGTTAACCGGGGGGGGGAGAAGATATTGACAGCCTCATGCAGATCCTAGTATCATCAGAAAAGGAGATACGGGCTGGTGGTATATATTCGTGTTATGTCTGATATGAGGATAAGGAAAAAGTGGGGCGAGTACTGTGCCTGTGGAACAGAGCTCTTCACTATGGCAGCCTCCCGATTTAACTCTGTTGACCACTACTCTCTTTGTCGATTTGTTAGAGTTGAAGATCCATCTCCCTCACTCCCATTATTCCTTTAGCACGTATTTTATGGCTATTACGCCATGATCGCATTTGCAAATGCTTTTGCAAAGTCTGTGTATATGAACATCCTGCATTCTGATTTTCTTCCAGTGCATCCAAGGCCATGTCATAGTGATCCAGTAGTTGTGAGAGGCAGGAGCGACCTGCCCTGAACCTCATTTGCCCTTGGGTAATGGTGGAATCCAGTGATTTGCAATCCTGCTTCTTACACTCTTTCAAAGATTTTTATGATGTGGGACGTCAGAGCTATTGTCCTATGATCTTAGCTAATGCTTTGGCTGCCAAACTTTATGGAGTGGGGCTAAATCCGTTTTTTAAGTGACTGTGGAATTTCCATATACCATGTCGCAAGCTCCTCCTCCGAGTAGTGTACTTAGGGCCGCGAGAGGGGTTTCTGCAGTTCTTAATGAAAACAGAGTTCACGAGTCTGGGCCCGGGGCGAGTGCATAGGCATGTTGTCAATGGCTTTCGGAAATCTATCGAGTAGGGTAATGTCGAAAATCTGGCATACATTTATGGAGTTTAGAGGCTCATCATGAAGCAATCATTTGGGTCGGTCGGATCCTCAGACCGATTAGTGGTTCACTAAACACAGAGTCGTACTGGGATTTCAATATTTCAACTCATTCCCTTTTGATCATCTGTGTAAGTCCCATCCTGTCTGAGTAAGGCCGATATTATTTTACTAGATGGGTATTTGCTGTTTTGGCATATGAAAAGAAATATTTTGAATTTCTTTCAATTTCACTAATAGGCTTAATCGCTCCCTGCCTCTCCTGGTTCCTGTAAGAGTCCATCTAGCTTAAGTTTCGATAGGCTGGCCAACCCCTTGATATAGCTTCTTGGATCATTTACTTTCAAGTTCCTTGTATAATGTGATAGTCACGAAAGCGCTTTGGAATTTCTCTATTCCTTAGAGTGTTGATTTGCATATATAAGTCACACAGGTTATATATATAATATATATATATATATATATATATATATATTTATATATAATAAATATAAAATATAAATATAATATAAATAATAAATATATATATTATTGTAACCACGTACGAGTTGAATTGATCAATAACAACACAGTTCTAGCTCGAGGATTCGAAGACCGTGTTGTCCTGGCTTTCCTCATGGTAATCGAGTACCAAGCTAGCTGTGCGCTGCTGCACCTTTTTGTTAGGGTTGGGTGGTCCTGTGGTTAAAGCATCATGTGGTTCACGCTACCATGAGGCAGGCCAGTACAACATGGTTCGATCTTGCTACGCAGTGTTGTTATTGATCAATACACACTCGTTCGGGTTCAATAATATAAAAATAACTGCTCGTGAGGCTAGTACACCAAAGAGGGGGGGGGATGAGAATCTATCTACTATAGATTCTAGTTACGACCCCAAGAAGGGGTGAGTGGGGAAGTGGGGATAGAGGACGAAAAGGTTTAGAGAAGGTTATTGTAAGAGGTAAAAGAAGAACCAGGCTTAACATCCTGTAGCTGAGCTGAAGGCGCGATTCAGGAGTTCGTGCGCAACTAAGGGACTGTAGGGGGAGGGGGGGAGGGGGAGGGGGGGAGGGGGTCGTAAATGGGCAGGGGGTTGCGCATGTAAAGGCTTTAATAATAGGTCTATACCTGTGAGTTACAGTTATGAGTCAGATTTTACCAAGGTTATTTTGTTTATAGGAATGTCAGGAGCAGTAACGAGTAGAAAAGTTGTGTGTGTTTTGCTGGTCTGCGTATTTCGTCGTCTAGGTATGAGTCCAGTAGTAATGTCGTCTCTAGTCTGTCAATTGTTTATCGCTAAGCTGTTTTCCAGTACACGATTAGGGCAGGGATTTCGCACGGCGTGTAGACTCACTTGTGATGAATTCATCCCATCGGGTGTTGAACACCCAGCGTAAGGCGTTGCTCTGGATGCGTTGTAGTTTACGTCCGTTTGTCACAGCTGCTAGGGAGAGGCTTAGTGAGCAGTAAGTTATAGTGGACCGATAGGGCTTTGTATAGATGTAGTTTTCGTTTTTGGAGGCTTGGCCATAGCTTGGAAGCCCCGACAGGGCCTGGCTGCTTCTTGTTGATGTGTTTTGTGTATTCGCATGTGTTAGTCCAGATTAACTCCAAATACGTTGGTTTCTGTGAGACAGGGATGTGTTTGCGGGTATCAGCTATCCTGAGTATTACTGAGGAGGAGGAGGTTCGCGTTTCCTGTAGTGGAAGTAGGTGATTTGGATTTTGCAGGGTTGGTTTTAATTCTCCATTTGTTCCCATGGGTAATCTGGTCTACTTTGGTTTGTGGTTTCTGCGGGCTAAGTGGTTATTTGTCTGTGGTTGTGATGGGTGATTCATCTCATATGCAAGTGTTATTGGTGGAGTCAAGGCAGCGCAGGGATTCTTGGTGTAGAGTTGTAAGTGAGGTGAAAGGACTGAACCTGGGGAAACCCAGCCTGAGTGGAAAGTACTGAGAGAAGCAACCATGGAACTTAATTCCACATGGTCCTGGTTCGACTAGGAAGTTACTGAGTAGTTTGCAGGATTGTCCGAGGGAGGTCGAAGTTGGAACATTGCTTAAACTTTAAGCCGTTGTTGCCACACTGTGTCAAAGGTTTTCTCTACTCTTTTGCTACTAGGGCGTCTTATTCCTTGGTGTTTGTTTATGGGATGTTGTTTAGAAATTAAAAATTCAGTGCGTCGTGAGTGGAACGGTTTGATCTGAAGACGAAATTGGCCATTTGTATAAAAGGAGTTTGTTTCAAGACGTCTACGTAGTCTTGAGTTTATGATTTTTTCATAGATCTTTCCAGTACTTCACGAGCAAGCTGATGGGGCGGTAGTTTTTGGGTCAGAGTGGTCTTATATTAGAGTTTTTGGGATTAGATGCAGTGATGCTTTGAAGAGAGTGGGGAATTAGCCGGCTGGCTAAGTGAGCATTGAGGAGGTTGGTGAAGCTGAGATGATAGAGTCAGGAGGTTTTTAGGATGATGTGGAGTTGATGCCAGAGCTCCTGGGGCTAGGAGGGAGGCGCTGAATGAGAGCTTTAATGTCATTGGCTTTGAGTGTATTTCAAGTTCCTGAGTGCAGCGATGGAGTCATGTTGTATGTACCTGTCTGGTACCTGTTAGGGTACGTGGTCAGTGTACCATTGGTCTATTTGTTGTGTATAGTGGCAGAGTGTCTGGTATTGGAGGTGTGGGCGGAAAATATTCTCCATATTTCCTTGAAGATTTTTGTTGCTGTTTGTGGTTATCAGTGATTGATTCTGTTTTTGTGGGTGATATGTTCGAATTTGTTGTTGTTGTTGTTACCTCGGATGATGGTTGATGAGTTCAGAAAGTTTTGGGGTCTTTAACGTTGCTCATTCGCCTGGTGTACGAGTCCATCCAGTGGGTGTTTGTGGTCCTGCTCCAGGCTATGGTATTTATTCCTGAGGTATGTGAGGTCCTGTGTCTTACCTGGTTTGAATCTGTGTGTGTGAGGCGGAAGCGGTTTATGGTAGTCAATAAGGATCTTTTGGTTCTGGTTGAGGGAGTAAATGAGTATCCTAATGGTGTGTGTTTTTGTGGTACCGCAGTGTTAGTTGCACTTTAATGTCTCAGGATGGTATCGATTGTGTGTCAATATCTGCGATGGTTTGTTGTTGTAGTCCGTATTTCAGATTATGTTGTTGATGGTGTTTTGAAGGACTCCCAATTGGCCTTTTTGTATCGGGTGTTGGTGGTGTAGGGATACAAAGGGGGGAGTTTATTTGGATGATGGGAATGTGGTCAGATCCAGTGATGGGGCCAGGAGTCTATGTAGTATTGGAGGAGAGTGCTGGCTCTGTTTGCTAGTATTATGTCGGGTTTACCTTGTCCTTGGTGCCCATAGAAGGTGTTGAAGTGTGGACCTAGGTGCCGTAGATGTTTGTGGTTTGAGAAGTTATGTAGTTGTGTGCCTATTTGGTTGGTGGAGTTGTGGTTGAAAGCTGGGTGTTTCGCATTCATGTCAATTTCCTTGATATTAACTTTTTAATAACTTGTGCTTCAATATATTTACTCATCTCATTTATTCTGCAACAAACAGTATCATTACTTATTGGCATCGAACCTTAATATCTTTGTCAATCTTAATGTTGTTTTCCCTTCTTATTTCGATGGTACGATGGTACATTCTTCAGTGCGGGGTACTTATAAAGTCTAGGAGATACTTACATTCAAGGTTAGTCATCCTCAGTCTCTGAAATATTTTCACCAACCCTCTCAGGAGATAATAGATAAACTACTATTACAAAAATAGAAATACATTCTAAATAGGTAAGTACAAAGTATACAAGTTAAGAATTTTTCTACTCACAGGAAAGGATGCACACACCCTAAGCTGAGGTCAGCCAGTACAATCACATGGTCCCATCTGAGACAAGTACTTCTTTCTTCCTAGTGGCCTTACCCAGTATTTTGACCCACTGTAGCTACTCTGGGTATAATTCCCAACCTCAAAAGAGGTTGGCACTTAAATCTTACCCAGAAGTGATAGTAGGAGAGGAGGTCATGCCATGTTGGTGCCACAACCACCAGAGAGCAAAAGACTCCCCAGCCTCTTCCCTACCTAAACAACAACCACCAAAAGAACATCGCCAAGCCCAATTCTTTAACTACTACAATAATTTTGTTTTTCTTATTATTATACCTTATTTTACTTAAAAAAAAAGAAATACAAACTTTATAATCTACTTATTTAACTGTGTGTTAGTAGAACCTATTAGTGTTGAAATACAAGCTTGACTTAACTAACCTCTCTTACACGAGAGTGTACCGTTCTCATGAGAGAATTAAGGCAGTTGTGACCCAAGCAGTTTAATATAATTAGGTATTCCGAAGTGAGTAACTGCTACTTAGCTCAGTGGTGACCTGTACTTAACTCAGTGGTGACCTGTACTTAGCTCAGTGGTGACCTGTACTTAGCTCAGTGAGGACGTGTCGAGTGTGCTCTCTACGGACTGAACCAAGATGCCCTCCATCGAGCAACTTTACGAACAGCTTAAGGAAGAATTGAGGATGGCGAAGATGAAGATTCGGCGATTGACAGAGGAAAACACGAGAATTCGTAGTAGTCCTCCTGTTTTGAGTCCTCAGGTCAAGAAGGGAAACTGGTCAGTGGCTGGACAGCAGGGAACGAAGTTGACGATCAAGAAGACGAATGGAAAGGTAGAAACGATGAAGAAGAAAGAGACTGCTGTGGAAACATCTAATGCATTCTCCGTGCTACCCGACGAGTGTGAGTCGACTACTGGGAACGTCATGACGAACAACGAGGAAGCTAAGAATAATGTTGTCGTTGGGGATAGCCAGGTTAGATACATGGATAGGGCTTCTGCTTGAAGGACAGGAGTAGGAGACAGAGGGTTTGCTTTCCTGGGGCTGGGATTGAGGAATTGTTAGCCGGCTTGACAACATCATGAACGGTAATGGGATCAATCCTATTATCTGCCTCAGTGCTGGAGGCAATGATGTAGGCAAGCATAGAGTGAGGTTTAGTTAGAAAGTTCAGGACAGTTTATAACATAATTAAAGGAAGAGGGGGGCGCCCTTTTTATATGTGGCATTTTGCCAAGAAGAGGTGTTGGTATTGAATGGTTGTCCAGAGCAATTGGTATTAATTGTTGGCTGGATAAAACACTGTAAGGATAATGGCACACCATTCATTGACAACTGGGACAATTTTCTATGGCCGAAATGATATGTATGCCAGGATGGGGTTCACTTACCCAGGGCGGTGTGGGTTTCCATGCTAGCCTAGTTGAGGGGGTTGTTAGGACTTTAACTAGGATTAGTTAGAGGTAGGGGTTAGAAATGATAAATAATGAGTATGGATATATTGACTTATCCCCTGATATTAAGAATCTTAATAGTAACTGTCATGGAGTAACTCTGGGTAATTGATAATTTCAGAAATTGTGTAAAAAACAAAGATAAATAGGAAAAATGTGCAGACGAAAAAACATATGATGGTTTTTTATGCTAACAGTCGAAGTACAAGAAATAAAATTAATGAACTACTTTTGGAAAGATGTGCTGGGAACTTTGATTATCATTGCATAACTGAAACGGGGTTTATGATTTAAAGAGTCGGGATATGACTGCTGAGTGTAATATTCGGGGATTTAAGTTGTTCCATGTGGATAGATGTAATGGGAAGGGGGAAGGAGTTGCATTATATGTTCGAAAAAATATTAATTGTTGCATAAAAAACGGGTATAAAAATAGATGGAGCAGTAACAGAATCTGTTTGGGTAGAGTTTGTAGAAGGTCAAGAAAAACTAATTCTAGGTATAATATACCGACCTCCAGGCTTGAATCAGGATAGAGACTTCTTTGGGACGAAATTATTAGGGCTTCTAGACACAATAACATAGTCATAGTAGGGGACTTTAACTTTAGTCAAATTGACTGGAAAATTTTTTACAGGTAATCTAGAGTCCCGTGGGCTTTATGGAAACAGTTCAGGATGTTTTCTGAAGCAGAGCATAACAGAGCCTACCAGGGGTAATAATTTGCTAGACCTAGTCTTGTCAAATAAGGAAACAATCGTGAATAATCTGGAGATCACTGAAGAGCTTGGCGCAAGTGATCACAAATCCATCACTTTTAGCATTAACTGGGGATGCAAGAATAATGATAATACCCGTTTAAAAAACCCTGATTTCCGTTCTGCGACTATAATGGGCTTTTGGGAACATCTGTCTAATCTTGATTGGGGTTATCTAGCTAATGGTTTTATTGACGATGATCATACTTATGATTATGAAGGGATCTGCTTTTATGATTTTTTTCTTATTTAAAGTTTCACTGTTTCCCAGAGTATATACATTTTCCCCGAGAGAGATATTAGGTCTAATAATAACGATCCCAAATGGGTTAACAGTAGGTTAAAGCATCTATTAGGGGAGAAAAGGGGAATTTATAGGGGCATCAGAAGAGGAGAGGTTAACCTTACTGACCAATATGTTCAGCTTTAAAGAAAAGTAAAAAAGGGGATTAGAAAGGCTAACGTGACTATGAAATTAGAGTTGCTAATGAATCAAAGACTAAACCAAAGGGGTTCTTTCAAGTGTATAGGACGAAGGTGAAGGAAAAAGTAGGACCATCTGAAAGTTGGGGAAAGGACAGCTGACGGATAACGAACTGGAAATGTGTTCCTTATTTAATGACTATTTTTTGTCAGTTTTTACACAGGAAGATGTAAATGAGATTCCAGTAATTAACAATTATTTAGTTCCTGATGAATTTAAATTAACTAATATTTTCTGTCACGAGGGATATGGTTATTAAACAGATAGACAAACTGAAGCAAAATAAGTCCCCGGGACCCGATGAGTTGTTTTCCAGGGTACTTAAGGAATGCAAGATGGAGCTTAGTCAGCCATTAACGAGTGTGTTTAATGCGTCCATCCTTACCGGTGTTGTGCCAGAGTAGTGGAAGATGGTTAATGTGGTTCCTATATTCAAATCAGGGGATAAGTCCGTTCCTTCAAATTACCGTCCAATAAGCCTGACATCTATAGTGGGCAAGTTATTAGAATCAATTATAGCTGACATTATTAGAAGTCACCATGAAGAGCATAATTTGATAAATGAATCTCAGCATGGACTCACGAGAGGTTGTTCCTGCCTGACAAACTTACTGACGTTCTTCAATAGAACATTTGAGGCAGTTGACAGTGATAAGGAATATGATATTGTTTATTTGGATTTTAGTAAAGCCTTCGATAAAGTACCTCAAAAGAGACTCTTAGGAAAAGTGGCAGCTCATGGTATAGGAGGTAAAGTTCTAGCATGGATTGAGGCATGGCTTACTAATAGAAAGCAGAGAGTTACCATTAATGGAGTGAAATCTGAATGGGGGATTAGTCACTAGTGGCGTTCCACAAGGATCAGTTTTAGGCCCTCTCTTGTTCATAATTTACATCAATGACCTTGATGAAGGGATTACGAGTGACATGAGTAAGTTTGCTGATGATACAAAGATAGGCCGTATAATTCACTCTAAGGAGGATAGCAATGAACTCCAGGAGGATTTGGACAAATTAATGTCTTGGTCTGAAAAATGGCAGATGAAGTTCAATGTGGATAAGTGTAAGGTACTAGCCCTTGGTAATGAAAATAACCCTCGAAGCTATAATCTAGGTGAAGTAGAGCTTGATCATACAGAATGTGAAAAGGACTTGGGAGTCATGGTGAGCAGAAATCTAAAGCCAAGACAGCAGTGCCTTAGTGTGCGCAACAAGGCCAACAGATTACTTGGATTTATTCAAGAAGTATAAGTAACAGAAGTCCAAAAGTTATTTTACAGCTCTATACATCACTAGTGAGGCCTCATTTAGATTATTCTGCTCAGTTTTGGTCCCCTTACTACAGGATGGATATAGACTCATTAGAGAACATACAGAGAAGAATGACTAAAATGATTTACTGTGTAAGGAACCTCCCGTATGAAGATAGCCTTAAATCTCCACTCTCTGGAGAGGCGTAGAATGAGGGGAGATATCATTGAAGTGTATAAGTGGATGACGGGCATAAACAAGGGAGACATTAATAAAGTACTGAGGGTGTCGAACCAGGTAAGAACCAGAAATAATGGATTTAAGTTGGATAAATTTAGATTTAGAAAGAACATAGGTAAGTACTGGTTTTCTAACAGAGTTGTGGATGCGTGGAACAGTCTTCCCAGTAAGGTGATCGAGGCTAGGACCTTGGGTGACTTTAAAAAGAGATTGGACAAATATGTGAGTGGGAGGGGCTGGGTTTGATTCGTGTCATTGGGTACAAGAGTAAATTCTTGGGTAGCTTTGGGTAGAGGTCGTTTTGATAAGGACCTGCCTTGCATGGGCCAATAGGCCGTCTGCAGTGTTCCTCCATTCTTATGTTCTTAAGTCTAGCTGTGTCCCTCAGGATAAAGCTAGTCAAAAATAATATTGCTTTAGCCTGAAGGTGGTTAGCAAGACTAATAGAAGTTTTAACATATTACCTAGCACTTTAAATACTACATTGCAATCTACAAATATGCGTGGCTCTACTGAACCTTCCCAGACTATACATGCAATTCCTTCCAATACCATATAAGAACCCTGAAAGTTATAATACTGGAACAGATTTGCAGAGTTTTTTAAAAACATTTCAGCCAAACCCACATACTAATTCACAAAGAAGTAACTATTAACAACTTTAGTGGGCTTCTGTATATAACACATTTTCCAATGCAAGAACCGCACACAATGCCCAGTTTGTTAGCCAGCACCGACAGTCTTGTCTCCACTGCGGTGATACAGCAACCAGCTGGTACTCCAGGATGGCAACTTTTTGATCAGGAGAGGAGATCAGAGCCAAACCCTAGGTAGTCAGGTGTACACCATGCAGGGAGTTCCACACAATCTGCTAAGGCTGCACCCCATCTTTCATTTTCATTTTTTTTTTATTTTTCAACCGATTTATTTTATTTTTGGTGTACTTTTAGAGGTGCATATGTAGAAGAATGTAACAAAGTTTCAGTATGATTGGCCAATAACAACATAGAAAAAAATATGAACATAATTTTGATATATGGCAGCATGACCTGACGAATTGGCACTACGAGTGGCACTTCCGACATTCCCAACTGTTAGAATACAACTAGCACGACGTTTTTATTCAAAATTCAAAATTCAAAGTTTATTCTCTATAAGGATTACAATGCTGAGTTTACAGAAATTTGGTTATTGTTTGGTTTACATGTAGTAAAATTGTGATTACAGAGTGTACCACTAGAACGCTTAGCATGGCTAGGCATTTCGGGCATACTTAGTTTTATTCTTAATTGTAAAATATTACAAATTATGAGGTAAGTTGGTATTATGGCTAAGTGACTAAATACTAGTTTATGAGTTTAGCAATGTGAATGCTTTTGTTTTGGCACAGTATATAGTTTCAGTATTGGAGTATCACAGGATTCATTATTTTAAGACTGAGATTAATATTTCTGTTTATGGTCAAATGAGTGAGCGAGTGTAAGTGTGAACCACCAGGTGGTATTCGTGTAGTTAGTTGACGGGGTGTATCAGGGAGATAAGATGTTTTCTAATGGTAGTTTTGAAGGTGATGAATGTGTCTGCAGTTCTAGAGTTCTCAGGTAGGGTATTCCAGATTTTAGGGCCTTTGACATACATTGAATTTTTGTAAAGGTTTAGTCGGACACGGGGAATGTCGTAGAGATGTTTGTGTCTGGTGTTATGCCTGTGGGTTCTGTCACAACTATCAAGAAAGCGTTTTAGGTCAAGGTTGATATTAGAGTTTAAGGCCCTGTAGATATAGATTGCACAGTAGTAAGTGTGGATGTACTGAACTGGGAGTAAGTTTAGATCTTTGAAGAGTGGGGGGGGTGTGCTGCCAGGGATGGGATTTAGTGATTATTCTTACTGCAGCTTTTTGTTGGGTTATTATTGGCTTTAGGTGTGTTGCTGCAGTTGATCCCCAAGCACAAATAGCATAGGTGAGGTATGGATAAATAAGTGAGTGGTATAGTGTGAGAAGGGCATTTTGCGGCACGTAGTATCGTATCTTGGAGAGGATCCCAACGGTTTTGGATACTTTTTTGGCTATATGCTGGATATGGGTGCTGAAATTCAGGTTGTTGTCAAGGTATAAGCCTAGGAATTTTCCCCCATTATTTCTGGTAATTAGAGTGTTTTCAATCTTAATGTTAATTTGTACATCTCCTGCTCTGTTACCAAACATAATATAGTAAGTTTTGTCAGTGTTAAGCGTAAGTTTATTGGCTGTCATCCAAGTTGATATTTTAATCAGCTCCTCATTCACAATGGTGTTGAGGGTGGCAAGATTAGGGTGAGAGATGACATAAGTCGTGTCATCAGCAAAGAGAATGGGTTTCAGGTGTTGGGATACGTTTGGAAGGTCATTGATGTATATGAGGAAGAGCAGGGGACCAAGGACACTTCCCTGCGGAACTCCAGTATCAAGTGGCCGTGTTGCTGATGCTGTGTCTTTAATGGTGACGTACTGATACCTATTAGTAATGTAAGATTTGAAATAAGCAAGCGCATGGCCTCTTATACCGTAGTGGTCAAGTTTGTGGAGTAGGATTTGGTGGTTTACTGTGTCAAAAGCTTTTCTTAGGTCTATAAAAATTCCTAATGGATATTCCTTATTTTCCAATGCTGCGTAAAGCAGATCTAGCATTTTTATGATTGCGTCATTAGTGCTTTTATTTTTCCTGAATCCAAACTGGCAGGGGTTGAGTATGCTTTGAGCCGTTATAAATGAATACAGTCTCTTGTACACGAGTTTCTCAAAGATTTTGGATAGCAATGGTAAGTTAGATATTGGCCTATAGTTGTTTAAGTCTGTAGGGTCACCACCTTTATGTATTGGTGTAACCCTTGCCATCTTGAGTAGTTTCGGGAAGGTGCTAGTCTCTATTGACTTGTTAAAAAGTAATGAAATAGCATGCGAAAGGACATGGGCCGCTCGCTTGTACAGTAATGGTGGGACATGAGACAGATTCATCTAATATATCTTATTATCATGTTAAAAAAAATACATTTGACAGAATTTTTGGCATTCGCCAAAATATCTGCCTTTTACCCCCCACAAAATCAAAAATATTTGAGATATTCCAAAAAATCTTATGTTAAAAATTCAAACACACTTTGTTTTGTATTGTCTGTGAAAATCATTTCAATACAATCATTAATAATGGAGTGGTAAAGCGAAATAAGTGAATAAGTTACTTCCGAGATATAGGCCTAGAACGCAGGCCTACCCGCCGTCAATTTTTTTTGTTTTTTTTCGCGGAAATCGCGTTTTTTTTCGGTGTATTTCTTAGTAAACTGATGTTCTAGTGCAGTTATCCTCTTCAAAATACCGTTTTCTATCACTCACAGACCAAAGAATACAACATGGAGACGAGGAGTAACTCTTTTATATCGAAATATTGCTACCTACATCGCCGCCACCATACTTGATATAAATGACTATAATTTCTTGTAGAAACATTGTAGAACATTGATTCTTGTACCATTGTGTTGCCAAAGAGTTAAGCTATTTTTCTGTATGAATAACTTATTTCCATAATTTTTCGAATTTTTTTCTTGAGAGCACTGAAACGGCTTCCGCCTCCAACCTAAGGCGTCACTCACATGGTGGCCGTACCAGTGAGACTTACCAGTCAACACTCATGATCCTCAACATGGTCAAGCACTTAAGCCCATTTTCCGAGGTCCCACTCCACACAGATGAAGAGGAGAGGAGCTGACACTGAACAGAGTTCAATGGACCACAAAGGCAAATCCGTTGGGGCGTTTCGTACACAGAGCACACAAAGACTCAAATATACCACATACCTTCCTGAACTTCTCATGTCATCGAAGGTTGTCAACCTCTGCCTTAACTCACAAATACGCATGTACTGACTCTCCTCACACTCATGGCTCCGACTCATCTCGTTCACAGTCGGATGGCTCGTAGAGTTAACCACTGCGAGAACAACAAGGTCAGCACAAGAAAAACACAATGTGCAAAGCATGACATGCATCTACTTTAAAAATTCTAGCTTTGGGCAAACCCTGCCCTCCTCAGTTACCCTTTAAAAATCCCTTTGGGTGTTCTACCCTCTAAAATGTGCCTACCCCTCTCCCCACTACTAAAAGATTCAAGATTTTTAAAACTCCCCACAAGTTAAATGCAACATCCCGCTATTCCTGTTTTTCAAGTCTCCCCCACGTCGCCTTAGTGCGGGGTTTAAAACCCTGGCTCTATTTCTTTTAAACTAAAACCTCCCCCCTCCCAAAAGGCTTTTCCCTTCATCTGCCCCCGTCCCCCCCGCTCTTTCCCTTTGGGGTTCTTACCTAAACATGTTTGCTTTTGCTTTTGTTTTTGCCTTTGCTCCAGACTCTCCTCCACCACGATGCTGGGGAACACAAACCCCAAAGGCCGGGGGACGATTACCCATTTTTGTATATATTCACTGCCCTTCCCCATTATGCCCTAAAACCCTGTTTTTTGATAAACCCTGGATGGCGAAACCCCCTACAAAAAAGATTTTCCAGATTTGCACATGTGTTTAATTTTTTTCATATTGTGGGGTTTTTTATACCTTTTTTGCACAGATCTGTTTTGTGACTTAAAAAACCCCCTTTTTGTGTGGGCGAAAACTTTTTGTAAAAAAAGGGTTCACTTTAAAACTGCATATTGGGTTTTTTTTTTTCCTTTGGGTGTGGGGTTTTTTATGCCTTTTAAATTTTCCACTAAATTTTTTTTTAACTTATTTAACTTATGGACACCCCCCGAGTTTCCCAAAACCCTTTTCATTTATCTACATTTTTCGAAAAATCTACGTTTAAATAAATTTTTTCCTACCTATCTTTGGGGCCCATCGGCAAATTTTTTTTCCCCAATTAATCATTTTAAAATTTCCCTCATAAGATCTTTAAATAATATTATAAAAAAACCAACGGTGACCCCTGGGGAAAACGCCACTGGTTAAAAGCCCCCAAATTTGGGTTTTTAGCCCCATTTATGAAATTCTTTTTGTTCCTTTTGGGGAGCTAAAAAATCAAAAGCCATTGAGAGTTTTTAAACCCCCAATTGGGGGAGCTGTGTTTTGGCCCCCGGTATCTGTCAAAACCCTTACAAAAAATCTAAATAAACAATATAAATTTTTTTTTATCGTGATAAAACAGTCCAAAAGCGTTACTGCCCTACCCCCACCATTTTTTGTATTTCATATTCCTTTAGTGCTTTGCGTCTATCAAAAAATTTGATTCTCACCCCCTTAGTTTTTTCCCGTATTAAAACTCGGGTTTTGGGGCTGCTTTTTTAGAAAAAACCCAAAGGGCATCTTTTTTCTGCTGGGTCCCGGCCCCATGTTACCCGGGAAAAACCCAAGCTAAACTTGCTGCGCGGTCACTTGTATTTAACCCCTTATACCATTCTCAGATTTTTTTTGGTGTAATCTTTAGCCCAATTTCGAAACCCGTTGACAACAGAAAATGTTTCTGTTTTGGTTTCCCCATAACAATTTTATTTTTTTTTTATAAAAAACCTTTTTTTGGTTTCCCCAGTTTACATAGATGCCGTGTTGTGCCCTGGAAGACTTCGCTCCCCTTTTTTGAAACCGACAAAACACCCATCCCCCCTCATGAGTATCCATTTTGGAGGCCCAGCCCCCACTCGTAAAAAATTTTTTTAGTTCAGTTTTTCAGTTTTCCATATACAAACAGATTGTCCTGCCCTATAAAGCAGCACAAAAAAATTTACCTCCGCCCCCAACCATTCAAACCCCTAACTTTTTTTGGGACCCCCTCGTTGACAGCCCCCCCCCTTTTTTGACCAGCCCTACTTTTTTGCTCTTTTCACCCAACACCCTTTATTAGGGCCATTTTTTGTTTTCTACTTTGCCTTTAGCACTCCTAACCCCCCCCCCTTAATGTTTTCTGCTTTTTTGACTTATTTTACCCCCTTCACTGTCTCTGGGGGAAACGAAACATTTTTCCCACACCCTTCCCGCTGCGGTGCTGTATGTCCCTTGAAATTTTTAATGCTTAGTTCTGTTTGTTTTTTAAATATTTGTAATGGATAGGCCCTTGTATTATTATTATTATTGTAATGGACTGGACTTGTATTATTATTATTTTATTGAAAATGAAACTAGGATTTCCCCTTTGAAAAGCCCCTGCCGTTAAATGTTGGAATTCTGGCAACTTGGTGCCCACCATCCCTTACCTGCCTCACTTTTTTTAGCGGCCCCTTTTTTGACCTATCCAATTTGGGGGAAATACCTGGAAAACTCTTAAAAAAACCGGGTTTTTAACTGAGAGGCATTTGTCTCTCTTTTGGGGTTTTGGCTTTTCCTTGTTTTATTGAACACCTCACAAAACTTAATTGGTACTTTGAAAACACATAGTTGAAAACAAAATGAAAAAAAATAAACCATTTGGAAGGTTTTATAATCGATATTTGTACACAAAAAAAAAAGCAATTTTCCTTCCTCAGCCCCATCATCTGTTTTTAAAGTCCCCCAAAATTTTATACTGAAAATAAAAATTTTTAACACTAAGCAAACCGGGCTCGGGGAAAAATAAGACTGAAAAAGTTTGAAGGTTTTAAACTTTGGGGTTTTTTTAACATAAAATCCCCCAGAAGTGGGCTGTAAAACCGCTGCCCTTTTTTATGAAAAAAAAACGTGAAGTACATCCCTTGTTTCGTTCTTTAATTTTCTATTCGACGAAATTTTTTTAATTTTTAAACGAAAAAAAGGGTGGGGTTTTTAATTTTTGGGGCCCGGGGGAAAAAAGTAAGTAAAAAATTTAACAACCCTTTTTCTATGAGGAAAGATGTGCCTCCATTTTCTTTTCACTTTTTTGAATAGAAGAGTGAAGCCCAGATATTTATCAAATTTTCCCCAAGATGGTTTTGAACTATCACATTTTTTGTTTTTATGTTTTAAGGGGGTGTGATGTGTGTTTTGGGGGTGTGTGTATGTGTGGGGGTGTATGTGTGTTTTATGGTGTGGTATTTTTGAGTGTGGTTGGTGTGTGTGTTGTGGGGGGTTTTTTTGTGGGGTTTTGTACTCCCCTATTTTGTACCCACCTATTTGGGGTTTTGAAAGGGGTTCGAGCCCCAAGCCCCCCGGGGCCCCAACCCTTTTAAATGGCCCCGCTATAGGTCACTCCCCCTGAAATGTGACTTTACATCCTCTTGTCCTCCAGTGCCCGGTCAGGTTGTTTCCCCCTTTAAACCCCTTTTCCTCGTAGGAAAATACCTTTTTCTCTGGGATTATTTCTTGTTGCAAACCTTTGCCCTCTCTCTAGTTTTTTTAAAATGTGTTTTGCTTACGTGGGGTTTTCCCAAAAGGTGGTCCCGGCATCCCCCCCAATAGGGGCCCTAACGTACACGGTGTAAAAGGGTCCTAAACCCGATTCCTTTTTTAAAAATGTGGGAAATGTGGGTTTTTGGGGTTTTTGCTAGGCCCCCCATATGTGCAGCATTTTTTGGGTTGATGTACGCTTCAGGGATGTGCCTGGTTTTTTAACCCCACCCCAAGATTTTTTTTTCCTTGACGAGGTTTAAAAGTCTCGGGCCCCCCTGCCCCTGTACTCCCATCTGGGGCCCTTCTTTCCCCCTTCCCCCAATCTTCATGCCCTTTGGGCACTTGGGGGGTTGAACTCCAGGACCCAAATTTTGCTGGACCAGGTCTGCACCCTGTCCAAAAACCCCTTTTTGTATTCTCCCGGGTTTTCGATCAAAATAATTCTTCTCATAAACTTCACGCCCCATCTGAAAACGGGGACACTTCGGAGTCTTTTCCTTTTCCGTCATTTCTTTCCCAAATACCAAAAAGCACTATTTCCTAGGACTGACCCCTGTGGAACCCCCCGGGTTTCACGGGTTGCCCCCCTCTGAAACCCCCGCCAAAATACAAAGATTTCGCTGCTGCCCCTTCCCCCTGGCAAGTTTTCCCCTGATTATTGTAGTCCCTTTCCCCTTTTTACCCCTGCAGGGGCCTCAATTTTTTTTTTTGCCAAATTTCTTTTGGGTGGGGAAATTTGTGCAAACTCCTTTTCCCAGTCCAAAAAAATTTGCAATCCACCCCCCCCACCCCTTTTTTTTGTCTAACTGCTGTCAAAAATTTGCCCCATAAAAAATTCCATTTGGGGTTTGTGACACAGGTTTTTCCCCAAGCCTCTAAAACCCAGGGGTTGCCCCTGTTTGTTAAAGAATCTTTCCCTTTTCCCAAAGGTTTTTCCCCACTCTTCCCCCTTGATAAACTTCCCATGACTTGGGTTATTATACATGTCAGTGACACTGATCTGTTTTTTTTAGGGGCTTCATGTCTGTCTTTTTTTTTAAAACGGACAATGTCTTTTTTTGCCTGAGCATGGAAAACATTTGTTTGCTTCCATCCCCTCAGGCAATCTCCCCGGGTTTCGATAAAATGTATTGAATATTTTTTGGTTAGGGGTACACATAGCCCTTGCTGTGTGGGGGTGTGTGTGTGTTTTGTGGGGGGGTGTGTTTGGGTGTGTGTTTTGTGTTGGGGTGTGTGGGGTGTGTGTGTGTGTTTTGGTGTGTGGGGTGTGTGTGGGTTTTGGGGGTTTTGTCTGCCTGTCTGGGGCTAACCAAATTGGGTACTAAACGAAAATTGGGGTTTGGCGGGGGGCCCCTAGACTCAGCCCCGGGCCCTGCCTTTTTAAACTAAATCGCGCAAAGGCCCTTTCCTTTCTCCCTGTTAAAGGGAACTTTGTCAAAACCTGTCTTAAAGCTGTGTTTGGTTTTTTCCCTCCACTACTCATTTGCTAACATTCTAGTTCCTGACAAACCCCTTTTGCCCTGAAAAATACTTCCTAACATCCCCCCCTGACTGCCCCTGGGGTCTTCAGCTTCCAATTGTGACCCCTTGTTTTTTTGTGCCCCCCTTTCTAGAACAAACCCGTTTTATGGGCCACCTTATCTATTTCCCAGCAGTATTTTGTATGTCTTTATCATGTCCCCCCTGACCTGCCGGGCCCCCCAGGTTTTTCCCGTCCGATTTTCCCCCCCAACCTTTTTTCGTAGGGCATACCCCTAAAATCCGAACTTGCCTTGTTGCAAACCTTTGCACTTTCTCTAATTTTTTGACGGCTTTTACCTTTTTTAAATTTCCCCAAAATTTGGGGCTGCCCAAATCCAGCATGGGCCCTGATGAACACGTTACATGTCTTAAAAAGTTCCCTTTCTAAAGCATCAAACGCTATTTCCCCCGGTTTTCCCCGGCCCCCATATGAGGCCAAACAGTTTCCCGGGGATGTGGGACCTCCCGGGGGACTTTCTCTTTTTATAGTCACCCCAAGAAACTTTTTTTCCCCCTTAGCGAGGTTTTTTTCAGTCTTTGGGCCCCCTGCTTATACTTGTCTGCGGTCCCTTTTTTGGCCCCCCCTCCGTTTTTCTTACTTTGCATTTGGGCCCGAGTTGAATTCAAAAAACCATTTTTTGGGAAACCCCGGAAAAAGCCCCGTCCAGGTCTTTTTGAAGTCCTTTCCCGATCCTCCCTTGTTTAATTCTCCTATTAACTTCACATCATCTGCGAACAGGGAAACCTCAAAAGTTTTTTCCCTTCCATCATGCCCCTTCACATATCCAAAAATTGCACTGGGCCTAGGCCAAACCCCCGGGGACCCCCCTCGTCACCCGGTGCCCATTGTGAAACCCCATCCCCCTTCCTGACTCGTTGTTGCCTATCTCTCAGGGATTTCCCCCTGATCCATTGCAGTGGGAATTTTCCCCCTTTTTTCGGGGCCCGATCCTCTAGTTTTTTTGCAAATAGTTCTTGCCCGGAACTGTGTCAAAAGGCCCCTTTTTAAATCCAAGAAAATGCTTCAACCCCCCCCCCTCTCTCTCGTGTCTTGCTTCCCGTAACTTTGTCCCTAAAAATCCCCGAAGGTTTTTTTGAAAACGGATTTTTCCTTCCTTTAAAACCTGTGGGGTTTTCGTTTTTAAACCCTTTTTTCTTCCAGGTGCTCCACCACTCCCCCTTTTGATAAATTTTTCTCCATGACTTTTGGGATACTTACATCAGTGATACTGGTCCCGTAATTTTTGTGGGCCCTTTTCTGTCCTTTAAATTTTTTTAAAAAAGAGAACTACATTTGTGGGCCCTTTCCAAACCTCAGGTAGTTTTCCCATTTCCAAAAAGGGATTTAAATTGAAGAAATTTTTGGGTTTAAAGGCACACACAGTTAAAATCTACTCCCCCCCCCGAGGAACCCCGGGGAGGATGTTGTCCCCGGTTCCCCATTGCTTTTTGGGGGTATGAAGGGCACTTATCGCTTCTTCACCTCTTTCCCCAGTTTTTGTGCATATCATCCAGCACTTTTTTGGTCTTTTTCCCCCGTTGGGGTCCCCCCTCTGTCCTGTCTTCCCAGAGTCCTTCCTGTCCCCCACTGGAAACTTACCTTTAAACCGAGTTTATTTTTCCTTTGCATTAACCCCTTTATCGTTTTTTTGTGAGCTCTCCACCCTTTTTTCCTCAGCCTGGGTCACCTGGTCCTTTTTACTGTTTTTTTTTCTCCTAATGTGGCTAAACAGGGAGTTTTGGGTCAGACTTGACTTTCGATGCTTTTGTCATTCTCGTAAATGTCGCTGGGTCCCCCCTCCTTATCTGGGGCATATTCGTTTTTTGGCTCATCGACTTTTCCTTCCCTTGGGTTTTTTTGGGTCCTTTGCCTTCTTACCTTTTTCCATTCTCTAATACACTTAGTTTTTTTCCTCCCCGCCCCCTTGGGGAAACCAAGGGCTCCCCTTTGGGCTTCCCATTGTTTCTGCTGCCCCCCTTTGGGGGCAAAAACCCTTTTCCCCTGCCCCTTGCAAATTTTTTTGTTATATATTGCAAAACAAATTTTATTTACTGACTTTTTCCCACCATTTCTCTTTGGGGCCCCCTGCAAACCCCCCCGCAGGGAAATTTTCCTTTTATACCTGTGTAGTCCCCCCCTTTTATTGTTTGGCTTTTTCCCCTTCGGCTCCCCGTTAACCCCTCCCCTTGTAAAATCTACTATGAAACAAAAAAATCGAATACGGGGGTCACTAGATCCGGGGGACCTTCATATGTGATGTCCCTTTAAGGGCCCCGAGCTACTCAGGTGAACAAAAAGGTTTTATCCTTGCCGGGTTTATCCTAACCCCCCTCTCTCGGTAGTGTCCCCCGATTGGGTTTTATGCATGGATTTTCCAGTATCACATCCATCATCTTTGGTTCTATGTGTTTTGGGGGGGTCCCATGAGGCTCCAGGTTTTTTTTCCCAAACGTTCCCCTTTGGTTGAAATCAACCCCCCTAAAACAGTAACTTTGCTCTGCAAAAGATTGACTCATCGTGCCACCTCGCCCCGTGTGTCCAAAACCCCCGCTCTGTTGTTCTCCCTCATATTCTTTCTTGGCCTCCTGCAGTTTTTTGTGGTTTTTGGGTTTTTAAATCCTGGCTTTTAATGCCCTTTTTTTTTCCCCAGAAAAGATTTGTTCCTACTAAAGTAATCCCCTCTCTCAATTTTTCGTCCATGCCTTTCATTTCCTCAAAAAATCCTCCCCTCTCCTCCTTCTATCTTTCCTCAGGATTTGATATTCCCCCGGGGGGAAGACTGCATTGTTATTGTTCCCCGTGAGTTTCGTTTTGTGACCGCTATGTATCAAACGTTTTTCATTTTTTATTTTAACTGCGTTTTTTTGTACACTCCCTTTTTTTTTGGGCTATCAGGGGGACCGGGGGAATTTTTTGGGGTTTTGGGAGGGGGGCCCTGGGGGAGGGATGGGGTTTGGGGGTGTGGGGGGGGTTAGTGATGGGGGGGTTTAGCGCAAAAGTGCCCGAAGAGCTGCTGAAACAGTTTGGGGGTTTTTGAAGTGGGGGTTGGGGCAGAGGGGAAAAAAGTGGGGTGGGTTTTTTTGGTTTTAACTTGCTCAGTTCATTAAGGGTTTTAAGTGTGGGTGGGGTTTGTGGTGGGGGGGTTTGGGGGAGAGTCCCAAATGGGGCCCCTGTTTGGGGTGGGGGTTTGTGATGGAGGGGTGGGGGAAAAGGAAACCCGTGTGAGGGGTTTTGGTTTTAGATTTTTCAGTTTTTTTTCAGGGTTGTTGGGGGTTGGAGTACTTCTGCGGGTGCTCTGTAGGGGGGGTATTTGTCCCCCTTTCCCCCTGAGGGCTGGGTTTTGCTCATCTTTTATCGATTTTTATCCCATTCCTTCCCTTTTTGTTTTTTTTTCCCTCTCTCCCCAGTATCGTCCCTTTTTTTGCTGTGTTTTTTGTCGCGATCGGTACCCCTCCCCTGGACTCCCGGTTTTTCACTCAGTCTTGCTTTCTCCCGCAAACTCTGGTTCGAGTTTTATTCTGCCTTGAAGAAAAACTTTGAAAGGCCCGTCTTTCCTTTCCAACCCCCAAATACGCAATTCTCAGAAAATTTTCCACCAAAGGGGTTTTTGTCTCCCTCACCTATTCTTCCATGATAAACCCTTTGATCATTTTCTTCTTTCCCCCGGTTTTTTTTCCCTCGTAGGTTTTTCCCCCTTTTACTTCTTGGAGCCCATTTAAAAAAACAATGAACCCCCTCCCCTTCCTCCTCCCCCTGTAAACCTCTTTGCAAACCCCTGAGGGCTTTACCCTTTTTCCCTCGAAAGTTGCCTTTTTTCCTTCAGCTCCTGGGGCCCTTTCTGTGCCCCTAAAGTCGGGGGACCCCGTCTTTTTCCCGCCCCCGCTTGTTTCCCGCCCCCTGTAAAATTGACTTTTTAGGGGTTTTTCTGATATTCATGTCTCCCCTTTGTTGTTTTCCAAGGGTTTTTCATTTGGTCTTCCTGTACCTTTTTTTACCCGAATCCCACAGCCCCCCCTTTTCTGTGACTTCTCATAGAAGTTCCCCGATGTCTGTCCCCGTGTGTTTTTTTCCCCCCCCTAGTCCCCAAATTTTAGGTTTTTTAGCTCCTCTTCTAAGCACCTTATTAATTTTTCTGTTGCCCAAGATTTTATTTCCCCAAAATTTTTTGCTCTCTTCCCGCTATCCTCTCCTCCATTACCCTACCGATCTGCCAGCTTCCTTTCCACCCTTCCCCAATTTTGTGGCTCTAACTCCCCAATCTTCCCTCTGGTTCCTCCCCCCCATGCGTTCCCACCCCCCAGACCCCGGGTTTTCCGCCCTCCCTTTGGGTTACCTTCTTTTTTTTTTTTTACCACAAAAGGAGCTTGTGCGAGAGAAGGGAATAAAGAGAGATGGAGCGGAAAAATGATAAGGAAAGGATAGGGATGAGAGTGGGAAGGAGGGAAGGAGGGGGGAAACCAGGGGAAAAAGGGGGAGGAGGAAAGGGAAAAATGAAAAGGAAGGTTTTGTGTGTAGGGGGAGAGAAAGGGGAAAAAGAGAAACAAGGGGGTGGAGGGGAGAAAGAAGAAAGAAAAAGGAAAAAAGAGGAGAGGGGGAAAAAAAAAATGGTAGAGAGGGAAAAGAGAGAGAGAAGAGGAAAGAGAGAGAGAGGAAGAGAGAAGAGGGAGAGAGAAGGAAAAAAAAAAAGAAAGAAAAAGAGGGGGGGCGGGGGGGGGGGGGGTGGGGTTTTGGGGGGAACGGGGTAAAAGTGTGTGTTTGTTTTGTATGAGTTTGTGTGTGTGTTTTTTGTGTTTGTGTGTGTGGGGTGGGGTTTTGTGTTGTGTGTGTGTGTGTGGGGTGTGTGTGGGTGGTGTGTGTGTTTAGTGTGGGGTGTGTGTAAATTTTATGTATGTGTGGGATGTGTTGGGGTTTAGTTTTTTTACCATTCTGTCTTTGGCGCCAAAGGGCAGTTTTGGGCTGGGTTGGGACATGCGCCCCTGCGTGCATGGGGCGTGTGTGTCTGTGTCGTGTGGGGTTTTGTGGGGGTGGGGTGGGGTTGGGGTGGTGGGGTGTGGGGGTGTTTAAATTTGTTTTTTATTTTTTGTCCCCTTTGGCCAAGTCCCGTTTGACTGTTTTTCACATGCGCTGCGGCATGTGCCGGGGTGTGTCCGTGTCCCGTTTTTGGTGTGTGTTGGGGTGTGTGTGTGTGTGTGGTGTGTGTTGTGTGTGCGTGGGGTGTGTGGGGTGCGTGGGGTGGTGTGTGGGGTGTATGTTTTGGGGGTGTTTTGTTGTTTGTGTGTGGGGTGTGTGTGTGTGTGTGTGGGGTGTGTGTGTTATTTTTTTTACCCCTTCTGTCTTAGGGCCAAAGTCAGTTTTGACTGGGGGCACATGCGCCCTTTCTGCATGTGGCCCTGTGTGGGCTGTCCATTTTGTGTGTGGGGTCCTTTTGTCAAAGTGTGTGTGGGGTGGGTGGGGTGTGGTGTGTGTGTGTGGCTCAACCCAATTTGGGCCCGCAGGGGGCCCGTATCCAAACTCCTGGCCATTTCCTCTTCCCGATGCTACTGGCCCTCTCTCCCTGCTCATGGCTTTATCATTCCTCAAACTTAAAGCTATGTATCCCCCTTTTTTGCCTCGGAAATAGCCCCGTTGCTAGGCTTTTTTCCCAAATTCCTGAACAACTCTATGACTGAAGAAAAAACTACATCCCCCTTTTAAATATTGGGTCTTCAACTTCCAAATTTGACCCCCTTTTTTCTGTGTCCCCCCTCTGGAACATCCTGTCTCTGTCCACCTTGTCTATTCCACGCAGTATTTTGTACGTCGTTATTATGTCTCCCCTAACCCTCCTGTCCTCCAGTGTCGTCAGGCCGATTTCCCTTAACCTTTCTTCGTAGGATATTTCCCTTAGCTCTGGAACTAACCTTGTCGCAAACCTTTGCACTTTCTCTAATTTCTTGAAGTGCTTTATCAACTGCGGGTTCCAAACAGGTGCTGCATACTCCAGTATGGGCCTGACGTACACGGTGTACAGTGTCTTGAAAGATTCCTTACCAAGGAATTGGAACGCTGTTCTCAGGTTTGCCAGGCGTCCATATGCTGCAGCAGTTATCTGGTTGATGTGTGCTCTGGAGGCGAGCTCGGTGTTGTACTCACCCCAAAATATTTCTCCTTCGGTGAGGTTAGCAGTCTTTGGCCACCTAGCCTATACTCTGTCTGCGGTCTTCTTTGCCTTTCCCCAATCTTCATGACTTTGCATTTGGAGGGGTTAAATTCGAGAAGCCAATTGCTGGACCAGGTGTCCAGCCTTTCCAGGTCTCTTTGAAGCCCTATTTGATCCTCATCTGATTTAATTCTCCTCATTATCTTCACATCATCTGTGAACAGGGACACTTCTGAGTCTATCCATCCCATCGTGCCATTCACCAGAAATAGCACTGGTCCTAGGACCGACCCCTGTGGGACCCCGCTCGTCACAGGTGCCCACTGTGATATCTCGTCACGTACCATGACTTGTTGTTGCCTCCCTGTCAGGTATTCTCTGATCCATTGCAGTGCCCTTACAGTTATATGCGCCTGATCCTCTAGCTTCTGCACCAATTTCCTGTGAGGAACTGTGTCGAAGGCCTTCTTGCAGTCCAAGAAGATGCAATCAACCACCCCGTCTTGCCTCATGTGTACTTCTGTTCTTTGCATAAACTCCAGAAGGTTTGTGACACAGGATTTGACTTCCATAAATCCATGCTGGTTGTCGTTTATGATCTTGTTCCGATCGATGTGCTCCATCACTCTCCTCCTGATAATTTTTCCCCTATGATTTTGCATACTATACACGATAATGCACTGTCTGGTCGTTTAGTGCCTCGTTTCAGTCTCCTTTCTTAAAAATGGGGACTACATTTGCTGTCTTCCATACCTCAGGTAGTTGCCCAGTTTCAAGGGATGTGTTGAAGATTGTGATTGGTGGCACACACAGCATCTCTGCTCCTTCTCTAAGGACCCATGGGGAGATGTTGTCTGGTCCCATTGCCTTTGAGGTAACAAGGTCACTTAGCAGCTTCTGCACCTCCTCCTCAATTGCGTGTATGTCATCGAACTCTTATTGGTATATTCGCTGTTGGTGTACCCCTCTGTGCTGTCTTCCCAGAGTCCTTCCTATCTCTACTGTAAATACTTCCTTGAATCTCGTGTTGAGCTTCTCTCATTCCTCTTTATCGTTTCTTGTGAGTTCCCCACCTCCTTTCCTCAGCCTGATCACCTGGTCTTTGACTGTTGTCTTCCTCCTAATGTGGCTATATAGCAGTTTCAGGTCAGACTTGACTTTCGATGCTATGCTCTTTCCGTACTGTCGCTGGGCCTCCCTCCTTATTTGTGCATACTCGTTTCTGGCTCTTCGATTAATCTCCAAAATAACCTGGGTCCTTTGCCTTCTGTACTTTTTCGATTCTCTAGTGCACTTAGTTTTTGCCTCCTCCCACCTTCTAGTAAACCAGGGGCTCGTTCTGATCTTAGCATTATTTCTGTTTTTTGTTTTTTTTTTGGGGGGGAACAAACCTTTCCTCTGCCTCTTTGCATTTTGTTGTTAAGTATTCCATCATTTCGTTTACTGACTTTGCTACAAATTCCCTGTCCTACTGAACCTCCTGAAGAAAGTTCATCATACCAGTGTAGTCCCCCTTTTATAGTTTGGCTTTTCCCATTCAACTGCTGTTACCCTCTTCACTGGTAAATCTACTATATATTGAAAGCAGAGAACCACATGATCACTAGCTCCAAGGGGCCTCTCATATGTGATGCCCTCAATGTCTGAACTGCTCAGGTTGAACACGATGTCCAGTCTTTCTGGTTCATACTCCCCTCACTCTCTCTTGTAGCGTCCTTAACATGTTGATGCATGAGGTTTTCTAGTACCACATCCACTCTCCATGTTTCGGGACCCCGTGTGGCTCCAGATTTTCCCAATCGATCTCCCTGTGGTTGAAATCGCCCATAACCAGTAACTTTGCTCTGCTTTAGTGAACTCTACTTGCCACCTCAGCCAGTGTGTCCACCATTGCTCTGTTACTCTATTCATATTCCCATATTCCTCTCATGGCCTCCTACAGTTCTGTGGTGAATTATACATCACTGCAATGACTACCTTCTGTTCCCCAGACTGGAGTGTAACTACTATGTAATCCCTTTCTCCAATCTCGTCCATGCCTTCCATTTCCTCAAATCTCCATCGGTTTTTTTATGAGCAGTGCAACCCCTCCTTCCCCTCCCCTCCTTCTGTCTTTCCTCAGGATCTGATATCCTGGTGGGAAGATTGCGCCTGTTATTGTCTCAGTGAGTTTCGTTTCTGTGACTGCTATGATGTCTGGGGACTTTTCATTGATTCTTTCATGCCATTTCTCATATTTATTCGTTATTTCATCCATGTTTTTGTACCTTTCTACAACTGTGGTCCTGGGAGAATATTGGGGTTGAGGGAGCGAGAGCCCTGGCAGGGGCCTATGGGGGGTTGTATTGCGGGTGGGGTCAGGGTTTCTGTAGGGGTTGCTTTAGGGATGGGGTTTGTGGTGTGGGGAGTGGAGACAAAGGGAACAGTGTGTGATTGTAGGTTTAGATTGTTCAGTTGCCTTGGGGTTGTCGTGGTTGGAGTCCTTCTGCAAGTGTTTCTGGAGGGTGTGTTTGCCCTTCCACCTGTGTGTGGGTTCTTCTGTTCATCTTTGTCATTTCCTCTCGTTCCTCCTTTTGTTTTTGTACTCTCTCTTTCAGTATCATCCTTTCCTCTTGTGTTCTGTCTCAATTGAGGTACACTCTATCGTACTCCAGTTTGTCTCTCAGTCGTGCTTTCTCCTGCTGGATCATGGTACGAGTTGATTCTACCTTTAAATTTTCTTTGAGAGGCCTTTTCCTTTCCCTTGCATACCACCCAGTTCTCCAAAAATTTGTCACCTGGGTCATGTCGCCCTCACCTATTGTTTTCATGATACTTTCAATCACTTTTTATCCTCCTGTTTTCTTTCATCATAAGTTTCCCCTTCGACTTCCTGGAGCATGTAGACAAAAAGTGACCTCTTTCTTTCGTCTTCCCACTGTGTCCTTTGCGGTGTTTTAGTTCCATCCTATGGAGTGTTCCTTCCTTCAATCCCGTCCCTGGCTGAGGCCTCTATGCTCAGTGTCTGTCTTTCCTGCTCAGCAGACCCTGGCCCCTGCAGATTTCTTGTAGAGTGTCTGGATATTTCATACCTCTTCATTGTCTTCAGACCTCTCATTTGTTCCTATTATGCTCCTCGTCTTTGCCTTGGCCCCACGTGGGTCTGACAAGGCCTTTGCATACAGTATAGCTTCCTTGCTCCCTCCAGTCTCCTTGCCTGTGCCTGATGTAGAAGTTCCTGATGTTATGTCTGTCCCATCATTTTTCTCTTTAAGCTGTTTCAGGTTTCTCAGTTCCTCTTCGAAGCACTGCATCTTAACTTCTGCTACTATGGCTTGTTGCTGCCACTTTCTGCTCTCTGCAGTTATCATCTCCTCCATTTTCCTGCCAAGCTCTTCTAGCTTCCTTCCCCAGTCTTCCTCCCTTTCTTTGAGCTCTGCCTCCCTGTCTTCCCACCCAGGTTCCATCAGACCTTTGGTTTTCGGCATAGTTCTTGGGCAACAGAGCGAAGCTCGTGTATTTTTGGAGTGGGTGTTTGTTTGAGGATGGGTGTTGTAGGGAGGGGAAGGGGGAGGGAGGTAGGGCAGGGGGAGAAGGATATGAGGTGTGAGGGGGCGGGGACAGTGGCAGGGAGAGATTAGGGGGTACAAGGGGTAATGGTAGAGAGGAGAAAGGGAGTGTGGGAAAGGTTAGGGGGAGAGAGAGGGGGGGATGGACGGAAGGTGAAAATGAAGAGAGAGGGATGGAGAGAGAGAGAATGAGAGAGAGAGAGAGAGACAGACAGACAGACAGACACAAGAGAGAGAGAGAGAGAGAGAGAGAGAGAGAGAGAGAGAGAGAGAGAGAGAGAGAGAGAGAGAGAGAGAGAGAGAGAGAGAGAGAGAGAGAGAGAGAAAGAGAGAGAGAGAGACAGAGAGAGAGAGAGAGAGAGACAGAGAGAGAGAGAGAGACAGAGAGAGAGAGAGAGAGTTTCTACAGTGCCTGAACCCGTGTACTCACCTAGTTGTACTCACCTAGTTGTGGTTGCAGGGGTCGATTCAGAGCTTCTTTCCCCGCCTCTTCACTGGCCTATACTGGGTCACTCTCCTCCCATTATGAGCTTTATCATACCTCTGCTTAAAGCTATGAATGGATCCTGTCTCCACTACATCGCTTCCAAAATATTCCACTTCCTGATTACCCTGTGACTGAAGAAATACTTCCAGCATCCCTGTGATTCATCTGAGTCTTCAACTTCCAACTGTGTCCTCTTGCTGCTCTGTCCCATCTCTGGAACATTCTGTCTGTCCACCTTGTCAATTCCTCTCAGTATTTTATAAGTCGTTATCATGTCCCCCCTATCTCTTCTGTCCTCCAGTGTCGAAAGGTAGAGTTCCCTTAACCTCTCCTTGAGGACATACTCCTTAGCTCTGGGACTAGACTTCTTGCAAACCTTTGCATTTTCTCTAGTTTCTTTACGTGATTGGCTAGATGTGGGTTCCAAACTGGCGCCGCATACTCCAATATGGGCCTGACGTACACGGTGTAAAGGGTCATCAGCGATTCCTAATTAAGATGTTCTTCAGTTTGCCAGGCGCCCATATGCTGCAGCAGTTATTTGGTTGATGGGCGCCTCAGATGTGCCTGGTGTTATACTAACCCCAAGATCTTTCTCAATGAGTGAGGTTTGTAGTCTCTGGCCCCCTAGACTGTACTCCATCTGCAGTCTTACTTGCCCTTCCCCAATCTTCATGACTTTGCAATTGGTGGGGTTGAAGTCCAAGAGCCAATTGCTGAACCGGGACTGCAGCCTGTCCATATCCCTTTGTACTTCTGCTTGATCCTCGTCCGACTGAATTCCTCTCATCAACTTCACATCATAGGCAAACAAGGACACTTCGGAGTCTATTCCTTCCGTCATGTCGTTCACATATACCAGAAACAGCACTGGCCCTAAGACTGACTCCTGTGGAACCGCACTCGTCACAGGCGCCCACTCTGACACATAGCTGCGTACCATGAGTCGCTGCTGTTTTCCTGACAAGTATTTCCTGATCCATTGAAGTGCCTTCCCTGATATCCCTGCTTGGCCCTCCAGTTTTTGCACTAATCTCTTGAGTGGAACTGTGTCAAACGCCTTCTTACAGTCCAAGAAAATGCAATCTACCCACTCCTCTCTCTCTTGTCTTACTGCTGTCACCCTGTCATAGAACTCCAGTAGGTTTGTGACACAGGATTTCCTGTCCCTGAAACCGTGTTGGCTGCTGTTGATGAGAATCATTCCTTTCTAGGTGTTCCACCCTCTCTAAA
>NC_069439.1:24917994-25002994 GCF_026875155.1 Cherax quadricarinatus
TCTTTGCCCCTCCCCGATCTTTATGACTTTGCATTTGGCGGGGTTAAATTCGAGAAGCCAGTTGCTGGACCAGGTGTCCAGCTTGTCCAGGTCTCTTTGAACTTCTGCCTGATCCTCATCCGATTTTATTCTCCTCATTAACTTTGCATCATCTGTGAACAGGGACACTTCTGAGTCTAACCCTTCCGTCATGTCATTGACATATACCAGAAATAGCACTGATCCTAGGACCGACCCTTGTGGGACCCCGCTCGTCACAGGTGCCCACTGTGATACCTCATCACGTACCATGACTCGTTGTTGCCGCTCTGTCAGGTATTCTCTGATCCATTGCAGCGCCCTACCTGTTATACGCGCCTGATCCTCTAGCTTCCGCACCAATCTCCTGTGAGGAACTGTGTCGAAGGCCTTCTTGCAGTCCAAGAAGATGCAATCAACCCACCCCTCTCTCTCGTGTCTTACTTCTGTTACTTTATAAAACTCGAGTAGGTTTGTGACACAGGATTTGCCTTCCATAAATCCATGCTAGTTGGCGTTTATACTCTTGTTCCGTTCCAGGTGCTCCACCACTCTCCTGATAATCTTCTCCATGACTCTGCATACTATACACGTCAGTGAAACTGGGCTATAGTTTAGTGCCTCTTTTCTGTCTCCTTTTGTAAATATGGTTATTACATTTGCCGTTTCCGTACCTCAGTGTGTGTGTTTGTCCTGTGTGGTGTGGTGGTGTGTGTGTCTGTTTGAGAGAGGGAGGGGGGAGGCTGCAGCGGGATGAGGGGGAGACGTGGCTGAGGGGGAGAGGGTCAGACGGGGAGAGGTACTGAGAGAGAGAGAGGTGAGATGAGAGAGAGAAGAGCGAGAGAAGACGAGAGAGAGAGAGAGGGAGAGGGAAGGGAGAGGGAGAGGGCAGGGAGAGAGAACGAGAGAGAGAGCGGTACGAGAGAGAGTGAGAGAGAGACAGGTCCGAGTGCTGAGGAGAGCGAGAACTTGAGAAACGATACAGCATGACTACAGTTCAACCTTTAACGTGAAATCATATTTTACTTTCTAGGTGTCTTAAACCTGTTGCTGTTGGTGGAACAACCACCATTATCACCACAATCACCACCACCATCATCGCTACCACATTCACTTCTACCATCACCGTCGCTACCATTACCACCACAATCACCACCACAGTCACCACCACCGCCACAATCACCACCATCACAATCCTCCATCTCCAGCAGGACTGTGCTGGTCGCCGCCTCAAAGTTTAAACAAGAAACAAACTTGTCATTAAGTTGAACCTCATTAAGGACAACAGACTCAATGAATATGAACTCAAGTTAGAGAGGCCGATGTGCTGGTAACATTACCAGCTTGTATCATCGTTGCTTACACGTCTTCACAGTAAGGTACCACAAACAGTACCAGTAATCACACTAAGGTACCACAAACAGCGGCAAAACACGCTTAATCGCGACAGACCCAATACTCACATTGAGATTCGACAAATCGGGAAAGTACGACGCTAAGCAGCGACACACAGGACCAGCACGACGCTAAGCAGCGACACACAGGACCAGCACGACGCTAAGCAGCGACACACAGGACCAGCACGACGCTAAGCAGCGACACACAGGACCAGCACGACGCTAAGCAGCGACACAGGACCAGCACGACGCTAAGCAGCGACACACAGGACCATCACAACGGTAAGCAGCGACACACACAACCGGCACGACGCTATGCAGCGATACACAGGGTCAACACGACGCAGAGGCACGACAAACAACACCAACACGAGGCTAGAGATAACAACTAGCGCCTAACTTTGTAAACAATTTACCTCCTGAGGGAAAAGAAAATCACGATAAACACTTTTATTGTTGTTTTAGTAAGTGAGCTTGTTATCACTCTCTGGTGTGCTCTTGAAGGGTGTCAGTGAGCTTGTTATCACTCTCTGGTGTGCTCTTGAAGGGTGTCAGTGAGCTTGTTATCACTCTCTGGTGTGCTCTTGAAGGGTGTCAGTGAGCTTGTTATCACTCTCTGGTGTGCTCTGAGGGTGTCAGTGAGCTTGTTATCACTCTCTGGTGTGCTCTTGAAGGGTGTCAGTGAGCTTGTTATCATTGGTGCTCTTGAAGGGAGGTCCATTCAAGTTGGTGAAGGGTTCTCACTTCAGGGAGGTGAAGTTAACCCTTCCCTTCCTCGGATTGACTCTGATTACCTCCCATTCCCAGGAACTGATCCCTACGAGTTTAGCGCTTCTTTGCAATAATAATAACAATAATAATAATTCTTCTGAAGTGAAACGTCACTTACTGAAGTCTAACCGACCTTTCACATTTCGTAAGGAAATTACACAACCCAGATATAACTACCAAATATTCACAGAAAAAAAAAAATCCGAGCACTGAGTTTAATTAGGTGTTCACGCAACAACAGCCCAGACACCCTGACAACAGCATGTCCTTGAACAAGGACTGCTCTAGAGGGAAGGAGCGTACGTACTTGAGCTGGATCATCTTAGTATGAGACGGTAGCCCTTCTGCTGTGCTCCTCAGGTCTTTTGTTCTTAAGAACAGCTTTTGTAAATCGCATCATTACTGAGGATAACCTACCACGAGAGGTTATCCGAACACCTTCACGTCTATGTAAAAAAATGACAGCCAACTATAAGATAGCAGTAGAGAAAAGGTTCTCTCCCTATCCTCTTCCCTCCAGCCACTGGCGAGACAAAGCAGGTGTAAACAAAATGACATTCCACATTGGAAAAAAGCACTTTGGGTATTTTATTGGAAAGGCCGAAGCGAATGAAAGGAATGGGCTACTATTACTGTTGCTGCTGCTACTACTATTACTACTACTACTACTACTACTACTAAATTTTGTGCTCTAGGTAGATCCTGGGAATACTGGTTATGCAGGCATCCTGTGTATTCCCTTCAGGATGCAACTGGACTCTGCCAGGAGTGGAGTGTGACCTGGGGAAACCTGTTCTAGAAAAGTGAATCAAATCACTGAACAGGAGGCGTTCAAACCTCTGGCAGAAAAGTGTGTGATAGATAGCTTTAAGATAAGAGAGAGAGAGAGAGAGAGAGAGAGAGAGAATAAATTAGCATCTTCATTTGTCGGTTCGTCTTAACGATATTTACTCATTATGTTGACACTCATTCTTTGCAATAGGTCCTCTTTTACGCTTTTGAAAAAAACTTGCAATTTTGACAAGACCAGAATATAAAATGCTTTGAATATTTTTATTTTCGAAGTTGTAGATTTTTAAAAATCTTTAACACCGGTATGTTGAGTCTCAATGTGGTGGTAGTAGTGGTAGTAGCAGCAGTAGTAGTAGTAGTTAAGTAGTAGGTTAGTAGTAATAGTAGTAGCAGCTAAGTTAGGTTAGGTGAGAACTTGCTAAATTAAGTTAAGCTAAGATTAGAATTGGCTAATACAGGTTAAGCTAGGATTGGATAAGATAGGTTAGGCTAGGATTGGATAAGTTAGATTAAGCTAGGAGAGGCTAGGTTAGGTTACATAAACCAATAAAACCCAAATAAACCCCAATTAAACAAATATAAAACACGCAGACACCGCCTGAATCACGGTAGAGCAGCTCCAAGTCTTTGGGCCAAGAGCCCTTCACCCCCACGACCCTTAAAGAAAATAAACGTGAAGAGAATATGGGTATCGTCAGCAGACGAATACCCAGTGAGACCCATCCATGGGTCTCCTGGGCATACCCATACTCAGGCGTCCAAAAAAAAAAAATATTGCACAGGATTCAATGTTGAAAAATTCCAGTGGTTTGGAACCGTTTATAAATATTAATATTTGCCTTGAACATGGATGGTGATAGCACAGGATCCTGTGAATATTTTGTTTCTTCAAGTCCATTGGCTTGGCTTCCAGTCATTCTCGACACTAAAACGTAACTAAAAATATATCGTGGCTGGAAACAAATTCATCAGGTTGAAAAAAAATAAAATGCCGAGCTTGTTTGTTAAGTCGAGTTAAATCTGGCATTGATCCCCGAGATTGATCCAACAGCAGTGATTCCCGAGACTGATCCAGCAGCAGTGATCCCTGAGACTGATCCAACAGCAGTGATCCCGGCACTAATCAGGCAGCAGTGATCCCTGTCGCTGATCATGCAACAGTGATCAAGCAACAGTGATTAACAACTAATCCATATAAAAATCTAGACCGCGTTTTAATGTCTTGGACCGTCATCAAGTCGCGATCTGATAATGGTCCAGCATCGATAGAAATGCCTCGAGATTTACCTCAGTTTCGCTAGTTAATTATAAATTGTTCCAACCACGGTACTTATATTTTCCATTGTCTCGTGTTATAATAACTGCGTATGTTATGAATAATAACTCCGTGTGTTATGTATAATAACTGCGTGTGTTATAGATAACTGCGTGTTATGGATAATAACTGCTCGAGTCATATAATAACCGTGTGTATTATGCATAATAACTACTTGTTATATCCTAATAACTGTGTGCGTGAGTTATACATAATAACTGCATGTGTATTGTTCCTCACTGTCTCATGCATAATAACTGTGTTAACCTTTACAGCATTTGACAACCATCAGTGTTTGTTTATGCAGAAAAAAACTGCGCTCTCTGTGCCCGAAGATGAGCCACTCTCACAGATTGATAAAACTCGCTCAACAAACTACATCTGCATAACAAAAAAAAAAAACACGGTCTTCATGTTTTCCCTGCAGTGCCAGTGACGGGGAACTAGCTAGCTCCATTCTCTCGTGTAAATGCTGGAATTTTAAACCAAATAATTTAATAGACAGTGTACAGCATCGCTACAACTGGTAAACTGAGAGGTCACATTCTTGAGTCTTCTCTTAGGATGCGGCAGCTTCGCCAGCCAGTGGGGGTGTTTCAATACAGTATTGGATTTTAAAAGAGAAGTGGCTGGCGATACATCTTCGTAAACAAAGATATCCAGGTATGTTATTCACAACATGTCGGTATTGTTTATCATTATTGTAATGATATTTGTTCCACTCGGAACAGTTCGTCCGACCGGTAAGCCAGAGGTTGCTCTGTCGCTCTTCCCCACAACAATGCTCACAGTCTCTTTATAGTGCCTCGCCACAGAGCCAACAGTCACTATAGCGTCTTCCCTATAGGGCTAACAGTCGCTCTGCTGCTCCTCATCATAGGGCCAACGGCACCACTGGACGGGTCACTCTGTGCCGTAGACCAGTGACGGTCAGCCGTTTTCTATTATAACAACAACAATGTTAGTCGTTATATCCTGAAGCTGAGAAGAGGTGCCCTGCCTTATCTCCACTTCTCAGATACCTCGCCGACACACTACTCTTCATCCTCATTTCGTTCCTCCTCTACCTACCTTGCTTCCTCTACCTCATCCCTTCTCTCTTCCCTTCACTGTTCATCCATCCTCCTCCCCGTCCATCAACTCCCACATCCTCGTTCCACGTTCACCAATGCACGAAGGAAGTTCGAGGAAGAAAATTAAGATGATGCCGGATGGTAAACAAAGGAGACAGAAGAAATAAATTAATGACATCTTGTGACACAGGAAGATAAGAAGCTAGATTCCCTTGCTACATTTGCACATCTACAGTATGTAAGCATACTCTGAGTAATTATATTCATTGAAGGTTGTGACCTCAGTATAGTGTTTTTTTTTATACCACGAAGGAACAGAGATGCAGGATTGTATATAGTACGTCCGTAACACACATGGTTATAATCATGATAATTATCATTACCCTAAACTGTGGGTAAGAATCCGTGATTTATACACAATCCTTCATCCGATTTAAGGACAGAATCTGTGATGTACAAGTTAAAGGAAGACAGACCTCGAGGTCTCAGGCTAAAGGAATAAGTATATTCATTATACTGAGGTAGAATTACAGAGCGAACATTTGTATACAATTTTCAACTCTGACCAAATTATTCGCAAATGTTGGTGCAATATTCCTTCTCCGCAGGTGCATTGCTTAATTCTAAAAGAATATGTTTTGCATTGATTGAAAAAGACAAGTGAGCAAACGCTAGGACATATTTATTAGAAAACCTTACGCTCCTGGAACACTGATCACTTCCTTTAGCCTAGTGTTTGCTTACGTGTCTTTTTTAAACCAATTTGTCTGTATCTACCAAGGTTTATATTATGTTTTGCATTCACTGACGTTATGATGTTGCCAAAATTAACATGACACGTGTCTCATTCATCGACTGTCGACGACCTGACACATCGGTTGGTGTCAGGTGGAAACTATTGGTATTTATAGCGTTTCTGACATACCACGGAACGGGTGGAGATAGAACCCATGGCGAGTGAGTAGTAAAACTCCAGGCCTGAATTTTTGCGACTCATGAGGTTCAACCCCCACCCGTTCCCTAGTTTGTTTGTAATCGTGTTATTACGATTTCGTGAGCCTTTCTGACAGGTTATCTGTGATGGTGATTGTGTGTGTTAAGATGACCTGTTACACTCTTTCTTGCTGTCAGCGAAGAAGGAATTCCGTTTATCATCAAGGTTACAGTTTATTTGGAATCTAAAATTAATATGCAGTAAAAAGTTACGGTTGTTATACTTGGTGATTTAATTACTAAATTTGCCATAACGAGCACAGCAGATTTACCAGAGGACATCATTGCTATCACAGCCGCAGCCAACCTCTCTCCACCAAACCATCCACGCACGGAACCCAATATATTTTTCTGGCATAAATGGCAGCGATATTTCGTTCGTAAATATTTCAGAACTGTATAACCCTAACGGGTTTAGAGGATTTTATTGAACAATGCAAATAAAGGAAAGCAGCGAAGCGAGGCAGGGAATGCGCCTCCCCCCCCCACTCAGTATTAATATACGAGTCAACTCCAGACTGGAATGACTGTCACTGAGGGGAAATGGATTTTTTTTGTGGGGGGGAGGGGGGTGACGTGCTTAAAGAGGAAGTTAGTTGTGATGACACAGGTGGCGGGTTAGCCAAACCCTTTCAGGATGCTAGAGAAGGACCCCCTTGGTCCACGGAAATTTAGCTACTCCCCCCTCTCCTTCCTCGGATGAAACCTGATTACGTCCCATTTCCCAAGTGCTGTATGACTTGCAGGATTAGCGCTTCGACTTAAATATATGACTCGTTATGGATAAAAACAAAATCGGCCTGAACATAATATTTCACCAAAGTGTTAAAATTTATATAAACAAAACATCGCGTGCTTAAGAAAGACGGAACGCAGATTGCATTTATATTCTAATGATGTTTCGCTCAGTGTTTCAGTGTTGAGCGAAACGTGGTTAGATATAGACGTGCTCTATAAACTCTTTCTACAATCGTCTCCCACGTATGCCAGACCATTCTTAAGGTGTTCCCTGACTTCTAACTTGTGTAATATGGAATTCTGAACTTTGAGGCAAGACTGACAAAAGATCACACAACATCCATGAAGATGTCACAGGGGGGGTGATTAATATATATTTAACCTTCTTAAAGAAAATGTATAAACATCTGCTGTATAACCCCAGTCTACCCTGCTGTATAATTTCACCCTACCCTGCTGTATAATCACATCCTCCCTTGCTGTATAATCTCGGGCTACTTGTATATTAATTGCATATGATGTACAACCTGTGTTAATATAACCTCTAACTCCAGAGAAACTGTACTGAACACGTATGCCAGTAAATTACTAAAGGTGTTTCCCTGTATCTAACAGTTGTTGTAATGTGAATCTGACATTTGAGGCAATGACGTACAAAAGGATCACACAACATGCCATGAATAGTCACAGGGGTCTTAATACCAGATTTATCCATTTACTAAGAAAGGATGTATAAACATTGTGTATAACCCAGTTCTACACTGTGAGTACTATTTCACCTTACGCAGCTGTGAGTAATCAACTCCATTGCTGTATAATTGGCTACATTGATAGTTATTGCATAGAATGATACCAGTGTGTATAATAATACCTCAGACTCCAGAAGAAACTGAATGAACAGCAGAAGAATGCCTCAGTAAAATAAATAAACCCAGGTGTTAGTCACATGTGAGTACACGAACCCAGGTGTTAGTCACATGTGAGTACATGAACCCAGGTGTTAGTCACATGTGAGTACATGAACCCAGGTGTTAGTCACATGTGAGTACATGAACCCAGGTGTTAGTCACATGTGTGCATATGAACCCAGGTGTTAGTCACATGTGTGCATATGAACCCAGGTGTTAGTCACATGTGTGTATATGAGCCCAGGTGTTAGTCACATACTATCTACCTCATTCAACATGACTAAGAAGGTTACTGCAAACATCTAGAAAGGTTTCTAACACAGGTGCTTGGTTGTCACCTCTCGCCACTATCATACAACACCAACTTGTGACTGTGTTTTTAACTTCCTTTCTCTGGCGGGGTTCGTGTTCTTTCTGAACCAGCTGGGTATTCATACTGGCGGTTCTTGTCAGAAAGAGCTGTAGCTCTAGGTCTTCCTTCCTCTAGGAAGGACCGAACCTACTTTGTTTCACACTACTCAACATTCCCAAATCATGTTTAATACTTACGATTATTATATTTAGAGGTCGTTTATATAATAATTATATAATAATTGGGTTCTTATATGATAGTATATATTATATATATATATATATATAGATGAATACTATATATATATAATATATATATATATAATAATTATATAATGCAAACAACCACTCTGAAAGATAGAGAAATTCCAACGCTTTCGTGACTACTCACATTATCAAGGAACTATGAGATGGTTTTTTGCATATTTTGAAATCACCTGTTTACTGTGATCTTATTGCATATATATATATATATATATATATATATATATATATATATATATATATATATATATATATATATATATATATACTATATATATACACGTACGTAACTACTTTTTTTGTGTTAGGGAATTTCATTGTCCATGATTATCAGCAGATCAAATTAAACACTTCTCTGGCAGCTTCTGCAGTGCCTCTGTTTAAGATAATTATAAGTAAATTAATTGAGCACATTTCTTTTTTTCATTTTTCTTTCTTGTCGGAGTAGGTTAAATTTTTATGAATTTTCAATGTACTTTCCATGATAAATTTTGCACCACTGCTGTTTTAAGAGCCGTGGCAACCATTCAATATTTCACGAGGCGGAGCAGCGAGTAGTTAACAATATTTCTCGATGCTGCTGAAGACTAATAAAGTTGTTCTGAAAATATGGCATAATAATTAGGCGAAATGCAGCCCCACTGACCCTCGTGTGGTGGATAGGCTTTAAGCCTAACCAGCCACCTAATGTAAGAAATTATGGGTTAGTACAGAACAATTCATCTACTTGTCTAAAGCAGCATCGCTACTGAGGAAAAGTGTTCTCGTTAGGTGCTTGTCGCATATGTTAGACTATCTTATTTTTCAGGGGAAGAAATAGTCTGAGGAAAAAAATAGCTGTTACGGGTTGACAAAGCTCCTGGAGAGCGAAACGTTGCCACAATAAAATGTCGTGTTAGTTGTATTTGTGTCCGTTTCCCTAACATATTGTCGGTAATTGGTAATTCTAACATTAATACATGTGTTGTACATGTGTTGTACATGTGTAATACATGTGTTGTACATGTATTGTACATTGTATCTTGTTGTACATATTGTACATGTGTAATACATGGTTTTACATGATTGTATTCATGTGTTGTACATGTGTAATACATGTGTTATACATGTGTTGTACATGTATTGTACATGTGTAATACATGTGTTTTACATGTATTGTACATGTGTCTTTCATGTATTGTACATGTGTAATACATGTGTTGTACATGTGTTGTACATGTGTTGTACATGTGTTGTACATGTGTTGTACATGTGTTGTACATGTGTTGTACATGTATTGTACATGTGTTGTACATCTATTGTACATGTGTGATACATGTGTTGTACATGTATTGTACATGTGTAATACATGTGTTGTACATGTATTGTACATGTGTTGTAAATGTGTTGTACATGTGTTGTACATGTATTGTACATGTATTGTACATATTTTGTACATCTATTGTACATGTGTTGTACGTGTGTTGTACATGTGTTGTACATTTGTACATGTGTTGTACATGTGTTGTACATCTGTTGTACATGTGTTGTACATGTGTTGTACATGTGTTGTACATCTATTGTACATGTGTTGTACATCTATTGTACATGTGTTGTACATGTGTTGTACATCTATTGTACATGTGTTGTACATGTGTTGTACATCTATTGTACATGTATTGTACACGTGTTGTACATGTGTTGTGCAGGTGTTGTACACGTGTTGTACATGTGTTGTTCAGGTGTTGTACACGTGTTGTACATGTGTCCCATGCACTTGTCGGTTTACTAAGCCATCAATATATGACCGCTCTCTAAATACCTTTTTTTTGTCCGTATAATAGTTATGCTCATAAATTGTATTAACTTTTATAATAAAAGGTTTAATGTATCAAGTGAAATTAGTCCAATAATATTAGTTAGTGTGATGGATGATCATCTGGGGCGCCATTTTATGGAGTTCGTCTCGAGTGTGTTCAACGTGTGACCATAATTATCACGTTTATGTGGCCTCACACTAATGTATTTTAAAGATAAAATTTTGACACGTAATTTTTTGATTGTTAGTATTTATTATGCTAATACTGAAGCTACTATTACTACGACCACTGCTACTACTACTACTACTACTAATATTACTACTACTACTACCACCACCAATACCATCGTCAGTACTGCCACTAAAGTAACGCACCATCAAGTATCAAGTAAAATACTAATACATACAGAACAATAAGAGTTGGCAACACCGGTGGCTGGAACAATTCACCAAAGTCTCTCCTGGACTTGATAATGGTCCAGCACGAACCGAAACGATTTCACAAGCTACCTCTCCTGTGTGTTAAAAAATCATAAATAAAATAACAAATCAACGTGACACAAAACTAGTTCATTAAAAGAACGTCACAGAAAGGTAATTTTTTTTTCATATTTTTTTTTTAATTTTCTTCGCATATTTTAAATTCTCTACAAATTTTACGACGTTTTTTGTTTACTTTTCTCTTTACTCTGGTAGCAGACAGATGTAAAAAAAAAAAAGTTTTACTTGTAATCCATTACCCGTGAGAAGGAGGAGAGAGAGGAGAGCAGGGAGGAGAGAGGAGAGCAGCAGCAGCAGCAAGCAGCAGCGCAGCAGCAGCAACAGCAGCAGCAGCAACAGCAGAGAACAGCAGCAGCAGCAACAGCAGCAGCAGCAGCAGCAGCAGCAGCAGCAGCAGCAGCAGCAACAGCAGCAGCACAGCACAGCAGCAACAGCAGCAGCAAAGCAACAGCAGCAAGCAACAGCACAGCAGCCAGAGCACAGCAGCTAGGCCACTGAGCCAACACAGCATACACAGCACAAAACAGCAAGCAAAAGGCAGGCGACACAACAGCACGTACAAGCAGCAACAGCAGCACACAGCAACCAGCACAGCAACAAACACAGCGGCAACAGCACAGAGTCAGACAGCACAACACACAGGTCAGCTTAACAGCATCATGCAAGTTATACAGCCAATCCATTTTACGCAGGCATTGCAAAAATGTGCATCAGACAGTAGTGCAGCCAGCAGACAGCGGATGACCAAGTAGCGCCAACAGTCCAACGGCAGCCAGAGCAACCAAGCATCAACAGCAGCAGCATGCAACAGCAGACAGCAAAGGCAGCAGCAACAGCAGCAGAGATCCAAGAGCAGCAACAGCAGTAGCACAAGCAGAGCAGCCAACAGGAGCAAGGATACAGGCAGCAACAGCAGCAGCAGCAACAGCGCAGTACCAGCATGGATCCAAGTGTCACAACAGGCATTGACAGCAGACCCAAGTACAGCAACGATATGACAGTGCAGCACAATGACTAGCGGTGATGTACCATGAGGACCAGTGATAAACGGTGACGACATAAGACAAAGTTATCACACGGTGCATGTACAAGGATCAAAGATTCAAATAGTGATGGTAACATGATCAAGTGACCATTGACTGTATAAAGGTAATGTGACCACGTATTACCAAGGATGGATACAAAAACAACTGGTGTACCTGTGGTCAAGTCATACTACAATGGGTTCTCTTTACCAGAATATTCAAGTATTACCTACGATCCATTTAGTGATTTCTCGAGGTGCTCATAGTGTTATAAAAGTGCATATTGTTATCAGTTAGTTTATGTGGATCCAAAAGTGACAACGGTGATTGTACCAGTATGGATCCAAAGTGACTACAACGTGATTGTACCAGTGTGGATCCAAAGTGATTACAACGGTGATTGTACCAGTGATGGATCCAAAGTGACTACAACGGTGATGTACCAGTGATGGATCCAAAGTGACTACAACGGTGATTGTACCAGGATGGATCCAAAGTGATTACAACGGGGATTGTACCAGTGATGGATCCAAAGTGACTACAACGGTGATTGTACCAGGGATGGATCCAAAGTGATTACAACGGTGATTGTACCAGTGATGGATCCAAAGTGGACCAAACGGTGATTGTACCAGTGATGGATCCAAAGTGACTACAACGGTGATTGACCAAGAGGATGGATCAAAGTGATTACAACGGTGATTGTACCAGGGATGGATCCAAAGTGACTACAACGGTGATTGTACCAGGGATGGATCCAAAGTGATTACAACGGTGATTGTACCAGTGATGGATCCAAAGTGACTACAACGGTGATTGTACCAGTGATGGATCCAAAGTGACTACAACGGTGATTGTACCAGGGATGGATCCAAAGTGATTACAACGGTGATTGTACCAGTGATGGATCCAAAGTGACTACAACGGTGATTGTACCAGTGATGGATCCAAAGTGACTACAACGGTGATTGTACCAGGGATGGATCCAAAGTGATTACAACGGTGATTGTACCAGTGATGGATCCAAAGTGACTACAACGGTGATTGTACCAGGGATGGATCCAAAGTGATTACAACGGTGATTGTACCAGTGATGGATCCAAAGTGACTACAACGGTGATTGTACCAGTGATGGATCCAAAGTGATTACAACGGTGATTGTACCAGTGATGGATCCAAAGTGACTACAACGGTGATTGTACCAGTGATGGATCCAAAGTGATTACAACGGTGATTGTACCAGTGATGGATCCAAAGTGACTACAACGGTGATTGTACCAGTGATGGATCCAAAGTGACTACAACGGTGATTGTACCAGGGATGGATCCAAAGTGACTACAACGGTGATTGTGCCAGTGATGGATCCAAAGTGACTACAACTGTGATTGTACCAGTGATGGATCCAAAGTGACTACAACGGTGATTGTACCAGTGATGGATCCAAAGTGATTACAACGGTGATTGTACCAGTGATGGATCCAAAGTGACTACAACGGTGATTGTACCAGTGATGGATCCAAAGTGACTACAACGGTGATTGTACCAGGGATGGATCCAAAGTGACTACAACGGTGATTGTACCAGTGACGGATCCAAAGTGACTACAACGGTGATTGTACCAGTGATGGATCCAAAGTGACTACAACAGTGATTGTACCAGTGATGGATCCTGAGTGACTACGACGGTGATTGTACCAGTGATGGATCCAAAGTGATTACAATGGTGATTGTACCAGTGATGGATCCAAAGTGACTACAACGGTGATTGTACCAGTGATGGATCCAAAGTGACTACAACGGTGATGGTACCAGTGATGGATTCAAAGTGACTACAACGGTGATGGTACCAGTGATGGATCCAAAGTGACTACAACGGTGATTGTACCAGTGATGGATCCAAAGTGACTACAACGATGATTGTACCAGTGATGGATCCAAAGTGACTACAACGGTGATTGTACCAGTGATGGATGCAAAGTGACTACAACGGTGATTGTACCAGTGATGGATCCAAAGCGACTACAACGGTGATTGTACCAGTGATGGATCTAAAGTGACTACAACGGTGATTGTACCAGTGATGGATCCAAGGTAACAACTCTGGTGGTACCAGTGATGAATCCAAGGCAACAACTCTGATGGTACCAGTGATGAATCCAAGGTAACTACAACTGTGATGGTACCAGTGATGGATCCAAGGTAACTACAACTGTGATGGTACCAGTGATGGATCCAAGGTAACTACAACTGTGATCGTAGCAGTGATGGATCCAAGGTAACAACTCTGATGGTACCAGTGATGGATCCAAAGTGACTACAACGGTGATTGTACCAGTGATGGATCCAAAGTGACTACAACGGTGATGGTACCAGTGATGGACCCAAGGTAACTACAACTGTGATGGTACCAGTGATGGATCCACGGTAACAACTCTGATGGTACCAGTGATGAATCCAAGGTAACTACAACTGTGATGGTACCAGTGATGGATCCAAGGTAACTACAACTGTGATGGTACCAGTAATAGATCCAAGGTAACTACAACTGTGATGGTACCAAGTGATGAATCGAAGGTAACTACAACTGCGATGGTACCAGTGATGGAGCCAAGGTGACTACAACGGTGATTGTACCAGTGATGGATCCAAAGTGACTACAACGGTGATGGTACCAGTGATGAATCCAAAGTGACTACAACGGTGATTGTACCAGTGATGGATCCAAAGTGACTACAACGGTGATTGTATCAGTAATGGATCCAAAGTGACTACAACGGTGATTGTATCAGTAATGGATCCAAAGTGACTACAACGGTGATGGTACCAGTGATGGATCCAAAGTGACTATAATGGTGATGGTACCAGTGATGGATCCAAAGTGACTACAACGGTGATTGTACCAGTGATGGATCCAAAGTGAGTACAACGGTGATTGTACCAGTGATGGATCCAAAGTGATTACAACGGTGGTTGTACCAGTGATGGATCCAAAGTGACTACAACGGTGATGGTACCAGTGATGGATCCAAAGTGACTACAACGGTGATTGTACCGTGATGGATCCAAAGTGACTAGAACGGTGATTGTATCAATAATGGATCTAAAGTGACTACAACGGTGATTGTATCAGTAATGGATCCAAAGTGGCTACAACGGTGATTGTATCAGCAATGGATCCAAAGTGACTACAACGGTGATGGTACCAGTGATGGATCCAAAGTGACTATAATGGTGATGGTACCAGTGATGGATCCAAAGTGACTACAACGGTGATGGTACCAGTGATGGATCCTAAACAACACGGATCCGAACATTTGCCTTGAAAAAAATGAATTCTGTGGTTCTTGAGATCTACTCAAGACATATTCCATTAAGAAAAAGAAAGAGAAGATGTAAACTAGAAAGAGAGAAACGTTCCCTATAAAAACGAAGGCGAAGAGTCACAGAGCTTCTGAGTGGGGTCAATATATCTGAAATAAGAAGGGAGGCACTAGTAAATGAAATTGCAAATATCGAACTTAAGCTGAAGGAATCTTACAGGAGACAAGAATCACAGGAAGAACTAAAACCATGAAGGAAATTGAAAAAAAAATACTTCTTTTATGACACATCTAAGGAAAAAACAACATCCAGTATTGGGCTCCTGCTTAGGCGGGACGGGACATACACAGATGATAGCCAAGAAATGAATGAGATACTAAAGTCCCAATATGACTCAGTGCTCAGCGAGCCACTGTCCAGACTAAGGGTCGACAATCCAAATTAATTCTTTATGAATGAAACCCAAAATTTGGTCGTCTCAAAAATCTCCGATATTATTTTAACTCCACAAGACTCTGAAGAGGCAATAAATGGCATGCCCATGCACTCTGGCCCAGGCCCAGACTCAAAGAACTCGGTGTTCATAAAGAATTGCAAGAAGCCCCTATCGCGTGTCTTCAGCAATTTATGGAGAGGGTGCATGGACACAGGGGTCATCCCACACTGAAAACAACAAAGGTGGCAGTAAAGCAATTGCAAAACACTACAGACCGATAGCACCGACATCCCATATGAAAATCTCAGAGGGTTCTAAGAAGCAAGATCGCCAACCGCCCAGTAGTAGTAGAAGTAGATGGTTAACTGTGATAGTCATAGCATAACTGGTGGTAACCAAAATAGTCGTATTGGTACACACAGCTCTGTAAGTGGCTTTGGAATAACAGTAATGGTTAACATAGAAACAGTAGTAGAGTAGAGGAAGTTGTAGCACCTGCCTTCAATACATTTTCATTTCTTCTGCAAATTCCATGTCATTTTTCAATATAGAATATATTTTACTCCCTGTTCTCATGGCGGTATTAGGGCGGAGGGAGTAAGGTGCGGGGTTTACCTGAGAGCTATATGCTTTTTTTCTTATCCTTGTCTCATACTCATAGATAATACACAATAGTCCTTAATATACACAGAAGCAGGTAGTTCTTCTTAGGAGATAGTTCTCAGCAGATAGCCTCGGTGCGGGCTTCCAGATTTCTTGCTGTCTTCCCCATTTATTCTCATTTTCTTCTCCATCTTCTCTCTTCTTTCTCTCTCCCCCTGTTTTCATATCTCTCTTTCCTTTCCTCTTCTCCATATTCTTATTTCTTCCTCCTCTTTCTGCGTTTTCCCATTCATTCCATCTTTTCTCCCTCACAAACGTTCCTCTTCCATCCCCTTGACTCATCCCTTTCCCTCTCTCCTCCCTTCCCGCCCGTCTCTTGCTCCCCCTTCCTTAACATTCTTCCCACTCTCCCTGTTTCATTTCTTCCTCCTGTCTCCACCATGCTTAAGAGTTCCTTCTTGGTATCCTCCATTAAGTGCATCCACCTCTCAACACTGTTTCGGTTGTGTCATTAAAGTGTGTTTATATTACTCTCTCGCTGTCTCACTCACTGTCTCTCTCACTGTCTTAATGAGCTCACGGATGAAACTGGATGGTGTTGACGTCCGCCTTCTCTTCAACAACAACAAGCCTTTTCATCAACAACACACAAATCCGGATTCGCCAAGAGACGCTCGGAGAACGAAGCTGCTTCTCGTATCCAGACACGCATCCGGGGAAAGACTCAGATGTACTGATGATACCGATGGTGTGCTCTCGATCCAAGGTACTGGAGCTACCCCCCTCTTCATGTATCAGAACTGATTACCTCCCATTCTCTAGGTGCTGGACGACTTCAACGAGTTTCAGCGCTTCCTCGAGGAAACACCACCACAACCACCAGCAACACTAACACCACCAGCACCACAACCACCAGCAACACTAACACCACCAGAACCACAACCACCGGCAACACTAACACCACCAGCACCACAACCACCAGCAACACTAACACCACCAGCAACTGTAGTTGTGTCTCAGTCACTGCATGATCCTAGCCAGGTAGCCCCATAACCCATAAACTCTGAGCCCATCAGACTGCACGCAAAAAGAAAATAGCGCCAGAGTGCGGCGAAGTTTTCCTATGCAGTTAAACATGAACGTTGAAGATTTGAAGTCAATAGAAATGGCCTTCACAAGTTACTGTAAGAAAACTAACATTCCAGTTTCATGAATGAAGATGTCGAACTGACGCGTACACAGACCAAAATATATTCGAAGTTTCCACGAAGGAAACATCGGCTTTCAAAGTTTAAAAACAATCAGAAGAGGCATTTTCTAGTTACTCAGGGGAAACCAATATTCTAAAATAAAACAGCACTTTAAGTTTCAAGCCATTCAGAAGTTGCATTCCCAAGATATCGGCGTTGAAGGTTTAAAGTCGATCAGATGAGACATTCAAAAGTTATTGCGTGTAAACCATTATTTAATTTTTGTTAATTTCACCAATAAACAACGGCAAGCTGACCCCTGCACAGGCCATAAAGAATCCAATCCTTTCATTAAGATGCTCCAGAGTTTAAGGTTTGAAGACGATAAGAAGAGGCATTACATATTTACGGCCAGAAAGCCAGTTTTAGTAAAACCGGCAAATTAAAACTTACAAAACTCAAAGCCAATGTGAAGCTTTCCTCGGGAAAACAAACCATCACTTAAAAGTTTGAAGCCGACCAGAAGGTTCATTTTATTAATAATCGCAGAGAATTCAATAATTCTAAACTTATTAACTATGTTAGTATTTTGCTTGTCATCTGCTGCGTCAACCATTAAACATAAGTTGATGAAAACAGACGTATTAAAATTATTTCATGGAAGGAATGTCTAAATTGTATAAATTGATTTTATAAATTGGTATTATGTAATCTACTGAGAAACTCATCCTGTGTGTCTCATCCCTCGTGTCTCATCCCTCGTGTCTCATCCCTCGTGTCTCACCCCTCGTGTCTCATCCCTCGTGTCTCACCCCTCGTGTCTCACCCCTCGTGTCTCATCCCTCGTGTCTCACCCCTCGTGTCTCATCCCTCGTGTCTCATCCCTCGTGTCTCATCCCTCGTGTCTCATCCCTCGTGTCTCACCCCTCGTGTCTCACCCCTCGTGTCTCATCCCTCGTGTCTCATCCCTCGTGTCTCACCCCTCGTGTCTCATCCCTCGTGTCTCACCCCTCGTGTCTCATCCCTCGTGTCTCACCCCTCGTGTCTCATCCCTCGTGTCTCATCCCTCGTGTCTCATCCCTCGTGTCTCACCCCTCGTGTCTCACCCCTCGTGTCTCACCCCTCGTGTCTCACCCCTCGTGTCTCACCTCTCGTGTCTCACCCCTCGTGTCTCACCCCTCGTGTCTCACCTCTCGTGTCTCACCCCTCGTGTCTCACCCCTCGTGTCTCACCCCTCGTGTCTCACCCCTCGTGTCTCACCCCTCGTGTCTCACCCCTCGTGCCTCATCCCTCGTGTCTCATCCCTCGTGTCTCATCCCTCGTGTCTCATTCCTCGTGTCTCACCCGTCGTGCCTCGTCCCTCGTGCCTCGTGTCTCGTCCCTCGTGTCTCGTCCCTCGTGTCTCGTCCCTCGTGTCTCACCTCTCGTGTCTCACCCTCGTGTCTCACCCCTCGTGTCTCACCCCTCGTGCCTCATCCCTCGTGTCTCATCCCTCGTGTCTCATTCCTCGTGTCTCACCCCTCGTGTCTCACCCCTCGTGTCTCACCCGTCGTGCCTCACCCCTCGTGCCTCATCCCTCGTGTCTCATCCCTCGTGTCTCATTCCTCGTGTCTCACCCGTCGTGCCTCGTCCCTCGTGTCTCATGCCTCGTCCCTCGTGTCTCGTCCCTCGTGTCTCGTCCCTCGTGTCTCGTCCCTCGTGTCTCGTCCCTCGTGTCTCGTCCCTCGTATCTCGTACCTCGTGTCTCGTCCCTCGTGTCTCGTCCCTCGTGTCTCGTCCCTCGTATCTCGTCTCTCGTGTCTCGTCCCTCGTGTCTCGTCCCTCGTGTCTCGTCCCTCGTGTCTCGTCCCTCGTGTCTCGTACCTCGTGTCTCGTACCTCGTGTCTCGTACCTCGTGTCTCGTACCTCGTGTCTCGTACCTCGTGTCTCGTACCTCGTGTCTCGTACCTCGTGTCGCATCCCTCGTGTCGCATCCCTCGTGTCGCATCCCTCGTCTCTCATCCCTCGTCTCTCACCCCTCGTCTCTCATCCCTCGTCTCTCATCCCTCGTCTCTCATCCCTCGTCTCTCATCCCTCGTCTCTCATCCCTCGTCTCTCATTCTCGTATTATCGCTCGTATCAAGAACACAGTAGTGTTGAAAGTTTGAAGCCGATCGGAAAAATCTTTCCTTAAGTTATCGAAAGGAAACGGCAACCGGAAATGATTTACATAAGACAGACTAGAGGGCGGTGCCCCTCACACAGACTAGAGGGCGGTGCCCCTCACACAGACTAGAGGGCGGTGCCCCTCACACAGACTAGAGGGCGGTGCCCCTCACACAGACTAGAGGGCGGTGCCCCTCACACAGACTAGAGGGCGGTGCCCCTCACACAGACTAGAGGGCGGTGCCCCTCACACAGACTAGAGGGCGGTGCCCCTCACACAGACTAGAGGGCGGTGCCCCTCACACAGACTAGAGGGCGGTGCCCTCACACAGACTAGAGGGCGGTGCCCCTCACACAGACTAGAGGGCGGTGCCCCTCACACAGACTAGAGGGCGGTGCCCCTCACACAGACTAGAGGGCGGTGCCCCTCACACAGACTAGAGGGCGGTGCCCCTCACACAGACTAGAGGGCGGTGCCCCTCACACAGACTAGAGGGCGGTGCCCCTCACACAGACTAGAGGGCGGTGCCCCTCACACAGACTAGAGGGCGGTGCCCTCACACAGACTAGAGGGCGGCGCCCCTCACACAGACTAGAGGGCGGTGCCCCTCACACAGACTAGAGGGCGGTGCCCCTCACACAGACTAGAGGGCGGTGCCCCTCACACAGACTAGAGGGCGGCGCCCCTCACACAGACTAGAGGGCGGTGCCCCTTACACAGACTAGAGGGCGGTGCCCCTCACACAGACTAGAGGGCGGTGCCCCTCACACAGACTAGAGGGCGGTGCCCCTCACACAGACTAGAGGCGGCGCCCCTCACACAGACTAGAGGGCGGTGCCCCTCACACAGACTAGAGGGCGGTGCCCCTCACACAGACTAGAGGGCGGTGCCCCTCACACAGACTAGAGGGCGGTGCCCCTCACACAGACTAGAGGGCGGTGCCCCTTACACAGACTAGAGGGCGGTGCCCCTCACACAGACTAGAGGGCGGTGCCCCTCACACAGACTAGAGGCGGTGCCCTCACACAGACTAGAGGGCGGTGCCCCTCACACAGACTAGAGGGCGGTGCCCCTCACACAGACTAGAGGGCGGTGCCCCTCACACAGACTAGAGGGCGTGCCCCTTACACAGACTAGAGGGCGGTGCCCCTCTCACAGACTAGAGGGCGGTGCCCCTCACACAGACTAGAAGGCGGTGCCCCTCACACAGACTAGAGGGCGGTGCCCCTCACACAGACTAGAGGGCGGTGCCCCTTACACAGACTAGAGGGCGGTGCCCCTCACACAGACTAGAGGGCGGTGCCCCTCACACAGACTAGAGGGCGGCGCCCCTCACACAGACTAGAGGGCGGCGCCCCTCACACAGACTAGAGGTCGGCGCCCCTCACACAGACTACAGGGCGGTGCCCCTCACACAGACTAGAGGGCGGCGCCCCTCACACAGACTAGAGGGCGGTGCCCCTCACACAGACTAGAGGGCGGTGCCCCTCACACAGACTAGAGGGCGGCGCCCCTCACACAGACTAGAGGGCGGTGCCCCTCACACAGACTAGAGGGCGGTGCCCCTCACACAGACTAGAGGGCGGTGCCCCTCACACAGACTAGAGGGCGGCGCCCCTCACACAGACTAGAGGGCGGTGCCCCTCACACAGTTACATCACACTTGGAGGCTCATCTGTCTTCATCTCATCTTTCGAACCATTAATCTATTTGTACAAAGTTGTGTTTCCTGCTCTTTTTGTTCTCTCCCTCTTCCCTTACTAACATTTTAATTATATATATATATATATATAATATATATATATATATATATATATATATATATATATATATATATATATATTATGATGGGGTCCACCTCTGGTGTAATTTGTGGGACCCATAGCCTCGGAAAAGTGGATAAAAAGGCTTCAAGGAAGAATATTTGGATTTCTTCCTGAAGCCGTTTGAATATTCCACTTTCCCTATCACCCCATCTTTTCATAATATATATATATATATATATATATATATATATATATATATATATATATATATATATATATATATATATATATATATATATATATATATATATTCAACAAGTCGGCCGTCTCCCACCGAGGCAGGGTGACCCAAAAAAGAAAGAAAATCCCCAAAAAGAAAATACTTTCATCATTCAACACCTTCACCACACTCGCACATTATCACTGTTTTTGCAGAGGTACTCAGAATACAACAGTTTAGAAGCATACACATATAAAGATACACAACATATCCCTCCAAACTGCCAATATCCCAAACCCCTCCTTTAAAGTGCAGGCATTGTACTTCTCATTTCCAGGACTCAAGTCCGACTATATGAAAATAACCGGTTTCCCTGAATCCCTTCACTAAATATTACCCTGCTCACACTCCAACAGATCGTCAAGTCCCAAGTACCATTCGTCTCCATTCACTCCTATCTAACACGCTCACGCACGCTTGCTGGAAGTCCAAGCCCCTTGCCCACAAAACCTCCTTTACCCCCTCTCTCCAACCCTTTCGAGGACGACCCCCTACCCCGCCTTCCTTCCCCTATAGATTTATATGCTTTCCATGTCATTCTACTTTGATCCATTCTCTCTAAATGACCAAACCACCTCAACCCGTCTTCTGCCCTCTGACTAATACTTTTATTAACTCCACACCTTTTCCTAATTTCCACACTCCGAATTTTCTGCATAATATTTACACCACACATTGCCCTTAAACAGGACATCTCCACTGCCTCCAACCGTCTCCTCGCTGCTGCATTTACCACCCAAGCTTCACACCCATATAAGAGTGTTGGTACTACTATACTTTCATACGTTCCCTTCTTTGCCTCCATAGATAACGTTTTTTGACTCCACATATACCTCAACGCACCACTCACCTTTTTTCCCTCATCAATTCTATGATTAACCTCATCCTTCATAAATCCATCCGCCGACACGTCAACTCCCAAGTATCTGAAAACATTCACTTCTTCCATACACCTCCTCCCCAATTTGATATCCAATTTTTCTTTATCTAAATCATTTGACACACTCATCACCTTACTCTTTTCTATGTTCACTTTCAACTTTCTACCTTTACACACATTCCCAAACTCATCCACTAACCTTTGCAATTTTTCTTTAGAATCTCCCATAAGCACAGTATCATCAGCAAAAGGTAACTGTGTCAATTCCCATTCTGAATTTGATTCCCAAAAATTTAATCCCACCCCTCTCCCGAACACCCTAGCATTTACTTCCTTTACAACCCCATCTATAAATATATTAAACAACCATGGTGACATTACACATCCCTAAGACCTACTTTTACCGGGAAGTAGTCTCCCTCTCTTCTACACACCCTAACCTGTGCCTCACTATCCTCATAAAAACTCTTTACAGCATTTAATAACTTACCACCTATTCCATATACTTGCAACATCTGTCACATTGCTCCTCTATCCACTCTATCATATGCCTTTTCTAAATCCATAAATGCAATAAAAACTTCCCTACTTTTATTTAAATATTGTTCACATATATGCTTCAATGTAAACACTTGATCTACACATCCCCTACCCACTCTGAAACCTCCTTGCTCATCCGCAATCCTACATTCTGTCTTACCTCTAATTCTTTCAATTATAACCTTACCGTACACTTTTCCTGGTATACTCAGTAAACTTATTCCTCTATAATTTTTACAGTCTCTTTTGTCCCCTTTCCCTTTATATAAAGGGACTATACACGCTCTCCGCCAATCCCTAGGTACCTTCCCCTCTTTCATACATTTATTAAACAAAAGTACCAACCACTCCAACACTACTCCCCCCTGCTTTTAACATTTCTGTCATGATCCCATCAGTTCCAGCTGCTTTAAACACCCCTTTCATTTTACGTAATGCCTCACGTACCTCCCCCACACTTACATTCTGCTCTTCTTCACTCCTAAAAGATGGTATACCTCCCTGACCAGTGCATGAAATTACTGCCTCTGTTTCTTCCTTAACATTTAAAAGTTCCTCAAAATATTCTCGCCATCTACCTAATACCTCCATCTCCCCATCTACTAACTCCCCTACTCTGTTTTTAACTGACAAATCCATATTTTCCCTAGGCTTTCTTAACTTGTTTAACTCACTCCAAATTTTTTCTTATTTTCATTAAAATTTCTTGACAGTGCCTCTCCCACTCTATCATCTGCTCTCCTTTTGCACTCTCTCACCACTCTCTTTACCTTTCTTTTACTCTCCATATACTCTGCTCTTCTTATAACACTTCTGCTTTGTAAAAACCTCTCATAAGCTACCTTTTTCTCTTTTATCACACCCTTTACTTCATCATTCCACCAATCACTCCTCTTTCCTCCTGCACCCACCCTCCTATAACCACAAACTTCTGCCCCACATTCTAATAGTGCATTTTTAAAACTATTCCAACCCTCTTCAACCCCCCCACTACTCATCTTTGCACTAGCCCACCTTTCTGCCAATAGTCGCATATATCTCACCCGAACTTCCTCCTCCCTTAGTTTATACACTTTCACCTCCCTCTTGTTGTTGCCACCTTCCTCTTTTCCCATCTACCTCTTACTCTAACTGTAGCTACAACTAAATAATGATCCGATATATCAGTTGCCCCTCTATAAACATGTACATCCTGGAGCCTACCCATCAACCTTTTATCCACCAATACATAATCTAATAAACTACTTTCATTACGTGCTACATCATACCTTGTATATTTATTTATCCACTTTTTCATAAAATATGTATTACTTATTACCAAATCTCTTTCTACACATAGCTCAATTAAAGGCTCCCCATTTACATTTACCCCCTGGCACCCCAAATTTACCTACACTCCCTCCATAACATTTTTACCCACTTTAGCATTGAAATCCCCAACCACCATTACTCTCACACTTGATTCAAAACTCCCCACGCATTCACTCAACATTTCCCAAAATCTCTCTCTCTCCTCTACACTTCTCTCTTCTCCAGGTGCATACACGCTTATTATAACCCACTTTTCACATCCAATCTTTATTTTACTCCACATAATCCTTGAATTAATACATTTATAGTCCCTCTTTTCCTGCCTGTAGCTTATCCTTCAACATTATTGCTACTCCTTCTTTAGCTCTAACTCTATTTGAAACCCCTGACCTAATCCCATTTATTCCTCTCCACTGAAACTCTCCCACCCCCTTCAGCTTTGTTTCACTTAAAGCCAGGACATCCAGCTTCTCATTCATAACATCCACAATCATCTCTTTCTTATCATTTGCACAACATCCACGCACATTCAGACTTCCCACTTTGACAATTTTCTTCTTCTTATTCTTTTTAGTAATCTTTACAGGAAAAGGGGTTACTAGCCCATTGTTCCCGGCATTTTAGTTGACTTTTACAACACGCATGGCTTACGGAGGAAAGATTCTTATTCCACTTCCCCATGGATATAAAAGGAAAAGTAATAAGACCAAGAACTATTAAGATAAAATCAAAGAAAACTCAGATGAGTGTGTATAAATAAATGTGTACATGTATGTGTAGTGTGACCTAAGTGTAAGTAGAAGTAGCAAGACATGCCTGTAACCTTGCATATTTATGAGACAGACAAAAGACATCAGCAATCCTACCATCATGTAAAACAATCACAGGCTTTCGTTTTACACTCACTTGGCAGGACGGTAGTACCTCCCTGGGTGGTTGCTGTCTACCAACCTACTACCTAATATATATATATATATATATATATATATATATATATATATATATATATATATATATATATATATATATATATATATATATATATATATAATATACACTGACATTGCATTTCAGTTATATGGTCTGTGTATTGATTATACTGATACCTCGTTTATATCGTTTGTTTATTTATACTCCTGGAACAGAACTGTGTTATCTCAAATATCCATGACACATACATGCACGTGGATGACACTGCCACTGTATACATGACACATACATGTACGTGGATGACACTGCCACTGTGTACATGACACATACATGCACGTGGATGACACTGCCACTGTATACATGACACATACATGCACATGGATGACTGCCACTGTGTACATGACACATGCATGCACGTGGATGACACTGCCACTGTATACATTACACATACATGTACGTGGATGACATTGCCACTGTGTACATGACACATACATGCACGTGGATGACACTGCCACTGTATACATGACACATACATGTACGTGGATGACACTACCACTGTTTACATAACACATACATGCACGTGGATGCCACTGCCACTGTGTACATGACACATACATGTACGTGGATGGCACTGCCATTGAGTACATGACACAAACATGCACGTGGATGGCACTGCCACCCTGTGTACATGCACGTGGATGGCACTGCCACCCTGTGTACATGCACGTGGATGGCACTGCCACCCTCTGTGTACATGCTGTAACATTATATTTCTAGTTCCTTGAAGCAGCATCTCATAACACACAACACCGCTCTTTTCTGCTCTCAAAACTCTCCTTATCAAGCTAAGCTTATCATCACAACATTTTTTTTTTTTGCAATTTTCAAAACCCTTCTCACCCTTTCTCCCGTTCCCTTCTTCTACCCCCTTCCCTCCCTTGCCATCCCCCTTCTCCCCTTCCCTTCCTCCAACCTCGTTAGTTCTGGAGGCGAGCTAAGCAAATTTTTGTCAGCTAAAATAAAAAAAAGAAGAAAAAATATGGAAATCTTCACTTTGCTAACGAGGCGAAGAGAGAAGACTTCCTCAACAGGTGCGGAAGTAGTGCTCGAGCGTGTGGATTTAAACTGAGGAAGAGTAAACATGGTAAATGTGGGTGTGTGAGGAGTCTTCTCCGCGGGGAGTAACTCAGACTCACCAACCCATACCTGGGTTCCTCTTTAACGTCATATATCCCTTGGACACACACACACACACACACACACACACACACAGACTGAGGAAAGAAGGTGGAGAACTCACAAGAAACGATGAAGAGGTATGTGAGGAGCTCAACACGAGATTTAAGGAAGTATTTACATTAGAGTCAGGAAGGACTCTGGGGGGACAGATCAGATGGGGACACCAGCAAGGAATACACCAACAAGTGTTGGACGACATAAATACAGATGAGGAGGAGGTGAAGAAACTGCTAAGGGACATCGATACCTCAAAGGCAATGGGACCGGAAAAACATCTCCCCGTGGTCCTTAGAGGGGGAGCAGATATGTTTGGCGTGCCACTTACCACAATCTTCAACACGTCCCTGGAAACTGGGAAAACTACCTAGGTATGGAAGACGGCAAATGTAGTTCCCATTTTTAAAAAAGGAGACAGAAAAGAGGCACTAAACTATAGACCTGTGTCATTGACGTGTATAGTATGGCAAAGTTATGGAGAAGATTATCAGGAGGAGAGTGGTGGAGCACCTGGAACGGAACAAGAGTATAAATGCCAACCAGCACGGATTCATGGAAGGCAAATCCTGTGTCACAAACCTTCTGGAGTTTTATGATAAATAACAGAAGTAAGACACGAGAGAGAGGGGTGGGTTGATTGCATCTTCTTGGACTGCAAGAAGGCCTTTGACACAGTTCCTCACAAGAGATTAGTGCAGAAGCTAGAGCATCAGGCGCATATAACAGGAAGGGCACTGCAATGGATCAGAGAATACCTGACAGGGAGGCAACAACGAGTCATGGTACGTAATGATGTATCACAGTGGGCACCTGTGACGAGCGGGGTCCCACAGGGTCGGTCCTAGGACCAGTGCTATTTTTGGTATATGTGAACGACATGATGGAAGGGTTAGACTCAGAAGTGTCCCTGTTTGCAGATGATGTGAAGTTAATGAGGAGAATTAAATCTGATGAGGACCAGGCAGGACTTCAAAGAGACCTGGACAGACTGGACACCTGGTCCAGCAAATGGCTTCTCGAATTTAATCCTGCCAAATGCAAAGTCATGAAGATAGGGGAAGGGCACAGAAGACCACAGACAGAGTATAGGCTAGGTGGCCAAAGACTGCAAACCTCACTCAAGGAGAAAGATCTTGGGGTGAGTATAACACCGAGCATGTCTCCGGAAGCACACATCAATCAGATAACTGCTGCAGCATATGGGCGCCTGGCAAACCTGAGAACAGCATTCCGATACCTTAGTAAGGGAATCGTTCAAGACACTGTACACCGTGTATGTCAGGCCCATACAGGAGTATGCAGCACCTGTTTGGAACCCGCACTTGATAAAGCACGTCAAGAAACTAGAGAAAGTACAAAGGTTTGCGACAAGGTTAGTTCCAGAGCTAAGGGAATGTCCTATGAAGAAAGATTAAGGGAAATCGTCTGACGACACTGGAGGACAGGAGGGTCAGGGGAGACATGATAACGACATATAAAATACTGCGTGGAATAGACAAGGTGGACAAAGACAGGATGTTCCAGGGAGGGGACACAGAAACAAGAGGCCACAATTGGAAGTTGAAGACACAAATGAATCAGAGAGATATTAGGAAGTATTTCTTCAGTCATAGAGTTGTAAGGCAGTGGAATAGCCTAGAAAATGACGTAGTGGAGGCAGAAACCATACACAGTTTTAAGACGAGGTTTGATAAAGCTCATGGAGCGGGGAGAGAGAGGGCCCAGTAGCAACCGGTGAAGAGGCGGGGCCAGGAGCTAAGACTCGACCCCTGCAACCACAAATAGGTGAGTACAAATAGGTGAGTACACACACACACACACATACACGGAGAGTGACCTAGTAGCGACCAGTGAAGAGGCGGGGCCAGGAGCTTGGACTCGACCCCTGCAACCTCAACTAGGTGACTACAACTAGGTGAAAACACCTCTCTATGGGTCCCGAGAGAGGGAGCAGAGGCGCTCTGTGTACCACTAATAACTATCTTCAACACATCTAAAGAAACAGGGCGATTACCGGAAGTATGGAAGACCAGTGTCACTGTCGTGTATAATATGCAAGGTCATGGAGAAAATTATCAGGAGAAGAGTGGTAGAGCACGTTGAAAGCAATGAACTTATCAAGGAGAGCCAGCACGGTTTCAGGGATGTGAAATCCTGCTTCACAAACCTACTGGTGTTCTATGACAGGGTGACGGCAGTAAGACAAGAGAGAGAGAGGGGTGGATAGATTGCATTTTCTTGGTCTGTAAGAAGGTGTTTGACACAGTTCCACACAAGAGATTAGTGCAAAAGCTGGAGGACCAGGCAGGGATAACAGGGAAGGCACTGAAATGGATCAGGGAATATCTGTCAGGAAGACAACAGCGAGTCATGGTACGTGGCGAGGTCTCAGAGTGGGCGCCTGTGACGAGTGGGGCTCCACAGGGGTCAGTCCTAGGACCGGTGCTGTTTCTGCTATTTGTGAACGACATGACGGAAGGAATAGACTCCGAAGTGTCCCTGTTTGCGGATGATGTGAAGTTGATAAGAAGGATTCAATCGGACGAGGACCAGGCAGAACTACATGGGATCTAGACAGGCTGCAGGCCTGGTCCAGCAAATGGCTCCTGGGGTTCAACCGCACCAAGTGCAAAGTCATGATGATTGGGGAAGTGCAAAGAAGACCACAGACGGAGAACAATTTAGGGGGCCAGAGCCTATAAACCTCACTCAAGGAAAGGGATCTTGGGGTGAGTATAACACCTTGAAGACCTACTGAAGTGCACATCAACCAAATAACCGTTGCAGCATCCGGGCGCCTGGCAAATCTTAGAACAGCATTCCGACATCTAAGTAAGGAGTCATTCAGGACCCTGTACACTGCGTACGTTAGGCCCATATTGGAGTATGCAGCGCCAGTTTGGAACCCTCACCTAGCCAAGCACGTGAGGAAACTAGAGAAAGTGCAAAGGTTTGCACCAAGACTAGTCCCGGAGCTACGGGGTATGTCCTACGAGAAGAGGTTAAGGAAAATCGACTTGACGACAATGGAAGACAGGAGAGATAGGGGAAATATGATAACGACATATAAAACACTGAAAGGAATCAACAGGGTGGAGAGAGACAGGATGTTCCAGAGATGAGACACAGAAACAAGGGGTCACAGTTGGAAGGTGAACACTTAGATGAATCACAGAGATGTTAGGAAGTATTTCTTCAGTCACTGAGTTGTCAGGAAGTGGAATAGTCTGGGAAGTGATGTAGTGGAGGCAGGATCCATGCATAGCTTTAAGAAGAGGTATGATAAAGCTCATGGAGCAGGAAGAGTGACCTAGTAGCGACCAGTAAAGAGGCGGGGCCAGGAGCTTTGAATCGACCCCTACAACCAGAACTAGGCGAGTACACTTTTCATCCTCCCACTCGAGTTCCTTCCTACATCTTTTTTTGTTCATAGTTACGAGCTCCTGTGTTCATTCTGTATACGTGCATCTGAACAACACTTGGAGCAATATACACTTTTATGGCGACATTTCGGTCCATCCTGGAACCAGTGTCAAGTCAAAACTAGATATTGTGACTTTCTACTTCTTATAGGGTGAATCTTGACTTACAAGTATTCGCATTAGTAAGACAGCGTCACAGTGAAACTGATGAAGGATGGGAAGAGGTTTGAGCTTATTAGAGCGTGTGTAGTGTCCATGGTTGCAGAGTAGTCCAGACAATGTTCCTGAGATTTCAAGCTTTCTGAAGGTGTTCCAGGGTGTTTTGTGTTTATGTAACTGTTACTTGCAGGCGTCTCCTCGCGCTATATACCTACGTAGTGTTGCTCTACGCCATAAGGTTTGAGAATTTATTACGGTGCGTGACACCTGTGTTGCTGGTGTTGCGGGCTCAGCGTGTTCCTCTTTTCAAGTCTCTTATAAATACTGAGTGATACTCGTCATATCCAGCACACCGAAGAGCAGAGACACCATTTTTGGATATTATTTGATAACGTTTGCCTTTCTACTGCAAGACAGCGGATGGCGCCTCTAACACTCCTTGCACTGAATGACCTATGTATGAATTATGTATATTTCGATCGCTGCGAGATCCAAGACAGGTATCCCTGTATTTCGTAATCCCCGTATTTCATAACCCCCGTGTTTCATAATCCCGGTCACGTGTACAATGGAGTGTTGTTGCTACGGTTTTGTACGGTTTTGTGTACTTCTGGACTGACAGCTACAGTATTGACTGATGGGGACCGTTTACCTGTTTGGGTCAACCTGTGTTGTTGGGAAACAACCTGTTTGTTACCTGACTCTCACAAGAAACTTGACTTTCCAGCATAATGCTAAGATATCCAGTGACTTGGGCAAGAATTACCTTATTTAAAGTTTGCAAGCTAGCATGAATTATTTATCAAAATTCTCTTATTGGCGACTGCATAAAAAAGAGGTATTCTGTTAGCAAAATAAGCCATTAAAATGATTTGTTGTTGGGAATGTTTATCTCTGAAAAATATTACATGTGATTTTTGTCTATAAAACCTGGATGGCAGGTTCACACTAAACTGGGGAAACACTGACGATGCTACAATTTTTTTCCGCTTGTTGTTCATTACATGAGTAGTAGTGATTAGAACATCAAGGTAAGAACGATTACCTTCAGTTTCCCATTTTATTCGAATTTACTGAAAAGCTTAAAATGATTTAATTTACCTAAGTTCTCAGAAACGGAAAAGTCATTATACGTATCTCAACCGTATTTGATCGAGAAGTAAAATCTGTGTTAATAACTCAGTCTTAAAGTACTCTTTGAATCATATGACCGTGACCGGGGCAGTAGACTTTCCCCTACACTATCTTAGCTCTACATGTAAAATGTATCGTTGACAAGAAATACATCGACTATAACACTGTTAAATGACAATGATTTTGCTTGTACTGTGTGATTCAGATTCAGAATCTGCAGGACTTCTTTGAGAAAGTTTGCAATTTCTTTGACCTTAATTACGGTCAAAAATTACTGTCACAATTGGAAAAATTTTCTCAGTGTCAAGTTCAAGCAATGCAGTTGTTGGAAGCAGGTTTTAAATTTCTGAATGCCTTTTGCGATCTGCTTCAAACTTCTCACCCTGGGGAACTAGACTGGGGAAAGGTTCATGAAACTTGTCATGTACAGCTGCCCTTTGCCAAATTTTATATGGACCATTCCCGATTTTGGTTTCCATACGATTACCTTTGAAAGCCTCTTCTGGTCGGCTTCAGGTTTTAAAACTTGTGTATCCTACTAGGAACAATACTGGCAGTGTCAATGGAGTGTTTATGTGCCATATTTTGCAGTTTAAATTTCGAAATGGTACAGCAATATTTTCTATTAACTATCTGGAGTATGCTTCTTCCGAATATTTTCAGTCTTTAATGGCTGATTTGTCTTATAAATTAGAGGCAACGCGTCTTTGGGTTTAGACTTTGTAGGTTCAAATTTCTTAAACTTCTAACCTAGTTAATAAACTTGAAACTGTTGGGCACTGTGAAACAGCTGAAGAACAAAGCTTGTTGTCAGCTTTAAGCTTATGGTGCTGATGTGTTTCTTCTCAAAGGAAATTTCGATTTAATAAACAGTGTTCCGTGAAATAACTGAAGAATTGACTGATCAGCAGTCAGTGTCCGGCTTTATTGGTTTATCCCAAGTTAAACCTACATAAAATAATTTTTATATATCCACGACATTTGTGCCCATTGGTAACAAATTTGTACGTTATGTGTACAAAGTCTAAATAATAGTTACTAACCTTTAATGTCTGGTCAGTCTTACTTAGAGAAAAGTTTAGGTTATTTTTGGCCTCTGTCAGTGCCTAAGTGCCATTTTTATTAACGAAATTTGGAAAAAATGTAACACTTGCCTTGATAACACTGGTTTCAACCCTTCAACCCGATATCTTGATAATGTAACTTTAGACCGGCTTCAAACTTAGTGTATTATGGGATACTGGTCAGTGTGAGATAACTAAAAAATGCCTCTTCATTTAGACTTGAAACTTTTAAATCTGGTGTCTCTTGTTGGAAAGTCTGAATGCGTGTTGGGCAATTTATTTCCCAACTTGTCCATTTCATTAAAGAAATTGAGATTTTAACTTCCCCTGTAATAACTTCTCTTGGATAAAAATCTTCATCACTAATATACATCAGATTTTGCAAACTTATGCCGTATTCTGTACTATTCCTTTCGCGTGCATTAAGGTACAGTTGACTGGGGTTATGAAATACGGGGATAACTATCTTGGATATTGCAGCGGAATCAGTACATCAAATTATTATTAATTATTATGTCATACAGAAATAGTAAATACTTAAGTCATAGAGCGTCTGGTAAATGCGAGGTAATTAGGTTTGATTTAAAAAAGGGGAAAGTAACTCCAGTTCCCTGGATGAAGAGCTCTTCACCAGCATCAAAGCCTCGCCCCTTCAAGGGGATGCCTTGATGAAGTGTTTACCTGCGCTCACAGATGGCGGGACAAACACCAGTTCAACACACGCCAAATGAACAACGCCCCACAGAAACTGAAATCCCATTAGTTATGGTTTGAGATCACTGACAATGTGGAGTAATCAAACATCTGCGTACTGTAACCATAGAGCTGACAATGCATCGGGTAATTTAATATGTTTAGAGAAGTTTTGCCGAGAAAGTTTACGTTTGTAAGCTCGGCTTGGTATAAATTATATTTTGCGCTAAGTTATCTCGGGAACTTCAAGTTACTCCAACTGCCATAAACGGGTCTTTCAAAGTCTTCAAATTTCCTTTAGATCTAGATAATGTTTTAATATTGTGTTAAGAAAAGAGTTACTCGCGCGATTCCTAGGGTGACTTGTTACTTTGGGGACTCCCCCTCCTTCTTTACCGGGACTCCTGACACAACGGGACTCCTGACACAACGGGACTCCTGACACAACGGGACTCCTGACACAACGGGACTCCTGACACAACGGGACTCCTGACACAACGGGACTCCTGACACAACGGACTCCTGACACAACGGGACCTCCTGACACAACGGGACTCCTGACACAACGGGACTCCTGACACAACGGGACTCCTGACACAACGGGACCCTGACACAACGGACTCCTGACACAACGGACTCCTGACACAACGGGACTCCTGACACAACGGGACTCCTGACACAACGGGACTTCCTGACACAACGGACTCCTGACACAACGGGACTCCTGACACAACGGGACTCCTGACACAACGGGACTCCTGACACAACGGGACTCCTGACACAACGGGACTCCTGACACAACGGGACTCCTGACACAACGGACTCCTGACACAACGGGACTCCTGACACAACGGGACTCCTGACACAACGGGACTCCTGACACAACGGGACTCCTGACACAACGGGACTCCTGTTCTCAGCAGTATATATAGACACCCACAACTTTTGCTCTCAGCGGTATACCTGAGAATACAATTCTTACACAGGTGTCTACACTGACGTTGCTTCTCTCACCTCTGAAGGGAACGATCTACTCTCTCAGTTTCCATCACAATTCAATTCTGTAGAATCCATTAATATTTCTTATCTCCAGTCCTTCACGATGTGTCTGGAAAGTTATCTTGATGCTCAGCATCAAGGACAACTTTTTAATCGTTTCCTGAAGTTTAAAACAAAAATCGGGGTATTTTGTAATAAAACGCGAGGTGTATTGTTCTTGGGGATTGTTGTACGTAAACTTGTAAAATGTTTTGGAACTTGACTTGCTTTTAAAATTAGTAAACTTAGATTAACCTTGATATTCCGCTTCTGTTTTTTCTCTGTCCCCTTTACCCCCTTAGTTATCACTGTGTTATTCCACCCCTTCCCTTTCTGCCTTTGGTTGTCACTGTTGTTCCACCCCCTTCCCTTGGATGTCACTGTGGTGTTCCATCCCCTTCCCTTGGATGTCACTGTGTTGTTCCACCCCCTTCCTTTGGATGTCACTGTGTGGTTCCACCCCCTTCCCTCTCCCTCCTCTCGTTGCTAGTGTCGTGTCCATCAGAACCAGCCACACAATCCGGATATCGAGTTGTTAATTAGGAGCACCGTTCGTCAGCTGATTGATGACGTCATAGTTGACTCAGTTGACGAACGTAATCAATAAGCGGACGAACACTTCTGTCCTGATGGAATGACTTGTATACCTCTATCATTCCACTAAGAAAATGGAATGATCACCCTGAAGAGTAACGATGTGATCTGAGCTTATTTTTAGTTCATTTGATTAATAATAAGACTTAATTATTTAATTAATAATAATTGTAAATATTGCTTTTACTACTACTACTGCTCCTGCTACTACTATTACTATTAATAATAAATTATAAAGCTCTGTTCTTACGTTATGCTGAAAAATTGTAACTAGAGACTAGAGTGTAGCCTTGAGACAGCAAAGTTACGTTCCTCACAAGAGTATCTACTGGACGTTCTCTGGTAAAATCTGTTTCAGCTTTGTTTTGGAGTGTTAAATGTAGCAGAGCAGTTTAAAATTCTTTTATGGCAATTTCATTAAAATTCTTTTATTCCAATTTCAGATGTAAGATGTTCCAAAATTTTAATTTTGGGAAATGTAGCTTTTTGGAGGAAATTTTCTGAATAGATGAGCGATTGTATCTTCCCTACAGGTTTGTGAGGCAGGCTTGTGAGGCAGGCTTATGAGGCAGGCTTGTGAGGCAGGCTTGTGAGGCAGGCATGTGTGGCAGGCTTGTGAAGCAGGCTTGTGAGGCAGGCAAGTGAGGCAGGCTTGTGAGGCAGGCTTGTGAGGCAGGCTTGTGAGGCAGGCATGTGTGGCAGGCTTGTGAAGCAGGCTTGTGAGGCAGGCAAGTGAGGCAGGCTTGTGAGGCAGGTTTGTGAGGCAGGCTTGTGAGGCAGGCTTGTGAGGCAGGCTTATGAGGCAGGCATGTGTGGCAGGCTTGTGAAGCAGGCTTGTGAGGCAGGCAAGTGAGGCAGGCTTGTGAGGCAGGCTTGTGAGGCAGGCTTGTGAGGCAGGCTTGTGAGGCAGGCTTGTGAGGCAGGCTTATGAGGCAGGCTTGTGAGGCAGGCATGTGTGGCAGGCTTGTGAGGCAGGCTTGTGAGGCAGGCTTGTGAGGCAGGCATGTGAGGCAGGCTTGTGAGGCAGGCTTGTGAGGCAGGCTTATGAGGCAGGCATGTGTGGCAGGCTTGTGAAGCAGGCTTGTGAGGCAGGCATGTGAGGCAGGCTTGTGAGGCAGGCTTGTGGAGGCAGGCTTGTGAGGCAGGCATGTGAGGCAGGCTTGTGAGGCAGGCTTGTGAGGCAGGCTTGTGAGGCAGGCATGTGTGGCAGCTTGTGAAGCAGGCTTGTGAGGCAGGCATGTGAGGCAGGCTTGTGAGGCAGTCATGTGATGCAGGCTTGTGAGGCAGGCTTGTGAGGCATATGTGTCAGGCTTGTGAGGTAGGCATGTGTGGCAGGCTTGTGAGGCAAGCTTGTGAGGCAGGCTTGTGAGGCAAGCTTGTGAGGCAGGCTTGTGAGGCAGGGTTGTGTGGTAGGCATGTGAGGCAGGCTTGTGAGGCAGGCATGTGTGGCAGGCTTGTGAGACAGGCTTGTGAGGCAGGCATAAGAGGCAGGCTTGTGAGGCAGGCTTGTGAGACAGGCATGTGTGACAGGCTTGTGAGGCAGGCATGTGTGGCAGGCTTGTGAGGCAGGCTTGTGAGGCGGGCTTGTGAGGCAGGCTTGTGAGGCAGGCTTGTGAGGTAGGCATGTGTGGCAGGCTTGTGAGGCAGGCTTGTGAGGCAGGCTTGAAACAGGCTTGCGAGTCAGGCTTATGAGGCAGGCATGTGAAACAGGCTTGTGAGGCAGGCATGTGTGGCAGGCTTGTGAGGCAGGCATGTGTGGCAGGCTTGTGAGGCAGACTTTTGAGGAAGGCTTGTGAGTCAGGCATGTGAGTCAGGCATGTGAGTCAGGCTTGTGAGGCAGGCTTGTGAGGCAGGCTTGTGAGGCAGGTTTGTGAGGCAAGCATGTGTGGCAGGCTTGTGAGGCAGGCTTGTGAGGCAGGCTTGTGAAGCAGGCATGTGTGGCAGGCTTGTGAGGCAGGCATGTTTGGCAGCTTGTGAGGCAGGCATGTTTTTCAGGCTTGTGAGGCAGGCATGTTTTTCAGGCTTGTGAGGCAGGCATGTGAGGCAGGCTTGTGAGGCAGGCATGTTTTTCAGGCTTGTGAGGCAGGCATGTGAGGCAGGCTTGTGAGGCAAGCATGTTTGGCAGGCTTGTGAGGCAGGCATGTTTTTCAGGCTTGTGAGGCAGGCATGTGAGGCAGGCTTGTGAGGCAGGCTTGTGAGACAGGCTTGTGAGGCAGGCTTGTGAGGCAGACATGTGAGGCAGGTATGTGTGGCAGGCTTGTGAGGCAGGCATGTGTGGCAGGCTTGTGAGGCAGGCTTGTGAGGCAGGCATGTGAGGCAGGCATGTGAGGCAGGCATGTGAGGCAGGCTTGAGGCAGGCATGTAAGGCAGGCTTGTGAGAAAGGCATGTGTGGCAGGCTTGTGAGGCAGGCTTGTGAGGCAGGCATGTGAGGCAGGCATGTGATGCAGGCTTGTGAGGCAGGCTTGTGAGGCAGGCTTGTGAGAAAGGCATGTGTGGCAGGCTTGTGAGGCAGGCTTGTGAGGCAGGCTTGTGAGGCAGGCTTGTGAGGCAGGCTTGTGAGGCAGGCTTGTGAGGCAGGCTTGTGAGGCAAGCATGTGTGGCAGGCTTGTGAGGCAGGCTTGTGAGGCAGGCTTGTGAGGCAGGCTTGTGAGGCAGGCTTGTGAGGCAGGCTTGTGTGGCAGGCTTGTGTGGCAGGCTTGTGAGGCAGGCTTGTGAGGCAGGCTTGTGAGGCAGGCTTGTGGGGCAGGCTTGTGAGGCAGGCTTGTGAGGCAGGCTTGTGAGGCAGGCTTGTGAGGCAGGCTTGTGAGGCAGGCTTGTGGGGCAGGCTTGTGGGGCAGGCTTGTGAGGCAGGCTTGTGTGGCAGGCTTGTGTGTCAGGCTTGTGAGGCAGGCTTGTGAGGCAGGCTTGTGAGGCAGGCTTGTGAGGCAGGCTTGTGGGGCAGGCTTGTGAGGCAGGCTTGTGAGGCAGGCTTGTGTGTCACAAGTGACGCTAAACCTTAAAATTACTACCTGTCGTAAACAAACATTAACAACATCCCAAATATATTAAATTTGACTTTGAACGACAGTCTCCCTCGCTGCCAGCTGAACCAAAAACAAAAATTCGAGTTTTGACACTTCGATGAGTTTTTTTTTTTACATAATATATATGTAATATATATATATTATAATATATATATATATATATATATATATATATATATATAAAATATATATATATATATATATATATATATATATATATATATATAAATTTTGCCGTTGGCTTCACAGGCGACTTTGAACCTTATGATTCAATAAAAAAAAGTCAAATTCCTATTTTTTTGAGGTAATTTTCTTTCCCTAGCGTGATCAGCTGCCTCAGCCTAGATTTATTTAAATCCTCTTGATGCCTTAAGGGGTATAAGGGAAGGGGAGGGTTGTGGGGGGAGTGGGAAAGGGAGATTTGGGGAAGGAAGGGTAGGTGTGTGTGCGTGTGTAGGAAAGGGGTTGTTTAAATGAAGAGGGGAATGTACAGAGAGGAGGGGAGTGTGTAAAGAGAGGGGAGGATGGGAGTGTATGCTCACCGAGTCGTTATTGTTGGGGGTTGATACCTAGTTCCTGGCCGCCTCCTAGACCGCCTTGATGAGACACCATAAGTGTTAGAATAAGTTAGTAATGTACTGTGTTTACATGAAGAGTTATCCTCAAGCCCTTCTGACCAAAGGTGCTGATATAACCACTTAGCTACGTTGTGTGTGTGTGTGTGTGTGTGTGTGTGTGTGTGTGTGTGTGTGTGTGTGTGTGTGTGTGTGTGTGTGTGTGTGTGTGACTATTCGTAGAGTCAAATGTGATTTTTGTGGCATTCACAGAGATCCACAAAAAAGGCCACTTGGGCGACGAAATATAGATATGCTACAGAAAGACCAAACAATAAGGGAAAGGAAGGTGATGACCTGTATGTCAAGGAGTTGCTCATTTGCACAGGTTACTAAACACAAATGATGTGGGTAAATGGATCTTTAACTTTCTAATAGAACACAAAGTAATAGTAAACAGAGTTAAGTCAGAGGCGGCCACAATAAGAAGTCATGTTCCACAAGGTACAGTGCTTGCTCCCATCCTTTTCATCCTTATATCTAGCATTGAGATGCAAACATAGCACAATGTCTTCCTTTGCAGACAATACAAGAATCCGCATAGGACTGTCATTTATTTAAGGCATAGTAAATCTTCAAGCAGATATAAACCAGTTTTCCAATGGGCCTCGAAAAAACAAAGTTGAGGAAATAATAGCTAGAATAGTGTATTCCAAACATTTTAACCACATAATAGAGGGGAAAAACTACTGTGAAGGACTTGAGAGTAATAATGTCAGAGGATCTCACCTTCAATGATCACAACAGTTCACTATCACATCTGCGAGGAAAATGATAGGATGGATAATGAGAACTTTCAAAACAAGGGATGTCATGCAGATGGTGATCCTTTTTAAGTCACCTATTCTCTCTAGGCTGGAATAATGCAGGCGAATTGCAGATCTAGATAATGTACAGAGAACCTTTACTTTACGTATTAGTTCAGTCAAGCACCTTAATTACTGGGAACGTTTGAAGTCCCTTGACCTGTACTCCCTGGAATGCAGGCGAGAAAGATACATCATAATTTATACCTGGAAAATCCTACAGGGACTAGTTCCAAATCTGCACACAGCAATCACTCTCTATGAAAGGAAAAGTGCAGACTGTTCATCATACCCCCAGTGAAAAACAGGAGGGCCATGAGTACACTGAGAGAAAAGACAATAAATGTCCGGGGTCCAATACTGTTCAACAGCCTCCCATCATTCATAAAGGAAATTGATAAAACTAAGACACATGTGCAACATCTGGGTATCTTTATTGTAGACGTGATTACTTCATCTTCTGTATATTGTCCTACTGTCTTCAAGTTATGTCCTTGAATTTGTATTGATAAAGCCACTGGATGGCGAAACGTCTACAATAAAGATACCCAGATGTTGCACATGTGCCTTAATTTCATCTTGTCGGTATTATATACCATTCTTGCACATAAAGAAAATTACCAATAGACCTCTGGCTGTTTTCAAGAGGGACCTGGACAGATTACTAAAGTCAATATCCGATCAGCCAGGCTGTGGTTCGTACATTGGATGACGTGTGGCCAGCATCAACAGGTCCTGATCCACCAGGAGGATTCGTCGAGGACCGAGCCCTGGGGTAGCGTTGACTCCAGAACAACCTGCAGGTAGACTGTCAGAAGTGCTACAAGTAACTGTCGTAAGTAACAGAGAACATGCATTTAAAACCAGGACAGAAATACTTTTCAGTAAATTCACGTCTTGAGGCTGGAGGAAAATCCCCTATTCTCGGATCGACACTTACTCTCATTTCTCCATCCCCGTATGACCCTTACGGGATTAGTGATTACTGACGACGACATTATTATTATTATTATTATTATTATTATATTATTATTATTATTACGATTATTATTATTATTAGTTTACACTGCTTTAAATTCATTCAGTGAGGAAGAGCCTCTTCTACTAAAATATATCTATTATACAGTCACATTGTATGTGTATGAGTGTACTATACAACCAGCAACACCTTTGAATGCTCTCCACGACCATAATAGTTACCTGAATGTGCAGGTGAACAGCAGACAGCTGCTGTTGCAAGTAGCGATGGGCGGGCACACACTGGTTATCATAGTCTCGAAGGAGACAGCGACACCTTGTCGTATGAGTTGTCGTGTTCTCCCTAAATGTGGCACTTCATGGCCCTCAGGACACCTGCTCTCTCCTTGAGCCATTGTGAGTCACCCCTCTTACATACACACATGCCGACATATTTATGTTAGTGGAATTTCAAGTGAATGGATCGTCTGTCAGAGAGAAACGAATATATATATATATATATAATATATATATAATATATATATATATATATATATATATATATATATATATATATATATATATATATATATATATAAGTAGTAGATTTTTCCTCTGGGGCGTCCCTTCCGGTTTAGGGCCTTCCACTGGGGCGTCCCTTCCGGTTTAGGCCTTCTACAGGGAGGTCCCTTCCGGTCTAGGACCAGCAGCTGGAGGGTCACCTTTTCACACCTAGGTGTTACTTCCGGTTTTGACCATGACCTCGCCCTCGAGACTACCTCACCCTTGACCCCCCAACCAATACCCCCGCCCACGACCCCCCCCCTTCGCGACCCCGCCGTCGCGCCGCGCGCCCGCCCGCGCGCCCGCCCGCGCCCTTCGCGACCCCCGCCCGCCCGTCGCGCCGCGCGCTACTCAAATTGTGTTTTTTTTTTGGAAGTGTTTCAGTGTTGTTTGGAAATGTTCAAAGGTGTTCAAAGGTGTTTTGAGTGTGTTCAAATGTTGTTTTTTTTTGAAGGTGATCAAGGGTGTTCAAGGGTGTTTTGAAGGTGTTCAAAGGTGTTTTGAGGTTATTCAAAGGTGTTTTGAGTGTGTTCAAATGATTATGAGAGTGTTTTGAATGTGTTCAAATGTGTTTTGAAGGTGTTCAAAGGTGTTTTTGAAGGTGTTGAAGGGTGTTTTGAGTGTGTTCAAGGGTGTTTGAAGGTGTTGAAGGGTGTTTTGATTGAATTCAGCGGTGTTTTAGTAGTAATCAGTGGTGTAATTGGGAGTACTCAAATAGTGTTTTGGAAATGTTCAAAGGTGTTTTTGAAGGTGTTCAAGAGTGTTTTGAAGGTGTTCAAGGGTGTTTGAAGGTGTTGAAGGGTGTTTTGATTGAATTCAGCGGTGTTTTAGTAGTATTCAGTGGTGTAATTGGGAGTACTCAAATTGTGTTTTTTGGAAGTGTTCAAAGGTGTTTTGAGTGTGTTCAAATGTTGTTTTTTTGAAGGTGATCAAGGGTGTTCAAGGGTGTTTTGAAGGTGTTCAAAGGTGTTTTGAGGTTATTCAAAGGTGTTTTGAGTGTGTTCAAATGTTGTTTTTTTTTGAAGGTGTTCAAAGGTGTTCAAAGGTGTTTTGAAGGTGTTGAAGGGTGTTTTGATTGAATTCAGCGGTGTTTTAGTAGTATTCAGTGGTGTAATTGGGAGTACTCAAATTGTGTTTTTTGGAAGTGTTCAAAGGTGTTTTGAAGGTGTTCAAAGGTGTTTTGAGGTTATTCAAAGGTGTTTTGAGTGTGTTCAAATGATTATGAGAGTGTTTTGAAGGTGTTCAAATGTGTTTTGAAGGTGTTGAAGGGTGTTTTGATTGAATTCAGCGGTGTTTTAGTAGTATTCAGTGGTGTAATTGGGAGTACTCAAATTGTGTTTTTTTGGAAGTGTTTCAGTGTTGATTGGAAATGTTCAAAGGTGTTTTTGAAGGTGTTCAAGAGTGTTTTGAAGGTGTTCAAGGGTGTTTGAAGGTGTTGAAGGGTGTTTTGATTGAATTCAGCGGTGTTTTAGTAGTAATCAGTGGTGTAATTGGGAGTACTCAAATAGTGTTTTTGGAAATGTTCAAAGGTGTTCAAAGGTGTTTTGAAGGTGTTGAAGGGTGTTTTGATTGAATTCAGCGGTGTTTTAGTAGCATTCAGTGGTGTAATTGAACTCAAATTGTGTTTTTTTGGGAGTGTTTCATGGTGATTTTGGTGGTTTTTGAGTGTATTCAGGGGGTTTTTTAAAGTAATCAGGGGTGTTTTTTGGGAGTATTTCAAATTGTTTTTTGGAAGTTTTCATGTTTTTTGGGGGAAATGTTCAAAGGTGTTCAAAGGTTTTTTGAGTGTTTCGAAGTAATTTTGGGGGTTTGTTCGGGAGTGAGATGATAAATTTTGGGGATGAGAGAATTATTGGAAAAGGGGTCTCAAATGTTTGTATGAAGTTTTTTAAAGGGGGTTCAAAGAAAAGTGAGTAGGTTGGGATAAGTTGGGTTTTTGGTTTATTTTAGGTTTTTTTAGGTTGGGTTGGGTTTAAAATAAGTTAGGTTGGGTTAGGATAATTTAGGTTAGGTTAGGATAAGTTAGGTTGGGTTTAGATTAATTTAAAAAATTTTGGGGTTGGGGTTTCGTTTATTTTAGGTTGGTTTAAAGGTTGGGAAGGTTTTTGGGATAATTAGGTTGGGTTACTTAGGAAAAAATTGGGTTAGGTTTTTTTTGGGTTTTAGGATAGGTTGGTTTTGGGAAAACAGGTTAGGAAGGTTGGGTTGGTTAGGTTGGGTTCGGTGGGTTTAGAAAGGGGGGTTTGGGTTGGGTTTAAATTTAAAGTTAGGTTAGGTTAGGTTTAGGTTGGGTTTTGGGATAGGGGTGTTTTGAGGGAGTTGGGGGGGGGTTAGGTTAGGTTGGGTTGGGTTTAAAGGAAAAAGAGGTGATTGAGGGAGTTAGGTTGGGTTTTCGGTTAGGGGGGGTTGGGTTTGGGTTGGGAATTTAGTTAGGTTAGTTAGGTTGGGGTGGAAGACATTTGGGTTTTAAAAAGAGATGTTTTTCACCTTGGATTTTAAAACCCTTTTTTTCATGGCGTCTGCCCTGCCCTGATTGACGCAGGGTTATGTTCAAACCTTGGGGGGAAACCGCTTTACCCAGTGGTGTTGGGGGGGGGGGAATGGGTGACCCAAAATGAGTCTCCAGGGGCGGGGAAAAAGGGGTTTCCCTATTGGGAAATCGAGTAAATTTTTTCTACCTTTGAGTGTTTTCCCAAACAAAAAAAAATGTTCGATTTTACGAAAAAGTTTTCAAAACTAATTTGGAAATATCCCAAAAAAAAAAAGGAGTCGTTCAAAGTATTTTTGGAAAATACCTAATGATTTGGAATGTTCAAAAATTTTTTAGGTTTGGTTTGGTTTTTGTTTTGGCTGGGGGAGGTTTGGTTAAAAGGGTTTAAAATAGGTTTGGTTAGGGAAAGGGTTTGGGTAGGGTTTGGTTAGGTTAGGTTTTGGGTTTAAATTTGGGTTAAAGGGTAGGTTTGGTTTGGTTAGTTGGGTTAGGTTTAAATTAGGTTAGGTTTTGGTTTTGGCTATTAGGTTTATTAGGTAGGGTTTTGGTTTGGGTAAATTCGTAGGTTTGGTTTGGTTTGGTTTAAATTAAAGGGAGGTTTTGGCTAGGGTTTGGTTTAAAGGGTTTTGGATAAGTTTGGTAAAGGGTTTGGTTAGGGTTTGGTTTGGCTAATTTAGATAAAATTTGGGTTTGGTTTGGTTAGGTTTTGGGTTTGGGTTTGGTTAGGATAAGATAGGTTTGGTTTTGGCAGTTTAAAGGGGTGTGGTGTGGTGTGTGTTGGTGTGGTGGGTCTGGGGTGTGTGTTTGGGGTGTGGGAGTGGTGTTGTGGGGTGTGGGGGGTTGTTTTTTGAAATAGAGATACCGAAAAAACGTTTTTAAGTGGGTTTTTTTTTTGACTTTTTCTGATGTAAATGGGGGCCCCTAATTTAAATTTAAAGAAATAAAAGGGTTTAAAAAAAAAAAAAAAAAATGGGTTGGGGGGGGGTTTTTTTTTTGATGAATTTTTATAAAAAGAAAAAAAGGTTTTGGGGTTTTGGGTTGTGGGTGTTTGGGGAAAGTGGGGTTGATCCCTTTGTTTATTTGGGGGAATTTTTGGGGTGTTTTTAGTGTATCAGTGGTGTTTTAGTATTCAGTGGTGTATTTGGGAGTACTCAATGGTGTTTTTGGAAGTGTTTCAGTGTTGTTTGGAAAGTTGTTCAAAGGTGTTCAAAGGTGTTTTGAGTGTGTTCAAAGTTGTTGTTTTTGAAGGTGATAAGGGTGTTCAAGGGTTTTTGAAGGTGTTCAAAGGTGTTTGAGGTATATCAAAGGTGTTTTGAGTGTGTTCATTAATGAATTATGAGAGTGTTTTTGAATGTTGTTCAAAGTGTTTTGGAAGGTATTCAAAGGTGTGTTTTGAAGGTGTTTGACAAGGTGTTTTGAGTGTGTTCAAGGTGTTTGAAGCTGTTTGAAGGGTGTTTTGAGTTGTATTCAGCGTGTTTTAGATAATCAGTGGTGTAATTTGGGAGTACTCAAATGTGTTTTGGAAGTGTTCAAAGGTGTTTTGAAGGTGTCAAGAGTGTTTTGAAGGTGTCAAGGTGTTTGAGGTGTTGAAGGGTGTTTTGATTGAATTCAGCGGTGTTTTAGTAGTATTCAGTGGTGTAATTGGGAGTACTCAAATTGTGTTTTTGAGTGTTCAAGGTGTTTTGAATGTGTTCAAATTTTTGTTTTGTTTGAAGGTGTTAAGGGTTTTGGGTGTTCAAAGGGTGTTTGAGGTTGAAGGTGTTTTGATGTGCTGTTCAAGATGTGTTTGAAGTGTTTTGAAGGTGTTCAAAGTGTGTTCAAGGGTGTTTGAATGTGTTGAAGGGTGTTTTTGATTGAATTCAGCGGTGTTTTAGTAGTATTCAGTGGTGTAATTGGGAGTACTCAAATAGTGTTTTGGAAATGTTCAAAGGTGTTTTTGAAGGTGTTCAAGAGTGTTTTGAAGGTGTTCAAGGGTGTTTGAAGGTGTTGAAGGGTGTTTTGATTGAATTCAGCGGTGTTTTAGTAGTAATCAGTGGTGTAATTGGGAGTACTCAAATAGTGTTTTGGAAATGTTCAAAGGTGTTTCGAAGGTGTTTTGAAGGTGTTGAAGGGTGTTTTGATTGAATTCAGCGGTGTTTTAGTAGTATTCAGTGGTGTAATTGGGAGTACTCAAATTGTGTTTTTTGGAAGTGTTTCAGTGTTGATTGGAAATGTTCAAAGGTGTTTTTGAAGGTGTTCAAGAGTGTTTTGAAGGTGTTCAAGGGTGTTTGAAGTATTCAAGGGTGTTTTGATTGAATTCACGGTGTTTTAGTGTATTCAGTGTGTATTGGGAGTACTCAAATTGTGTTTTGAAATGTTCAAGTGTTTTGAAGTGTGTTCAAGGTGTTTTGAAGGTGTTCAAGGGTGTTTGAAGGTGTTGAAGGGTGTTTTGATTGAATTCAGCGGTGTTTAGTAGTACAATCAGTGGTGTAATTGGGATGTATCAAATGTGTTTTTGGAATGTTCAAAGGTGTTCAAGGTGTTTTGAAGGTGTTAAGTTTTGAGTTATTCAAAGGTGTTTTTGAAGGTGTTCAAGGTGTTTATGGAGTACTTCAAGGTTTTTTTTTGGAAGGTGTCAAATGATTTGAGATATTTGAAGGTTTCTGGTGTTAGTATTAGGGTGAGGGGGGGGGAGTATCAATGTTTTTGGTGTTCAGTGTTTTGGCACGCATAGAAGTGAGGATTTTAGTTAGAAAGTTCAGGCAGCTATAAGACATAATTAGGAAAAGGGGGGGGCCGCCTGTTATATGTGGGCATTTTGCCAAGAAGAGGTTTTGTTGGAATGAATGGTTGTCCAGATGCAATCTGGTTCTTAATTGTTGGCTGGATTATAAAACACGTAAGGGATTAATGCAGCACCATTCATTGGACAACTGGAACTTCTATGGCCGAAATGACATGTATGCCGGGCTGGGGTCACTTATCCAGGGCAGGTGTCGGATGTTTTCCTTGCTGCTAGTTGAGGGGTTGTTAAGACTTGAAACTGGGGATAAGTTAGAGGTAAAGTTGAGAAGAAAATAATGAGTATGGCTATATTAGATTTATGGTTCTGATATTAAGGAAACTTATAGTAACTGTCATGGAGTAACTCTGGGTTAATGATACTTCAGAAATTGTGTACAAAACCTAGATGAATTAGGAAAAACGTGCAGTACGAAAAAAACATATGATGGTATTTTTATGCTAACAGTCGAAGTACAAGAAATAAATAATGAACTACGTTTGGTAGCATGTTGCTGGAAAACTTTGATATCATTGCATTAACTGAAACGTGGACAGATTTAAAGAGTCGGGATATGATTGCTGAGTGTCATATTAGGGATATTTAAGGTGTTCCATTGGATAGAAGTAATGGGATAGGGGAGACAGGAGTTGCATTATATGTTCGAAGAAAATATTAATTGTTGCATTAAAAACAGGCTATAACAATAGATGGAGCAGTAACCGAATCTGGGTAGAGTTTGCAGAAGGTTCAAGAAAAACTGATTCTAGGTGTAATATACCGACCTCAGGGCTTTGGGATCACGATAGCGAGAGACTTCTTTGGGACGAAAATTATTAGGGCTTCTAGACATCAATACATAGTCATAGTAGGGGACTTTAAACTTTAGTCAAATGGACTGAAATCTTGACAGGTTATCTAGAGTTCCGTGACTTTTATGGAACCAGTTCAGGATGTTTCTGAAGCAGAGCCTAACAAGAGCTACCAGGGGTAATAATTTGCTAGACCTAGTCTTGTCAAATAAGGAAAACAATCCGTGAATATTGGCGATCACTGAAAGAGCTTGGCGCAAGTGATCACAATATCATCACTTTTGCATTAATCGGGTTATGGCAAGAATAATGATAATACCGACAAAATTTTCTGATTTCCGTTTTCTGCCGACTCTAATGGGATTAGGGTAAACACCTGTCTAATCTTGGATTGGGGTTATCTAGCTAATGGTTTTATTGACGATGATCATACTTTCGGATTATTGAAGGGATCTGCTTTTATGATTTTTTTCTTAATAATGTACACAGTGCCCAGGTATATACATTTCCAGAGAGATAGTAGGTCTATTATACGATCCAAATGGTGTTAAAAGTTGGTTAACGCATCTTTGGGGAGAAAAAGGTGGAATTTATGAGGTGCAATCGAAGAGGAGGGTTATCCTTACTGACCTATATGTTCAGCTTTAAAGAAAAGTAAAAAAGGGGATTGAAGGCTAAAGTGACTATGAAATTAGAGTTGCTGTGAATCAACGACTAATCCAAATGGGTTCTTTCAGGTATAGGACGAAGGTGAAGGAAAAAGTAGGTACCTCTGAAAGTTGGGAATGGACAGCTGACGGATAAACGAACTGGAAATGTGTACCTTATTTAATGACTATTTTTTGTCAGTTTTTACACAGGAAGATGTAAATTGAGATTCCAGTTAAATTAACAATTATTTAGTTCCTGCTGAATTTAAGTTAAACTTATTACTGTACGAGGGATTATGGTTATTAAACAGATAGACACACTGAAGCAACATAAGTCCCGGAACCCGAATGAGTTGTTTTTCCAGGGCACCTTTAAGGACTGCAAGCTAGAGCTTAGTCAGCCTTTAACGAGTGTGTTTAATGCGTCCATCCTTTACCGGTGCTTGTGACAGAGTTGTGGACGATGGCTAATGTGGTTCCATATTCAAATATGGGGATAAGTCCGTTCCTTCAAATTACCGTCCAATAAGCCTGACATCTATAGTGGGCAAGTTATTAGATCAATTATAGTGACATTATTTAGAGTCACCATGACGAAGCATAATTTGATAAAATGAATCTCAGCATGGATCACGAGAGGTTGTTCCTTGCCTGACAAACTTTTTAACTGGACGTTCTTCAATAGAACATTTGAGGCAGTTGACAGTGATAAGGAATATGATATTGTTTATTTGGCTTTTAGTAAAGCCTTCGATAAAGTACTCACCAGAGGATCTTAAGAAAGTGGCAGCTCATGGTATAGAAGTAAAGTTCTAGCATGGATAGAGGCATGGCCTTACAATAGAAAGCAGAGTATTTACCATTAACGGAGTGAAATCTGGAATGGGGATTAGTCACTAGTGGCGTTCCACAACGGATCAGTTTTAGGCCCTCTCTTGTTCAAATTTACATCAATGACCTTATGAAGGGGATTACGAAGTCTGACATGAGTAAGTTTGGTGATGATACAAGATAGGCCGTATAATTCACTCTAAGGAGGATAGCAATGAACTCCAGGAGGATTTGGACAACATTTATGTCTTGGTCTGACAATGGCAGATGAAGTTCACTGTGGATATGTTGTAAGGTCACTAGCCTATGGTAATGAAAATAAACCCTCGAAGCAATAATCTAGGTGAGTAGAGCTTGATCTACAGAATATGAAAAGGGACTTGGGAGTCATGGTGAAGCAGAAATCTAAGCAAGACCGCAGTGCCTTAGGTGTGCGCAACTAGGCCAACAGATTACTTGGATTTATTTCAAGAAGTATAAGTAACAGAAGTCCAAAAAGTTTATTTTACAGCTCTATACATCACTTGTGAGGCTCATTTAGATTATTTTGCTCAGTTTTGGTCCTACTACCAGGATGGATATAGATCATTAGAGACAACAGCAGAAGAATGACTAAAATGCTTTATGTGTAAGGAACATCCGTATGAGATAGACTTAACGCTTAAATCTCACTTCTGGAGAGGGTCGAATGAGGAAGATATCATGAAGTGTATAAGTGGAATGACGGGCAATAACAAGGGGTGATATTAATAAAGTACTGAGGGTGTTCGAACAGGTATAAGAAACCAGAAATAATGGATTTAAGTTGGATTAAATTTAGATTTAGAAAGGAACATAGGTAAGTACTGGTTTTCTACAGAGTTGTGGATGCGTGTGGAACGTCTTCCCAGTAAGGTGATCGAGGGCAGACCTTGGGGACTTTAAAAAGAGATTGGAAAATATGTGAGTGGAGGGACTGGGTTGATTTCGTGTCATCCATTCACTCCTATCAAAACCACGCTCAAAGCATGCCTGCTGGAAGTCAGCCTCGCACACCAAAACTCTTTACCCCTCCTCCAACCTGCCTGGCCGGCCCCTACCCTGCCTTCCTTCCACTACAGACTATACACTCTTGAAGTCAATCTGTTTCCTCCATTCTCTCTACCATGTCCGAACCACCTCAACACCTTCCTCAGCCCTCTGGACAACAGTTTTGGGTATAATCCCGCACCTTCCTCTAACTTCGAACTACGAATTCTCTGCATTATATTCACACACCATTGCCCTCAGAATGACATTCTCCACTGCTCCAGCTTCTCCTCGCTTGCAACATTCATCACCCACGCTTCACACCCCTTTAAGAGCGATGGTACAAACTCTACTCTCATACATTCCCCTCTTTGCCTCCAAGGACCACGTTCTTTGTCTCCACAGACTCCTATGTGCACCACTCACTCTTTTTCCTCATCAATTTCTTATGATTCACTCATCTTTTAGACCATCCGCTGAACGTTCCACTCCCAAATATCTGAATTACGTTCTACTCTCTATTACTCTCTCCTCAATCGATATTCAATCTTTCATCACCTAATCTTTTTGTTTACCTCATAACCTTACCTCTTTCCTGTATTCACCTTTAATTTTTCTTCTTTTGCACACCCTACCAAATTCATCCACCAATCTTGCCAACTTTCTCTTCGAATCTCCCAAGTGCTCAGTGGCATCAGCAAAGAGCAGCTGTGACAACTCCCACTTTGTGTGAGATGCTTTTATCTTTACTCCACGCCTTTGCAAGACTCGCATTTACTTCTCTTACAACCCATCTATAAATATATTTAAACAACCCGGTGACATCCTCACATCCTTGTCTTAAAGGCTTACTTTTCTGGGGAAAAAAGTTCCCTCTTTCCTACATACTCTAACTGGCCTCACTATCTCGTAATAAACTCTTCACTGCTTTCAGTAACCTACGCCTACACCATACACTTGCAAACATCTGCCACATTGCCCCCCTATCACCTGTCATCCGCCTTTGCCAAACAATAAATGCCACAAGACCTCCTTTAGCTTATCTAAATACTGTTCATTATATGTTCACTGTAAACACCTGGTCCAACACACCCCTACCTTTCCTAAAGCTCTTGTGCATCTGCTATCCTATTTCTCCGTCTTGACTCTAATTCGTTCAATTATAACTCTTCCATACACTTTACCAGGTTACGCTCACCAGACTTATCCCTATAATTTTTGCACTCTTTTATCCATTTGCCTTTTTATACAAAGGAATATGCATGCTCTCTGCCAATCCCTAGGTTCCTTACCTCTTCCATAATTTATTAAACAATTGCACCAACACTCCAAAAAACTATATCCCCACGCTTTTCAACATTTCTATCTTTATCCATCAATCCGGCTGCCTTACCCCCTTTCATTTTACCTACTGCTCACGAACTTACCAACACTCACAACTGGCTCTTCTCCCTCCTACAAGATGTTATTCCTCCTTGCCCTATACACGGAAATCACTGCTTCCCTATCTCATCAACATTTAACAATTTCCTCAAAATATTCCTTCCATCTTCCCCAATACCTCTAACTCTCCTTTAATAACTCTCCTCTGCCTTATTTTTAACGGACAAGTCCAGTTGTTCTCTAGGCTTTCTTAAACGTGTTAATCTCACTCCAAAACTTTTTTCTTATTTTTTCAACAAAATTTGTGATAACATCGCACCCACTCTTCACATTTGCTCTCTTTTTTCATGCTTCACCACTCTCTTAACTCTCTCTTTTTCTCCGATACTCTTCCCTCTTGCATCACTTCTACTTTGTAATAAACTTCTTCAATATGCTAAACTTTTCTCCCTTACTACTCTTCTTTTACATATCATTCACCATAATCGCTCTTTCCCTACTGCACCCACTTTCCTGTAACCACAAACTTCTGCTGAAACTCTTAACACTACATTTTTAAACTACCCCATACCTCTTCGACCCTTTGCCTATGCTCTCTTAGCCCATCTATCCGCCAATAGCTGTTTATATCTTACCCTACTGCCTCCTCTTATAGTTTATAACCTTCACTCCTCTGCTCTTCCCTGATTGCTATCTATTCTCCTTGTATCCCATTACCTTTTACTCTCAGTGTAGCTACAACTAGAAAGTGATCTGATATATCTGTGGCCCCTCTATAAACATGTTCCTCTGAAGTTCTACTCAACAGTCTTTTATTACCAATACATAATCCAACAAACTACTGTTCATTTCGCCTACTTCATATCGTGTATACTTATTTATCCTCTTTTTTCTTAAATTGTATTACCTATAACTAAACCTTTCTATACAAAGTTCAATCCCCCCAAAAAATAGGTCTCCCATTATCTTTTACACTGGCACCCCATACTTACCTACCATCACCCTCTCTAAAAGTTTCTCCTACTTTAGCATTCAAAGTCCCCTACCACAATTATCTCTCACTGGTTTCAAAGCTCCTATACTTCACTTAACATCGCCAAATCTCTCTTCTCTCCTCTGCATTCCTCTCTTCTCAGGTGCATACACGCTTTATTTGACCCACTTCTGCAGCCAAACTTTACTTTAATTCCACATATTCTTGCATTTACACATTATATTCTCTTTTTCCTTCAATAACTGATCATTTAACATTACTGCTACCCCTTCCTTGCTCTAACTCTCTCAGAATACTTCCAGATTAATCCATTTATTTCCCCCCCGAAACTTCCTACCCCCTTCAGCTTTGTTTCGCTTAGGGCCAGGACATCCAACTTCTTATCTTTCATACATCTCCAATCATCTGTGTCTTGTCATCCGCACTACATCCACGGCACATTTAAGCACCAGTTTTATAAGTTTTTCTTCTTCTCTTTTTTAGTAATTGTATACAGGAGAAAGGGGTGGTGACTAGCCCATTGCTCCCGGCATTTTAGTCGCCTCATACGACACGCTGGCTTACGGAGAAGATTCTTTTCCCTTCCCCATGGACAATAGAGAAATAAAAAAGGATCAAGAGCTATTTAGAAAAGGAGGAAAAACCTAGATGTAAGTATATATTTATTTGCATGTGCGTGTTGTGAAGTGTGGACCAAATTGTTTCGTAGGAGGTAGCAAGATTATCCCTGTATCTTGCGTGTTTTGAGACAGAAAAGAAACCAGCAATCCTACCATATGCAAAAACATTACAGGTTTTTTGTTTCACAGTCATCGGGCAGGACGGTAGTACTTCCTGGGTGGTTGCTGATTACCAACCTATATCTATATATATTTTATATACTATATATATATAGATATATATATATATATATATATAGATATATATATTTTTTTATATTATTTTTTATTATCAACTGGCCGATTCCACCAAGGCAGGGTGGCCGAAATAAAGTAAAACTTTCACCATCATTCACTCCATCATGTCTTGCCAGGAAGGGTCTTTACAGTACAGTTTTTAAAACTGCAACATTTACCCACATCCTTCAGGTGAGCACCTGTACTTCCCATCTCCAGGACTCAAGTCCGCCTGCCGGGTTTCTGAACCCTTCTAAATGTTACTTTGCTCACACTCCAACAGCACGGTTCAAGTATTAAAACATTTTGTCTCCTTTCATCCTATCAAAACACGCTCACGCATGCCTGCTGGAAGTCCAAGCCTCACACACAAAACTCCTCTTTCCCTCCTCCACCTTTCCTAGGCCACGACCCCTACCCGTCCTTCCTTCCACTCCACGATATATATATATATATATAGATATATTTATTATATATCTAATATATATACTATATATAGATATTTATTTATATAATATATGTATATAATATATATATATATATATATATATATTATTATTTATTATTGTCGTTGCGAATAGGCAGAACTTGCGATCTTGGCTTACAGAGCAAAACGCCGCATCTTGCATCATATAGGAACAAGCGAAAATTTGTGTATGCAATAATTTGCCAAATCATTCTGAACTACACGATAAAAATAGATTTCACTGTGTTTGTTTAGTGTTAAATTATTGTAGCAAATCTAAACCTAAAAATTATATTTAGTTGGGTTAGACTAAATAAATAGCTCTCTTTATAATAAAGTTAGGTAAGTTTTCTAAGATTCTTTTGGTTTAAATTAGAAATTTTTACCTCAACAGTAATGAAAAAAAATATATCTTTTAACGTATAAGGAAAATTTCAGAGAAAAAAAATTAATTTTTTAAATTAGTTATTGCTAATTGACAGTTTTACATATTTCGGCACACGACATATATATATATTATATATATATATATATATATATATATATTATATATATTATATTTATGCAAAACAACCACTCAGAAAGAATAGGAAATTCCAAGCGCTTTATGTTGATACTCACATTATCAAGGAACTATGAAAGTAAAGATGTATAATGGTTGCCAGGAAGCTATATAAGGGGTTTGGCCAGCACCTCACTATCAGATCCACACAACGGTTATAAACGTGGACGCGCGGGACCAACTTGGATAGGTTCCTTGCACAAACTCACCCACAATATTTCTACCAAGAAAATTTAAGAAATTATTATTTGTCAGTGTATTATTAAATTCTCTCAACTTCTATTAATTATAAAGTTAGAAATTTTACCATCATTAGGGCTCAAAAATATCAACAAGGCCATTTGGATAATTTATTGAAATTACTGACCTAAGCTAATAATTGATCTGACTGGATTCCCTGTATGGACTATTTAAAAACACACAAACAGGGAATCCAGTCAGACGATTATTAGCTCCATATAATTTTCCTAATGACTTGTTGATATTTTGAGCCCTATTGTTGGCAAATATCTAAACTTTATGTTAAAAAACAACATTAGACTTGGTTGAAAATTAAGCTCCTTGACTGACTTAAATGATTTTAACAAGGGTTAGTTTTTGATGTTACTTCCTTGTTTACGAAAGTTCTGTGATGATTTATTAAGTTTCTTATCTGAAGAACTCGTTAAAACTATGATTACCATTGCCAGTTCTAGTATCATAAAACTTATTAAACTTTGCATTGTTGGATGCAAAAATTGGTATTTAATGATAAGTTTTTACAACTCAGAAGTTTTGGTATGGCAATGGGAATCCTCTTTCACCTGTTCTTAGTAACCTTGTACATGGAATTTTTTGAAACAAGGTTTGTTAACACAGGCCTCCCTAATAGAGCTTAAATGTTCAGATATGTTGATGATATTTTGTGTCTTTGCCCAAAAATGTAGATATACACCATTTTCTTGGAAAATTAAATAGCTTTAGCCCATTCTAGGACCTTTTACTGTTGAGTTTGAAGAAAATAATCTCATTTGCCTTTTTCTAGATGATTTAATTTTTAAGGGTACTAATGAATTCAAAATTTTAAATTTACAGAAAAACCTACAAATACTGTTCCTTGTCCATATTATTCCTCGCCTCAAGCTAGAGTCAAACTGTCTGTTTTCTCATCAATTGTTTTTGAGAGCTTAGAATTTGTCGTCCTGAGTTCCCATAGATGAAATATTTAAGGAAAATATCCAAAATTTATGAAATAGGTAATGATTTAAATACCCAAGAAATGTAATGTAAATCTTTTAAAGTTGCTAGAATACTTTTTAAAAGCCAAAAAAGGGACAACCAGCCTTATTCAACTAAAAATATGTTGGTTTCCCTTACCATGAAAACTTGGTGATATGCCTTCTCTTCTAAGACTTTTAATATTAAAGTTGTATTCAAAATCTTTGATACAGTAAAAACAACTTTGGGATAAGAATTCCCCCAAAATGCTTTGGGATGTGTCTATAAGATTCCTTGTAAAATTTGCGATAAAAGTTTATTTTCGGGTCATCAAACTGGTAAAAATCTCGATCTAAGATTAAAACAACATAATATTCGCATTAGAACTGGACAAGATTCCAATGCTCTATTTATTCATGTAAAGAGGATTTTTTTAACCATCAATTGATTTTCAAAAGTTGAGAAAGATAGTATCAAGCAAAAGTCCATGGTCGACAGGAATATAAATTGAATCTGTTTCATAAAAAGCAGTTTTGCAATAATTTGAATATTTCCTACGGTTTATATAAAATTCGATCATTATAATTAATAGGAATTTTGAAGAATTTAATGTACACGGGACAATTAATATTTTTAAATTTTCCTTGGGTAGAATAGTTGTGGGTGAGTTTGTGCAAAGGGACCTATTCAAGATGGGTCCGGCGCGGTCAGGTGTTTAACGTTTTGGGATCTGACAGTGAGGTGCTTACGGGGTTACCTGGAGGTTATCGGATCAACGCCCCGCGGCCGGCCATGACCAGGCCTCCCGATGGATCAGGGTGATCAACTAGGCTTGGTTTACTGCTGGCCGCACGCAGTCCAACGTACGAGCACACCCCGGCTGATCCGGGCACTGACCTTTAGGTATCTGTCCAGCTCTCGCTTGAAGCAGCCAGGGATTTATTGGCAGTTCCCCTAATTGTTGATGGGAGGCTGTTGAACAGTTTTGGGCCCCGGAAACTTTGGTGTTTTCTCTTAGTGTACCAATGGCGCCCCTATTCTTGTCATTTGGGGCATTTTGCATCGCCTGCCAGTCTTTTACTTTCGTACGGAGGTGATTTCTGTGTGCCGATTTGGGACCATTCCTTCAAGATTTTCAAAGTCGAGATTGTGATATATCTCTCCTGCCTGCGTTCCAACGGTACGAGTCAAGGCTTCCAAGCGGTTCCAGTAGTTAAGGTGACTTGACAGAAAACTTATACGTGCAGTAAAGGATCTTGATACATCTCTAGATCTGTGATTTCATCTGACGTGAATGGAATTGTTAAAGTGTACAGCAGTATTCCAGCTAGAGAGAACAAGTGATTTGAAAAGGATCATCAGGGGCTTGGCATCGCTCGTTTTGAAAAAGTTCTCATTATCATCCTATCATTTTCTTTGCACGTGGATCGTGGCACTGCTGTGATCCTGCAAAGTAGATCCTCTCAGACATTACTACTCCCAGGTCCTTACTTATTTTCCGCTCTATTGTTGGCCGGAGTCAGTAGTATACTCTGTACTTGTTATTATCTCCTCCAGTTTTCCATAACGGAGAGTAGTTGGAATTTGTCCTCATTGAACATCATATTGTTTCCCGTAGCCCACTGGAAACTTTGTTTTTATCTTCTTGGAGGTTAAAACCGCGTCCTCACCCGATGACAGCCTCCCCCATGCAGATCCTAGTTCATCCGTCAAAGGCTGATACGGTGCTGTGGTGTAATTCTCTGGTGATGTACTGATATTGAGGATAGGAATAAGATGGGGCGATTACTGTGCCTTGTGGAACAGAGCTCTTCACTATGCAGCCTCGATTTAAAACCTGTTGACCCACTACTTCTTTGTGTTCGATTTTGTTAGGTAGTTGAAGATCCATCTCCCCACTTTCCCAGTTATTCCTTTAGCACGTATTTTATGGGCTATTTCGCCATGGAATGCATTTGTCAATGCTTTTGCAAAGTCTGGGTATATTACATCTGCATTCTGATTTTCTTCCAGTGCATCCAAGGCCATGTCATAGGGATCCAGTAGTTGTGAGAGGCAGGAAGCGACTGCCTGAACCCATTGTTGCCCTGGATTGTGCAGATTTGGAATCCAGGTTGATTTGAATCTGCTTCTTTAGCACTCTTCAAAAGATTTTTATGATGTGGGCCGTCAGAAGCTATTGGTCTATAGTACTTAGCTAATGCTTTGCTGCCACCTTATGGATGGGGCTATAATCCGATGTTTTAAGTGACTGTGGAATTTCACCCATGGCCAAGCTCCTCCTCCATAGTGTACTTAGGGCACGCGAGAGGTTTCTTGCAGTTCTTAATGGAAACAGAGTTCCACGGTCTGGGCCTGGGGCTGCTGGTGCATAGGCATGTTGTCAATGGCTTTTTCGAAATAATCGGAGGTTAGGGTAAGTCGGAAAATCTGGCATACATTTATGGAGTTTTGAGGTCATTCATTGGAAGAAATCATTTGGGTCGGCGATCCTCCGAACGATTAGTGGTTCACTAAAAACAGAGTCGTACTGGGATTTCAATATTTCAATCATTTCCTTGTTGTCATTGTGTAAGTTCCCATCCTGTCTGAGTAAGGGCCGATACTAGATGTGAGTATTTGCCTTGGTTTTGGCATATGGAAGAAATATTTGAATTTCTTCGATTCACTAATAGCTTTAAAGCTCCTCCTGCCTCTCCTGGTTCCTGTAAGAGTCTTTTAGCTTAAGTTCGATAGCTGGCCAGACCCCTTATATAGCTTCCTTGGTGCTTTACTTCATAGTTCCTTGACTAATGTGTGTAGTCACGGAAAAGCGCTTGGAATTTCACTATTCTTTTAGAGTGGTTGTTTTGCTATATATATATTGTATTTATATTGATAGATATATATATATAATATATATATTTATATTCTATATATATATATATATAGATATGATATATATAGATATATATATATATATATTTATTTATATATATATATAATATATATTATTTATATGATATATATATATATATATATTATGGTAAACCACGTAGAGTGGGATTGATCACTACAAAACCAGTGCTAACTGAGGATTCGGAAAACCGTGTTGTACTGGCTGGCCTCATGGTAAGCGAGTACCACAGTTGTGTGCGCTGGCCTGCACCATTTTTGTAGGGTTGGGTGGCCTGGGGTTTAAAGCATCATGTGGTCTCGCTTACATGAGGCCAGGCCAGTAAAACTCGGGTTCGAATCCTTGGCTCGCGCGTGTTCTTATTGATAATACACCATCTCGTTCGTGGTTACAATAATGATAATACTGCTCGTGAGCTAGTACACCAAACAGGCGATGAGAATTCTATCTATAGATTCTAGGTACGACCCCAAGAGGAGGTGAGTGGGGTAAGTGGGGGATAGAGGAGATAGGATTGGTTAGAGGGAGGGTTATTGTAAGAGGGAAAAGAACCAGGCTTAACCCAGAGCGGCTGAAGGCGATTCAGGAGTTCGTGCGCAACTAATGGACTGTAGGGGGAGGGGGGGGGTAGGGGTCGACAAAAGCGTGAATCGCTGGTACAAGGGCTTTATTAAAGGTCTAATACCTGTGAGTTACAGGTTAGCGAGTCAAGATTTTGCATAAGGTTATTTGTTTTATTAGGCATTGGGGTCAGGAGCTAGAACGAGTAGGAAACAGGTTGTGTGTGTTTGCTGGTCCTGCGTATTTCGTCGTCTTAGGTATGAGGTTCCAGTAAAGTATGTCGGGTCTCTAGTTGTTTAATTGTTTATCGCTAACGCTGTTTCCAGTACACGTTTTTGGGCAGGGATGTTCGCACAGGGCGTGGATGGACTCACTTGTGATGAAATCATCCCCATCGGGTGTTGAAACACCCAGCGTAAGGCTTTGCTCTGGATGCGTAGTAGTTACGTCCGTTGTCACAGCTGCTAGGAGAGGGCTAGTTGAGCTGTAAGTTATTAGTGGGACGGATGAGGGGCTTTGTATAGGATGTAGTTTCGTTTTTTTTTGGAGGCTTGCCATAGCTTGGACAGCCCCGCACAGGGCCTGGACTTGCTTCTGGTTGATGTGTTTGTGTATTCGCATGTTTGTAGTCCAGATTAACTCCTAATACGTAGTTGTCTGTGAGGACAGGGATGTTTGGCGGATATCAGCTGTCTGAGTTTTACTGGAGGAGGAGGAGGTTCGCGTTTCTGTAGTGCTGTGTGTGATTTTTGGATTTTGCAGGGTTGGTTTTATTCTCCAGTTTTGTTCCCAGTGTGTATCTGGATACTTTGGTTTGTGTTCTGCGGGCTAGAGTGGGTTATTTGTCTGGGGGTGTGAGTTGGGGTGATGTATCTGCATATGCAAGTGTTATTTTGGAGTAAAGGAGGCGGCCTGGGAATGTCGTTGGTGTAGAGGATGTAGAGGGTGGGTGAAAGACTGAACCCTGGGGAACTCCGGCCTGTAGTGGAAAGTACTGAGAAAAGCATCCATGAAACTTAAATCTCATGGTCTGTCGTCTAGGAAGTTACTGAGTAGTTTGCTGCTAGTCCGATGGAGGTCGAAGTTGGAACATTGCTTACATTTAAGCCGTTGTGCCACACTGTGGTCAAAGGGCGTTCTCTACATCTTAATGCTTACTAGGGCTGTCTTATTCCCTTGGTGATGTTTATGTGGATGTAGTTTAGAATTAAATTCAGTGCGTCTTGAGTGAACGGTTTTGATCTTGAAGCGCCAAATTGGCCAGTGTATAAAAGGGAGAGTTTGTTTCAAGACGTCTACGTCAGTCTTGAGTTTTGATTTTTTCAAAGATCTTTCCCAGTACTTCGAGAGCTGATGTATAAGGGAGGTAGGTTTTTTGGGTCAGAGTGGTCTTTATTGGGTTTTGGATGACGGATAGTAGTGCTGCTTTGAGAGGAGGTGGGGAAGTAGCCGGATGGCAAGTGATGCATTGAGGGGGTTGGTGAAGGCTGAGATGAAAGAGTCAGGGAGGTGTTTTTAGGATGATGTGGTTGATGCCAGAGGCTTCCTGGCGGCTTTAGGAGAGGAGGCGCGAATGAGAGCTTTTACTGTTCATTGGCTTGATGGGGGATGTCAGTTCCTGAGTGGCGTGAGTGAATCAAGGTGTATGTACCTGTCTGGTACCGTTAGGTGTATTGGTCAGTGTTCCATTGGTCATTTGTTGTGTATGTGGCAGAGTGGTGGTCTTAGTGGGAGGGTGTGGCGGAAAAATATTCTCCCATATTTCCTTGAAGAGGTTTGTTGCTGTTGGTGGGTCAGTGATGTTTCTGTTGTTGTGGGTGATATGTTCGGAAGTTGTTGTTGTTGTTGGTACCTCGGATTTATGGTGAGAAGTCCTTCCAGAAAGTTTGGGAGTCGTTATTCGATTGCTTCATTCGGCTGGTGTACGAGTCCAGCCCAAGTGGGGTTGTGGTCCTGCTCCCAGGCTATGAAGTAATGTTATTCCTGAGGTATGTTGAGGTCTGTTTACTGTTGATCTGTGTGTGTTGAGGCGGAAAGCGGTTTTGGTAGCATTTAAGGAGGTCTTTTTGGTTCTGGTTGGAGGGAGTAAAGAAATGTGTATCTAATGGTGTGTGTTTTTGTGGGTACCGCAGTGTTGGTTGCACGTTTAATTGTCTCAAGGGATGGTATCGAGTTGTGTGTCATATCTGCGATTGGTTTGTTGTTGTAGTCGTAGTTAGATTAGTGTTGTTGATGGTGTTTTGAAGGACTCCAATTGGCCTTTTGTTATGCAGCTGTTGGTGGTGTAGGGATACAAATTGGGTTTGTCGAGATATTGTTGGTTGATGGAATGTGGTTCAGATCCAGTGATGGGGCAGGAGCTAATGTAGTATTGGCGGAGAGTGCTGCCTCTGTTTGCTGTATGCTGTCGGGTTTACCTTGTCCTTGGTGCCCATAGAAGGTGTTGAAGTGTGGGCCCTAGGTGCCGTAGATGTTTGTGGTTTTGAGAAGTTATGTAGTTGTGTTGCCTATTTGGTTGGTGGAGTGTGGTTTGAAAGTGGGTGTTACGCATTCATTGTTAATTTCCTTTGATATTAACTTTTAATAACTTGTGCTTCAATATATTTACTCATCTCATGTATTCTGCAACCAACGTATTATTACTTATTGGCTTCAAGCTTAATATCTTTGTCAATCTTAATGTTTTTTTCTTCGTATTTCGCCCATGTTTCGATGGTAATGCTTCGTGCGGGGTATTATAAATTCTAGGAGATCTTACATTCAAGGTTAGTCATCTCAGTCTCTGACATTATTTTCACCAACCCTCTAGGATGATTAATAGATAAACTTACTATTACACACCTTAGAAATACATTCTAAATAGGTAAGTACAAAGTATACAAGGTTAGAATTTTTCTACCACAGGAAAGGATGCACACACCTAAGCTGGAGGTCAGCAGTTCAATCACATGGTGCCATCTGAGACAAGTACTTCTTTCTTCCTAGTGGCCTTACCCACTAATTTGACCACTGTAGGTACTTCTTGGGTATAATTCCCAACCTCGAAAGAGGTTGGCACTTACATTCTTACAGAAGTGAGAAAGGGATTGTAGGAGAGGAGGTCATGCCATGTTGGTGCCACAACCATCCAGAGAGCAAAAGGACTCCCCAGGCCTCTTCCCTACCTAAACAAAACAACCACCAAAGAACATCGCCTGGCCCAATTCTTTAATACTACAATAATTTTGTTTTTCTTATTATTATACTTATTTTACTTAAAAAAAAGAAAAAATAATACTTTAAAATCTAACCTTATTTAATTGTGTGTTAGTAGAACTATAGTGTTGAAATACAAGCTGGAACTTAGCTAACTCCTTACACGAGAGTGTTAACCGTTCTATAGAGGAATTTAGGCAGTTGTGACCAAGCAGTTTTATAATTAGGTATCCGAGTGAGTAACTGCTACTTAGCTCAGTGGTGGGACTGTATTAACTCAGTGGTGACGTACTTAGCCAGTGGTGAACTGTCCTTAGCCTCATTGAGGAGTGTGAGTGTGTCTCTACGGACTGAACCAAGCTGCCCTCCATCGAACAACTTTACCAACAGCTAAGGAAGAATTGAGGATGGCGGAAGATAGAGATTCGGCGATTGGAACCGAGGAAAAACAAGAGATTCGTAGTGTCTCCTGGTCGAGTCCTCAGGTCAACGGAAGGGAAACTGGTTCAGTGGCTGGACAGCATGGAACGAAGTTGGGCGATCAGAAGACGAATGGAAAGTAGAAAACGATGAAGAAGAAAGGAGGATGCTGTGGAAACATTTAATGCATTCTCCGTGCTACCCGACGAGTGTGAGTCGATACTGCGGAACGTCACGACGAACAACGAGGGAGCTAAGAATTAATGTTGTCGTTGGGGGTAGCCAGTAGATAACATGGATAGGGCCATTCTGCTTGGAAGGAAAGGAGTAGGAGACGGAGGGTTTGCTTTCCTGGGGCTTGGGATTGAGGGACATTTTGTTAGCCGGTTGACAACATCCTGATACGGTAATGGGATCAATCTTTATCTGCCTCAGTGCTGGAGGCAATGATGTAGGCACGCATAGAAGTGAGGATTTTAGTTAGAAAGTTCAGGCAGCTATAAGACATAATTAGGAAAAGGGGGGGGCCGCCTGTTATATGTGGGCATTTTGCCAAGAAGAGGTTTTGTTGGAATGAATGGTTGTCCAGATGCAATCTGGTTCTTAATTGTTGGCTGGATTATAAAACACGTAAGGGATTAATGCAGCACCATTCATTGGACAACTGGAACTTCTATGGCCGAAATGACATGTATGCCGGGCTGGGGTCACTTATCCAGGGCAGGTGTCGGATGTTTTCCTTGCTGCTAGTTGAGGGGTTGTTAAGACTTGAAACTGGGGATAAGTTAGAGGTAAAGTTGAGAAGAAAATAATGAGTATGGCTATATTAGATTTATGGTTCTGATATTAAGGAAACTTATAGTAACTGTCATGGAGTAACTCTGGGTTAATGATACTTCAGAAATTGTGTACAAAACCTAGATGAATTAGGAAAAACGTGCAGTACGAAAAAAACATATGATGGTATTTTTATGCTAACAGTCGAAGTACAAGAAATAAATAATGAACTACGTTTGGTAGCATGTTGCTGGAAAACTTTGATATCATTGCATTAACTGAAACGTGGACAGATTTAAAGAGTCGGGATATGATTGCTGAGTGTCATATTAGGGATATTTAAGGTGTTCCATTGGATAGAAGTAATGGGATAGGGGAGACAGGAGTTGCATTATATGTTCGAAGAAAATATTAATTGTTGCATTAAAAACAGGCTATAACAATAGATGGAGCAGTAACCGAATCTGGGTAGAGTTTGCAGAAGGTTCAAGAAAAACTGATTCTAGGTGTAATATACCGACCTCAGGGCTTTGGGATCACGATAGCGAGAGACTTCTTTGGGACGAAAATTATTAGGGCTTCTAGACATCAATACATAGTCATAGTAGGGGACTTTAAACTTTAGTCAAATGGACTGAAATCTTGACAGGTTATCTAGAGTTCCGTGACTTTTATGGAACCAGTTCAGGATGTTTCTGAAGCAGAGCCTAACAAGAGCTACCAGGGGTAATAATTTGCTAGACCTAGTCTTGTCAAATAAGGAAAACAATCCGTGAATATTGGCGATCACTGAAAGAGCTTGGCGCAAGTGATCACAATATCATCACTTTTGCATTAATCGGGTTATGGCAAGAATAATGATAATACCGACAAAATTTTCTGATTTCCGTTTTCTGCCGACTCTAATGGGATTAGGGTAAACACCTGTCTAATCTTGGATTGGGGTTATCTAGCTAATGGTTTTATTGACGATGATCATACTTTCGGATTATTGAAGGGATCTGCTTTTATGATTTTTTTCTTAATAATGTACACAGTGCCCAGGTATATACATTTCCAGAGAGATAGTAGGTCTATTATACGATCCAAATGGTGTTAAAAGTTGGTTAACGCATCTTTGGGGAGAAAAAGGTGGAATTTATGAGGTGCAATCGAAGAGGAGGGTTATCCTTACTGACCTATATGTTCAGCTTTAAAGAAAAGTAAAAAAGGGGATTGAAGGCTAAAGTGACTATGAAATTAGAGTTGCTGTGAATCAACGACTAATCCAAATGGGTTCTTTCAGGTATAGGACGAAGGTGAAGGAAAAAGTAGGTACCTCTGAAAGTTGGGAATGGACAGCTGACGGATAAACGAACTGGAAATGTGTACCTTATTTAATGACTATTTTTTGTCAGTTTTTACACAGGAAGATGTAAATTGAGATTCCAGTTAAATTAACAATTATTTAGTTCCTGCTGAATTTAAGTTAAACTTATTACTGTACGAGGGATTATGGTTATTAAACAGATAGACACACTGAAGCAACATAAGTCCCGGAACCCGAATGAGTTGTTTTTCCAGGGCACCTTTAAGGACTGCAAGCTAGAGCTTAGTCAGCCTTTAACGAGTGTGTTTAATGCGTCCATCCTTTACCGGTGCTTGTGACAGAGTTGTGGACGATGGCTAATGTGGTTCCATATTCAAATATGGGGATAAGTCCGTTCCTTCAAATTACCGTCCAATAAGCCTGACATCTATAGTGGGCAAGTTATTAGATCAATTATAGTGACATTATTTAGAGTCACCATGACGAAGCATAATTTGATAAAATGAATCTCAGCATGGATCACGAGAGGTTGTTCCTTGCCTGACAAACTTTTTAACTGGACGTTCTTCAATAGAACATTTGAGGCAGTTGACAGTGATAAGGAATATGATATTGTTTATTTGGCTTTTAGTAAAGCCTTCGATAAAGTACTCACCAGAGGATCTTAAGAAAGTGGCAGCTCATGGTATAGAAGTAAAGTTCTAGCATGGATAGAGGCATGGCCTTACAATAGAAAGCAGAGTATTTACCATTAACGGAGTGAAATCTGGAATGGGGATTAGTCACTAGTGGCGTTCCACAACGGATCAGTTTTAGGCCCTCTCTTGTTCAAATTTACATCAATGACCTTATGAAGGGGATTACGAAGTCTGACATGAGTAAGTTTGGTGATGATACAAGATAGGCCGTATAATTCACTCTAAGGAGGATAGCAATGAACTCCAGGAGGATTTGGACAACATTTATGTCTTGGTCTGACAATGGCAGATGAAGTTCACTGTGGATATGTTGTAAGGTCACTAGCCTATGGTAATGAAAATAAACCCTCGAAGCAATAATCTAGGTGAGTAGAGCTTGATCTACAGAATATGAAAAGGGACTTGGGAGTCATGGTGAAGCAGAAATCTAAGCAAGACCGCAGTGCCTTAGGTGTGCGCAACTAGGCCAACAGATTACTTGGATTTATTTCAAGAAGTATAAGTAACAGAAGTCCAAAAAGTTTATTTTACAGCTCTATACATCACTTGTGAGGCTCATTTAGATTATTTTGCTCAGTTTTGGTCCTACTACCAGGATGGATATAGATCATTAGAGACAACAGCAGAAGAATGACTAAAATGCTTTATGTGTAAGGAACATCCGTATGAGATAGACTTAACGCTTAAATCTCACTTCTGGAGAGGGTCGAATGAGGAAGATATCATGAAGTGTATAAGTGGAATGACGGGCAATAACAAGGGGTGATATTAATAAAGTACTGAGGGTGTTCGAACAGGTATAAGAAACCAGAAATAATGGATTTAAGTTGGATTAAATTTAGATTTAGAAAGGAACATAGGTAAGTACTGGTTTTCTACAGAGTTGTGGATGCGTGTGGAACGTCTTCCCAGTAAGGTGATCGAGGGCAGACCTTGGGGACTTTAAAAAGAGATTGGAAAATATGTGAGTGGAGGGACTGGGTTGATTTCTTCTTGGAGGTTAACCGCGCCCTCACCAGATGACAGCCTCATGCAGATCCCCTAGTATCATCCAAAAGGATGATTACGGTGCTGTGGTGTATATCTCTGTTTATGTCTGATATGAGGAAAAGGGAAATAAGTGGGGGCGAGTACTGTGCCTTGTGGAACAGAGCTCTTCACTATGGCAGCCTCCGATTTAACCTGTTGACCACTACTCTTTGTGTTCGATTTGTTAGGAAGTTGAAGATCCATCTCCCCACTTTCCCAGTTATTCCTTTAGCACGTATTTTATGGGCTATTACGCCATGATCGCATTTGTCAAATGCTTTTGCAAAGTCTGGTATATTACATCTGCATTCTGATTTTCTTCCAGTGCATCCAAGGCCATGTCATAGTGATCCAGTAGTTGTGAGAGGCAGGAGCGACCTGCCCTGAACCCATGTTCCCCTGGATTGTGCAGTTTTTGGGAAATCCAGGTGATTTGCAACCCTGCTTCTTTAGCACTCTTTCAAAGTTTTTTTATGATGTGGGACGTCAGAGCTATTGGTCTATAGTTCTTAGCTAATGCTTTGCTGCCACCTTTATGGAGTGGGGCTATATCCGTTGTTTTAAGTGACTGTGGAATTCCCCCATGTCCAAGCTCCTCCTCCATAGTGTATTTTGGGCACGGGGAGAGGGTTTCTTGCAGTTTTTAAATGAAAACAGAGTTCCACGAGTCTGGGCCTGGGGCGGGAGTGCATAGGCATGTTGTCAATGGCTTTTTCGAAATCTATCGGAGTTAGGGTAATGTCGGAAATCTGGCATACATTTATGGAGTTTTGAGGCTCATTCATGAAGAAATCATTTGGGTCGTCGATCCTCAGACCGATTAGTGGTTCACTAAACACAGAGTCGTACTGGGATTTCAATATTTCACTCATTTCCTTGTTGTCATCTGTGTAAGTCCCATCCTGTCTGAGTAAGGGCCCGATACTAGATGTGGTATTTGCCTTGTTTTTGGCATATGAAAAGAAATATTTTGAATTTCTTTCAATTTCACTAATAGCTTTAAGCTCCTCCTGCCTCTCCTGGTTCCTGTAAGAGTCATTTAGCTTAAGTTCGATAGCTGGCCAGACCCCTTATATAGCTTCCTTGGATGCTTTACTTTCATAGTTCCTTGATAATGTGAGTAGTCACGAAAGCGCTTGGAATTTCTCTATTCTTTTAGAGTGGTTGTTTTGCATATATATATATATATATATATATATATATATATATATATATATATATTATATATATATATATTATATATATATATATATATATATATATATATATATATTATTTATAATATATATATATATATATATTGTAAAATATATATATATATATATTTTTACCACGTACGAGTGGTATTGATCAATAACAACACAGTGCTAACTGAGGATTCGAAACCGTGTTGTACTGGCTTGCCTCATGGTAAGCGAGTACCACAGCTAGCTGTGCGCTGGCTGCACCATTTTTGTAGGGTTGGGTGGTCCTGTGGTTTAAAGCATCATGTGGTTCTCGCTTACCATGAGGCAGGCCAGTACAACACGGGTTCGAATCCTTGGCTAGCGCAGTGTTCTTATTGATCAATACCACTCGTTCGTGGTTACAATAATATATAAATACTGCTCGTGAGGCTAGTACACCAAACAGGGATGAGAATTCTATCTATAGATTCTAGGTACGACCCCAAGAAGGGGTGAGTGGGGAAGTGGGGATAGAGGAAGAATAGGTTGGTTAGAGGAAGGGTTATTGTAAGAGGGAAAGAACCAGGGCTTAACCCAGTAGCTGAGCTGAAGGCGATTCAGGAGTTCGTGCGCAACTAATGGACTGGTAGGGGGAGGGGGGGGAGGGGGTCGACAAAGCGTGAATCGCATGGTACAAGGGCTTTATTAAAGGTCTATACCTGTGAGTTACAGGTTAGTGAGTCAAGATTTTAGCAAGGTTATTTGTTTATAGGAATTGGGTCAGGAGCTAGTAACGAGTAGAAAAGGTTGTGTGTGTTTGCTGGTCTGCGTATTTCGTCGTCTAGGTATGAGGTCCAGTAGTCATGTCGGGTCTCTAGTCTGTCTAATTGTTTATCGCTAAGCTGTTTCCAGTACACGTTTAGGGCAGGGATGTTCGCACGGGCGTGGATGGACTCACTTGTGATGAATTCATCCCATCGGGTGTTGAACACCCAGCGTAAGGCTTTGCTCTGGATGCGTTGTAGTTTACGTCCGTTTGTCACAGCTGCTAGGGAGAGGGCTAGTGAGCAGTAAGTTATTAGTGGACGGATGAGGGCTTTGTATAGATGTAGTTTCGTTTTTTTGGAGGCTTGCCATAGCTTGGACAGCCCCGACAGGGCCTGGCTTGCTTCTGGTTGATGTGTTTGTGTATTCGCATGTTGTAGTCCAGATTAACTCCTAATACGTTAGTTGTCTGTGAGACAGGGATGTTTTTGGCGGGTATCAGCTATCCTGAGTATTACTGGAGGAGGAGGAGGTTCGCGTTTCCTGTAGTGGAAGTGGGTGATTTTGGATTTTGCAGGGTTGGTTTTTATTCTCCATTTTTGTTCCCAGTGTGTAATCTGGTCTACTTTGGTTTGTGTTCTGCGGGCTAGAGTGGTTATTTGTCTGTGGGTTGTGAGTTGGGTGATGTCATCTGCATATGCAAGTGTTATTGTGGAGTCAAAGGCAGGCGCTGGGATGTCGTTGGTGTAGAGGATGTAGAGGGTGGGTGAAAGGACTGAACCCTGGGGAACTCCAGCCTGTAGTGGAAAGTACTGAGAGAAGCATCCATGGAACTTAATCCTCATGGTCCTGTCGTCTAGGAAGTTACTGAGTAGTTTGCTGATAGTCCGAGGGAGGTCGAAGTTGGAACATTGCTTAAACTTTAAGCCGTTGTGCCACACTGTGTCAAAGGCTTTCTCTACATCTTTTGCTACTAGGGCTGTCTTATTCCCTTGGTGTTTGTTTATGTGGATGTAGTTTAGAATTAAATTCAGTGCGTCTTGAGTGGAACGGTTTGATCTGAAGCCAAATTGGCCATTGTATAAAAGGGAGTTTGTTTCAAGACGTCTACGTAGTCTTGAGTTTATGATTTTTTCAAAGATCTTTCCCAGTACTTCGAGCAAGCTGATGGGGAGGTAGTTTTTTGGGTCAGAGTGGTCTTTATTGGGTTTTGGGATGAGGATAGCAGTGGCTGCTTTGAAGAGAGTGGGGAAGTAGCCGGATGCAAGTGATGCATTGAGGAGGTTGGTGAAGGCTGAGATGATAGAGTCAGGGAGGTGTTTTAGGATGATGTGGTTGATGCCAGAGGCTCCTGGGGCTTTAGGAGGGAGGCGCTGAATGAGAGCTTTAATGTCATTGGCTGTGATGGGGATGTCAAGTTCCTGAGTGGCAGTGAGTGAGTCAAGTTGTATGTACCTGTCTGGTACCGTTAGGTGTACGTGGTCAGTGTTCCATTGGTCTATTTGTTGTGTATGTGGCAGAGTGTCTGGTAGTGGAGGGTGTGGGCGGAAAATATTCTCCCATATTTCCTTGAAGATGTTTGTTGCTGTTTGTGGGTCAGTGATGTTTCTGTTGTTGTGGGTGATATGTTCGAATTTGTTGTTGTTGTTGTTACCTCGGATTATGTTGATGAAGTTCCAGAAAGTTTTGGGGTCTTTTATTCGTTGCTCATTCGCCTGGTGTACGAGTCCAGCCCAGTGGGTGTTGTGGTCCTGCTCCAGGCTATGAAGTATGTTATTCCTGAGGTATGTGAGGTCCTGTCTTACCTGGTTGAATCTGTGTGTGTTGAGGCGGAAGCGGTTATGGTAGCATATAAGGAGTCTTTTGGTTCTGGTTGAGGGAGTAAATGAGTATCTAATGGTGTGTGTTTTTGTGGGTACCGCAGTGTTGGTTGCACGTTTAATTGTCTCAAGGATGGTATCGAGTTGTGTGTCAATATCTGCGATTGGTTTGTTGTTGTAGTCGTAGTTCAGATTAGTGTTGTTGATGGTGTTTTTGAAGGACTCCCAATTGGCCTTTTTGTATGCTGCTGTTGGTGGTGTAGGGATACAAATTGGGTTTGTCGAGATATGTAGGATGATGGGAATGTGGTCAGATCCAGTGATGGGGCCAGGAGCTATGTAGTATTGGAGGAGAGTGCTGCCTCTGTTTGCTAGTATTATGTCGGGTTTACCTTGTCCTTGGTGCCCATAGAAGGTGTTGAAGTGTGGCCCTAGGTGCCGTAGATGTTTGTGGTTTGAGAAGTTATGTAGTTGTGTGCCTATTTGGTTGGTGGAGTTGTGGTTTAAAGCTGGGTGTTTCGCATTCATTGTTAATTTCCTTGATATTAACTTTTTAATAACTTGTGCTTCAATATATTTACTCATCTCATTTATTCTGCAACAAACAGTATTATTACTTATTGGCATCAAGCCTTAATATCTTTGTCAATCTTAATGTTGTTTTCCCTTCTTATTTCGATGGTACGATGGTACATTCTTCAGTGCGGGGTACTTATAAAGTCTAGGAGATACTTACATTCAAGGTTAGTCATCCTCAGTCTCTGAAATTTATTTTCACCAACCCTCTCAGGAGATAATAGATAAACTACTATTACAAAAATAGAAATACATTCTAAATGGGTAAGTACAAAGTATACAAGTTAAAAATTTTTTCTACTCACAGGAAAGGATGCACACACCCTAAGCTGAGGTCAGCCAGTAAAAACACATGGTGCCATCTGAGACAAGAAACTTCTTTCTTCCTAGTGGCCTTACCCAGTATTTTGACCACTGTAGCTACTCTGGGTATAATTCCCAACCTCAAAAGAGTTGGCACTTAAATCTTACCCAGAAGTGATAGTAGGAGAGGAGGTCATCCCATGTTGGTGCCACAACCACCAGAGAGCAAAAGACTCCCCAGCCTCTTCCCTACCTAAACAACAACCCCAAAAGAACATCGCCAAGCCCAATTCTTTAACTACTACAATAATTTTGTTTTTCTTATTATTATACCTTTTTTTTACTTAAAAAAAAAGAAATACAAATTTTAATAATCTACTTATTTAATTGTGTGTTAGTAGAACCTATAGTGTTGAAATACAAGCTTGACTTAGCAAACCCTCTCTTACACGAGAGTGTACCGTTCTCATGAGAGTTTTTAAAGGCAGTTGTGACCAAGCAGTTTAATATAATTAGGTATTCCGAGTGAGTAACTGCTACTTAGCTCAGTGGTGACCTGTATTAACTCAGTGGTGCCTGTACTTAGCTCAGTGGTGACCTGTACTTAGCTCAGTGAGGACGTGTGAGTGGGGCTCTCTACGGACTGAACCAAGATGCCCTCCATCGAACAACTTTACCAACAGTTTAAGGAAGAATTGAGGATGGGGGAAGATAGAGATTCGGCGATTGAACCGAGGAAAACAAGAGAATTCGTAGTAGCCCTCCTGTTCGAGTCCTCAGGTCAAGAAGGGAAACTGGTCAGTGGCTGGACAGCATGGAACGAAGTTGACGATCAAGAAGACGAATGGAAAGGTAGAAACGATGAAGAAGAAAGAGACTGCTGTGGAAACATCTAATGCATTCTCCGTGCTACCCGACGAGTGTGAGTCGACTACTGGGAACGTCACGACGAACAACGAGGAAGCTAAGAATAATGTTGTCGTTGGGGATAGCCAGGTTAGATACATGGATAGGGCATTCTGCTTGAAGGACAGGAGTAGGAGACAGAGGGTTTGCTTTCCTGGGGCTGGGATTGAGGACATTGTTAGCCGGCTTGACAACATCATGAACGGTAATGGGATCAATCCTATTATCTGCCTCAGTGCTGGAGGCAATGATGTAGGCAAGCATAGAAGTGAGGATTTAGTTAGAAAGTTCAGGACAGCTATAGACATAATTAGGAAGAAGGGGGGGGCGCCCTGTTATATGTGGCATTTTGCCAAGAAGAGGTGTTGGTATTGAATGGTTGTCCAGAGCAATTGGTATTAATTGTTGGCTGGATAAACACTGTAAGGATAATGCAGCACCATTCATTGACAACTGGGACAACTTCTATGGCCGAAATGACATGTATGCCAGGGATGGGGTTCACTTATCCAGGGCAGGTGTGGGTTTCCTTGCTAGCCTAGTTGAGGGGGTTGTTAGGACTTGAAACTGGGATAAGTTAGAGGTAAAGGTTGAGAAATGATAAATAATGAGTATGGATATATTGATTTATGGTCTGATATTAAGAAACTTAATAGTAACTGTCATGGAGTAACTCTGGGTAATGATAATTTCAGAAATTGTGTAAAAACATAGATGAATAGGAAAAACGTGCAGACGAAAAAACATATGATGGTATTTTATGCTAACAGTCGAAGTACAAGAAATAAAATTAATGAACTACGTTTGGTAGCATGTTGCTGGAAACTTTGATATCATTGCATAACTGAAACGTGGTAGATTTAAAAAGTCGGGATATGATTGCTGAGTGGGAATATTCAGGGATTTAAGTTGTTCCATGTGGATAGTGTAATGGGGAAGGGGAAGGAGTTGCATTTTATGTTCGAGAAAATATTAATTGTTGCATAAAAACAGGTAAAAAATAGATGGAGCAGTAACAGAATCTGGGGAAGTTTGCAGAAGGTCAAGAAAAAAATGATTCTAGGTGTAATATAACCGACCTCCAGGCTTGGATCACGATAGAGAGACTTTTTGGGACGAAATTATTAGGGCTTCTAGACACAATACATAGTCATAGTAGGGGACTTTAACTTTAGTCAAATTGACTGGAAATCTTTGACAGGTAATCTAGAGTCCAGTGACTTTATGGAAACAGTTCAGGATGTTTCTGAAGCAGAGCATAACAGAGCCTACCCGGGGTAATAATTTGCTAGACCTAGTCTTGTCAAATAAGGAAACAATCGTGAATAATCTGGAGATCACTGAAGAGCTTGGCGCAAGTGATCACAAATCCATCACTTTTAGCATTAACTGGGTATGCAAGAATAATGATAATACAGAAAAAATTTCTGATTTCCGTTCTGCCGACTATAATGGGATTAGGGAACACCTGTCTAATCTTGATTGGGGTTATCTAGCTAATGGTTTTATTGACGATGATCATACTTAGGATTATGAAGGGATCTGCTTTTATGATTTTTTTCTTAATAATGTACACAGTGCCCAGAGTATATACATTTCCCAGAGAGATATTAGGTCTATTAATAACGATCCCAAATGGGTTAACAGTTGGTTAAAGCATCTATTAGGGGAGAAAAGGGGAATTTATAGGGGCATCAGAAGAGGAGAGGTTAACCTTACTGACCAATATGTTCAGCTTTAAAGAAAAGTAAAAAAGGGGATTAGAAAGGCTAAACGTGACTATGAAATTAGAGTTGCTAGTGAATCAAAGACTAATCCAAATGGGGTTTTTTCAAATGTATAGGACGAAGGTGAAGGAAAAGTAGGACCCCTGAAAGTTTTGGGGAAAGGACAGCTGACGGATAACGAACTGGAAATGTGTCCTTTTTTAATGACTATTTTTTGTCAGTTTTTACACAGGAAGATGTAAAATGAGATTCCCGTAATTAACAATTATTTAGTTCCTGATGAATTTAAGTTAAAATATATTACTGTCACGAGGGATATGGTTATTAAACAGATAGACAAACTGAAGCAAAATAAGTCCCCCGGGAAACCCCAATGAGTTGTTTTTTCCCGGGTACTTAAGGAATGCAAGATAGAGCTTAGTCAGCCATAACGAGTGTGTTTAATGCGTCCATCCTTACCGGTGTTGTGCCAGAGTTGTGGAAGATGGGTAAAAGTGGTTCCTATATTCAAATAAGGGGATAAGTCGTTCCTTCAAAAATTTCCGTCCCAAAAAGCCTGACATCTATAGTGGGCAAGTTATTAGAATCAATTATAGCTGACATTATTAGAAATCACCTTTAAAGCATAATTTGATAAATGAATCTCAGCATGGACTCACGAGAGGTTGTTCCGCCTGGGCAAACTTACTGACGTTCTTCAATAGAACATTTGAGGCAGTTGACAGTGATAAGGAATATGATAAAGTTTATTTGGATTTTAGTAAAGCCTTCGATAAAGTACCCCACAAGAGACTCTTAAGAAAAGTGGCAGCTCATGGTATAGGAAGGTAAAGTTCTAGCATGGATAGAGGCATGGCTTACCAATAGAAAGCAGAGAGTTACCATTAATGGAGTGAAATCTGGGAAAGGGGATTAGTCACTAGTGGCGTTCCACAAGGATCAGTTTTAGGCCCTCTCTTGTTTATAATTTACATCAATGACCTTGATGAAGGGATTACGATTGACATGAGTAAGTTTGGGTGATGATACAAAGATAGGCCGTATAATTCACTCTAAGGAGGATAGCAATGAACTCCAGGAGGATTTGGACAAATTATGTCTTGGTCTGAAAATGGCAGATGAAGTTCATGTGGATAAGTGTAAGGTACTAGCCTTGGTAATGAAAATAACCCTCGAAGCAATAATCTAGGTGAAGTAGAGCTTGATCATACAGAATGTGAAAAGGACTTGGGAGTCATGGTGAGCAGAAATCTAAAGCCAAGACGCAGTGCCTTAGTGTGCGCAACAAGGCCAACAGATTACTTGGATTTATTTCAAAAAGTATAAGTAACAGAAGTCCAAAAGTTATTTTACAGCTCTATACATCACTAGTGAGGCTCCTTTTAGATTATTTTGCTCAGTTTTGGTCCCCTTACTACAGGAAAGGATATAGATCATTAGAGAACATACAGAGAAGAATGACTAAAATGGTTTACTGTGTAAAGGAAAACCCCCGTATGAAGATAGACTTAAAGCCTTAAATCTCCACTCTCTGGAGAGGCGTAGAATGAGGGAAGATATCATTGAAGTGTATAAGTGGATGACGGGCATAAACAAGGGAGATATTAATAAAGTACTGAGGGTGTCGAACCAGGTAAGAACCAGAAATAATGGATTTAAGTTGGATAAATTTAGATTTAGAAAGAACATAGGTAAGTACTGGTTTTCTAACAGAGTTGTGGATGCGTGGAACAGTCTTCCCAGTAAGGTGATCGAGGCTAGGACCTTGGGTGACTTTAAAAAGAGATTGGACAAATATGTGAGTGGGAGGGACTGGGTTTGATTCGTGTCATTGGGTACAAGAGTAAATTCTTGGGTAGCTTTGGGTAGAGGTCGTTTTGATAAGGACCTGCCTTGCATGGGCCAATAGGCCGTCTGCAGTGTTCCTCCATTCTTATGTTCTTAAGTCTAGCTGTGTCCCTCAGGATAAAGCTAGTCAAAAATAATATTGCTTTAGCCTGAAGGTGGTTAGCAAGACTAATAGAAGTTCTAACATATTACCTAGCACTTTAAATACTACATTGCAATCTACAAATATGCGTGGCTCTACTGAACCTTCCCAGACTATACATGCAATTCCTTCCAATACCATATAAGAACCCTGAAAGTTATAATACTGGAACAGATTTGCAGAGTTTTTTAAAAACATTTCAGCCAAACCCACATACTAATTCACAAAGAAGTAACTATTAACAACTTTAGTGGGCGTCTATATATAACACATTTTCCAATGCAAGAACCGCACATAGTGCCCAGTTTGTTAACCAGCACCGACAGTCTTGTCTCCACTGCGGTGATACAGCAACCAGCTGGTAGTCCAGGATGGCAACTTTTTGATCAGGAGATGAGATCAGAGCCAAACCCTAGGTAGTCAGGTGTACACCATGCAGGGAGTTCCACCGATTTATTTTATTTTTGGTGTACGTTTAGAGGTGCATATGTAGAAGAATGTAACAAAGTTTCAGTATGATTGGCCAACAAACAACATAGAAAAAAATATTAACATAATTTTGATATATGGCAGCATGACCTGACAAATTGGCACTACGAGTGGCACTTCCGACATTCCCAACTGTTAGAATACAACTAGCACGACGTTTTTACATTGCCATTTCATCTAATATATCTTATTATCATGTTAAAAAAAAATACATTTGACAGAATTTTTGGCATTCGCCAAAATATCGGCCTTTTACCCCCCACAAAATCAAAAATATTTGAGATATTCCAAAAAATCTTATGTTAAAAATTCAAACACACTTTGTTTTATATTGTCTGTGAAAATCATTTCAATACAATCATTAATAATGGAGTGGTAAAGCGAATAAGTGAATAAGTTACTTCCGAGATATAGGCCTAGAACGCAGGCCTACCCGCCGTCAATTTTTTTTTTTTTTTTCGCGGAAATCGCGTTTTTTTTCGGTGTATTTCTTAGTAAACTGATGTTCTAGTGCAGTTATCCTCTTCAAAACACCGTTTTCTATCACTCACATACCAAAGAATACAACATGGAGACAAGGAGTAACTCTTTTATATCGAAATATTGCTACCTACATCGCCGCCACCATACTTGATATAAATGACTATAATTTCTTGTAGAAACATTGTAGAACATTGATTCTTGTACCATTGTGTTGGCAAAGAGTTAAGCTATTTTTCTGTATGAATAACTTATTTCCATAATTTTTCGAATTTTTTTCTTGAGAGCACTGAAACGGCTCCCGCCTCCAACCTAAGGCGTCATTCACATGGTGGCCGTACCAGTGAGACCTACCAGTCAACACTCATGATCCTCAACATGGTCAAGCACTTAAGCCCATCTTCCGAGGTCCCACTCCACACAGATGAAGAGGAGAGGAGCTGACACTGAACAGAGTTCAATGGACCACAAAGGCAAATCCGTTGGGGCGTTTCGTACACAGAGCACACAAAGACTCAAATATACCACATACCTTCCTGAACTTCTCATGTCATCGAAGGTTGTCAACCACTGCCTTAGCTCACAAATACGCATATACTGACTCTCCTCACACTCATGGCTCCGACGCATCTCGTTCACAGTCGGATGGCTCGTAGAGTTAACCACTGCGAAAACAACAAGTTCAGCACAAGAAAAACACAATGTGCAAAGCATGTATCATGCATCTACATAAAACTTCTAGAGAGACCATCAGCAACCACATTCTCTGAGCCTTTTATATATTTGACTTCGAAATTAAAGGGCTGTAAGAACAAGGCCCATCTTAAGAGTCTTTGATTGTGGTTTCTCATTCTCTTCAAAAACCTCAGAGGATTATGGTCACTATATACCACTACAGGATGTGGGGAAGCACTGATATAAACTGCAAATTTTTGTATGGCCAATACCAGGGCCAAAGCTTTCTCCTCCATGGTCGCATAACCACGTTGGTGGTTTCTAAATTTGACTGAGTGGTAACAAACTGGTTGGAGGCTATTTCTCTCACCACCCTTCAACAACACTACAACTTACTCCTACATCACTAGCATCCACTTGCCGGGAGAAAGGACATTCAAGACTTTTTAAAATAGAAGCGTTCCCTGATAACAAGTTCACATTTTCAAAAGCCCAGTCACACTTGCTGTCCAACTTTAAATGAACTTTGGGACTGGTCAAAATTGTCAGTGGTGATGTTACATGGAAGAGGTTGAGGCAGAAGCGTCTGTAATAACCCACCATGCCTAGGAACCTCATTACTGCTCTACAATTTTATGGCCTAGGGAAATTTACAATGGCTTCCACCATAGCATTAATTGTGGCAGCTTTCCCCTGACCAACTACATATCCTAAGAATTGTACACTGGATTGGCCAAACACGCTTTTGCTCAGATTGGTGGTTAATTGGGCATTAGCTAGACGTTCAAACAACTTACGTAATCTTACCAGTGAGTATCCCACTGGTTACAAAACACTGCAATATCATCTAAATAGGCCTGTACACCATCCAACCCCTTTATGACAGTATTTACACGATACTGAAAGGTGGCAGGATCATTTTTTAACCCAAAGGGAAGTACATGATATTGAAATAACCCATCTGGAGTGACGAAGGCTGAAATTTTCTTTGCCCGCTGTGTGAGAGGTATCTGATAATCTATAGATGAATCCAGTTTGCTCAGAAACTTTGCCCTTCCCACAGCATCAATCGCATCGTCAATAACGGTCAGCCTTCGTTAGTTCATTTACTATGATGGTTTGGGACCATCAGGCGTGGAGATGAAAGTTAAGACACATGTGCAACATCTGGTTATCTTTATTGTAGACGTTTTGCCTTCCAGTGGCTTTATCAATAGATTCTTTGACATAATTTGAAAACAGAAGAACTATATACAAAAGATGAGGTAATCAGTCCCTCAGTCTTTGAGGTGGTGTTCACAGCACCGTGGTTGTAGAGATTCTGAAGCACAGGTAAGGAGACTGGCGCTTATATAGGCGTCAGTGAATAGGGACATGTAGCAGACGAGGGCATAGTCACTGGTAGGCGGGATTCCCCAGTGGAAGTAGGTCCTACCCAAATTGATGAGTTAGTTGTAGAAGCCGTGAAGAAGGTCATGTAGATGTCATGACATCTACATGACCGGCAGTGTCTTCTCTGGGTTGTTGAAGATGTTTAATGCCCGCCGTCTGCAGTCTCTGATGAAGTGACAAGGATAGTGGAGTTTAGAAAATACTTGTTCAATTATAGTGCATTCTTCCTCAAGGAACTCATTGCTGCAGATTCTGAGTGTGCGCATCAAGAAGCCTATAATTACTCTCACCACGACACCAAAACTAAACGTGGTGTAATTATAGGCCTCTTCCTGCGTGCACTCAGAATCTGCAGCAATGAGTTCCTTGAGGAAGAATGCACTATAATTGAACAAGTATTTTCTAAACTCCACTATCCTTGCCACTTCATCAGAGACTGCAGACGGCGGGCATTAAACATCTTCAACACACCCAGAGAAGACACTGCCGAGAAGAGTTACATAGTCCTCCCCACCAACTCCATTGCCAAACATGTTTCCAACATCTTTTCCAATACCTCATTCCAAGTATCTACCTCCACAACCACGACCATCAAGGACATCACCAGGAATAGACAGGACAAGCTTCCATCCTCTGCAGGGGTATACATAATCCCTTGTAATGACTGCAGCAAATTATACATGGGCGAAACATCAAGAGACCTCCAAACACGTATTTCAGAACACCAATATGCAAGCAGGACTGACGATACAAGGAATGCCTGTGTACAACACCACAATTCACACAACCATTTAATTAACTGCAGAAACTCAAGACTTATCGCCAGAGAAGACAACACTCAATACCGAAGAATCCTGGAATCATCGCTTATCTCTATAACCAACAATTTCAACCAGAACAATGGCTTCTATAACATAGCCGAACCACTTGCCAAGAAACTTCTTCATCGCTATCCCACATAAGAACATAGGAATGGAAGAACACTGCAGAAGGTCTCCTCACAACTTATCCAATCTCCCTTCCAAGCTACCCAAGATTCTAGACTCTATAACCCCACTCGTTAGATAATCAGATGCAGCATTCTCCACCTGATCTCAACATTCTGAGCCTGACTATAAATACTCGCGTACCTTCCACCCCAGGAAGATCTGTTTGTGACTTGAAAAAGCCCATTGTGTGGCCGAAACGTTGTCAATAAAGGATCACATTAAACTGCATATGTGTTTATATTTCCATTGTGTCGGTATTTTATACCATTTATTTCCACTAAGTTCTACATTATTTAACTTATTTAACTTATGGACACTCCCGAGCTTCAGAACCTTGCATTTATCTACATTGTCATACAATCTACGTTTGAATCAATTATCCTACCTATCTTTGTGTCATCGGCGAATTTGCTCATATCACTTGTAATTCCCTCATCAAAATCATTGATATATATTATAAACTGATCCATGTGGAACGCCACTGGTTACAGATCCCCACTCGGATTTAGCACCATTTATGCACATTCTCTGCTTCCTGTCTATGAGCCATGACTCGAGCCAATGCCGTGAGCTGCCACTTTTTTTTAACAGACTTTGGTGCGGTACTCTATCAAAAGCTTTACTAAAATCTAAATAAACAATATCAAATTCTTTATCGTGATCAACAGCCTCAAAAGCGTTACTGACTACCTCACCATATTTAGTAGTTTCATATTCTTTAGTACTTTGCAATATATCAAAAAATTTGATTCTCACCCCTTAGTTCTTCGTATTCAACTCGGGTTGTGCCGCATTTCTAGTAAAAACAAAGGCATCGTTTTCTGCTGGGTCCCGGATCATGTTGATGCTCAGGACAACGAGCAAGCTGACTCTGCTGCGCGGTCAGCTGTACTTAACCTCCGCATACCATTCTCAGACTATTTTGGTGTAATCTTTAGGTAACTTCGAAACAGTTGACAACGGCAATGATCTGAATTGATTCATAACAAGTTATTTTCTATCAAACCTTGTTTAAGTTCCTAGTCTTATCATCGATGCCGTGTTGTGTCTGGGAGACTTCGCTCTCCTGTCTTTGTATCGAACACACACATCTCGCTCACGAGTATCTCATGGAGAAGCGCCCAGCGCCACTCTGTGAAAATTCTCTAGTTCAGATTTCAGTTTTCTATATACTAACAGATTGTCCTGTCTATCAGCGAGCACACAAGAATTACCTCCGGTGCCACCATTCGAACCCTATACTTTACCTGACCTCCTCGCCGACAGCCCCTCCTTTGACGCAGACTCACATTTTGACTCTGTCAGCAACAGCTTTATTATGGCGTCTTTGATCATACTTTGCCTTTAGCACTCCTCACCACCCTTAATGATTCTGCTTCTGACATACTTTACACCTTCACTAGTCTCTCGGGCACAGTACATGTTTAACACATCCTTCGCTGCGGTGCTGTTTGACTCTTGTAAGTTTAACGCTTAGTTCTGATTGTATTATTATTATTGTAATGGACTAGGACTTGTATTATTATTATTATTGTAATGTACTAGGACTTGTATTATTATTATTATTGTAATGTACTAGGACTTCCTTAGCAAGTACCTGCCGTTGATGGTGGATATCTGGCATACTTGGTAGACACCATTCTTACCTGCCTCACTTTGTTAGCGAGCACCATTTTTGACCTATCCAACTTGGTGGATACCTGGATAACTCTATAAATACCTGATTTAGTGAGAGGCACCTGTCTCTCTCTTAGGGGTTGCATTCCTTGCTTATTGAACACCTCACATACTTAACTGGTACATGCAACACGTAGTTGACACAATATGAAATAAATGACCATTTTGAGAGGCTAAAATCGATAGTGTACACAGAACAGAGCAATTTTCCTTCCTCAGTCCATCATCTGTTGTTAGTCCACCAATTATATACTGTATACCAATTTAACACTAAGCTACACTGGCTCGTGATATTAAGACTGCAAAGTTATGGTGTTGACTTTGTGTTTGTTAACAGTGAATCACCAGAAGTCGGCTGTATACCGCTGACAGTTCCATGACAATGTAACGTGAAGTACATGCTTGTTTCGTTCTTTAATTTTCTATTCGACGAAGACGATTTTAATTATTAATGAATAAAGGGTGTGGTTAATATGGACGAGGGAAACGTCAGTAAAAATTAACAATCCATTTCTATGAGGAAAGATGTGCCTCCAGTTCTTTCACTCTTGAATAGAAGAGTGAAGTCAGATATTTATCAAAGTTTGCCCAAGATGGATGAACTATCACATTGTGTGTATGTGTGTGTGTGTGTGTGTGTGTGTGCGTGTGTGTGTGTGTGTGTGTGTGCGCGTGTGTGTGTGTATATGTGTGTATGTGTGTGTGTGTGTGTGTGTGTGTGTGTGTGTGTGTGTGTGTGTGTGTGTGTGTGTATGTGTGTGTGTGTGTGTGTGTGTGTGGGTGTGTATGTGTGTGTGTGTATGTGTATGTGGGTGTGTATGTGTGTGTGTGTGTGTGTATGTGTGTGTGTGTGTGTGTGTGTGTGTGTGTGTGTGTGTGTGTACTCACCTAGTTGTACTCACCTAGTTGAGGTTGCAGGGGTCGATTCCAAGCTCCTGGCCCCGCCTCTTCACTGGTCGCTACTAGGTCACTCTCCCTGAAATGTGAGCTTTATCATACCTCTTGTCCTCCAGTGTCGTCAGGTTGATTTCCCTTAACCTCTCCTCGTAGGACATACCTCTTAGCTCTGGGACTAGTCTTGTTGCAAACCTTTGCACTCTCTCTAGTTTCTTTATGTGCTTTGCTACGTGTGTGTTCCAAAGTGGTGCCGCATACTCCAATGTGGGCCTAACGTAGACGGCGTACAGGGTCCTGAACGATTCCTTATTAAGATGTCGGAATGCTGTTCTGAGGTTTGCTAGGCGCCCATATGCTGCAGCAGTTATTTGGTTGATGTGCGCTTCAGGAGATGTGCCTGGTGTTATACTCACCCCAAGAACTTTTTCCTTGAGCGAGGTTTGAAGTCTCTGGCCCCCTAGACTGTACTCCATCTGCGGTCTTCTTTGCCCTTCCCCAATCTTCATGACTTTGCACTTGGTGGGGTTGAACTCCAGGAGCCAATTGCTGGACCAGGTCTGCAGCCTGTCCAGATCCCTTTGTAGTTCTGCCTGGTCTTCGATCGAATGAATTCTTCTCATCAACTTCACGTCATCTGCAAACAGGGACACTTCGGAGTCTATTCCTTCCGTCATGTCGTTCACAAATACCAGAAATAGCACTGGTCCTAGGACTGACCCCTGTGGAGCCCCGCTGGTCACAGGTGCCCACTCTGACACCTCGCCACATACTATGACTCGCTGCTGTCTTCCTGGCAAGTATTCCCTGATTCATTGTAGTGCCTTCCCTGTTATCCCTGCATGGTCCTCAAGTTTTTGCACTAATCTCTTGTGTGGAACTGTGTCAAACTCCTTCTTGCAGTCCAAGAAAATGCAATCCACCCACCCCTCTCTCTTTTGTCTAACTGCTGTCACAATGTCATAGAACTCCAGTAGGTTTGTGACACAGGATTTCACGTCTCTGAAACCATGTTGTCTGCTGTTGATGAGATCATTCCTTTCTAGGTGTTCCACCACTCTTCCCCAGATAAACTTCTCCATGACTTCGCTTATTATACATGTCAGTGACACTGATCTGTAGTTTAGTGCTCCATGTCTGTCTCCTTTTTTAAAGACATGGACAATGTCTTCCATGCCTGAGGCATGGAAGACATTTGCTGTCTTCCATGCCTCAGGCAATCTCCCTGTTTCGATAGATGTATTGAATATTGTTGTTAGGGGTACACATAGCGCCTCTGCTGTGTGTGTGTGTGTGTGTGTGTGTGTGTGTGTGTGTGTGTGTGTGTGTGTGTGTGTGTGTGTGTCTGTCTGTCTGTCTGTCTGTCTGTGTACTAACCTAATTGTACTAACGTAATTGTGGTTGCAGGGGTCTAGACTCAGCTCCTGGCCCTGCCTCTTTACTGATCGCTGCTAGGTCCTCTTTCTCCCTGCTTACTGAACTTTGTCTTACCTCGTCTTAAAGCTGTGTATGGTTCCTCCCTCCACTACATCACTTGCTAAGCTATTCTACTTCCTGACGACTCTATGACTGAAGAAATACTTCCTAACATCTCTCTGACTCGTCTGAGTCTTCAGCTTCCAATTGTGACCCCTTGTTTCTGTGTCCCCTTTCTACAACAACCTGTCTATGTCCACCTTATCTATTCGACGCAGTATTTTGTATGTCTTTATCATGTCTCCCCTGACCTGCCTGTCCTCCAGTGTTGTCAGTCCGATTTCCCTCAACCTTTCTTCGTAGGACATACCCCTGAACTCCAGAACTAGCCTTGTTGCAAACCTTTGCACTTTCTCTAATTTCTTGACGTGCTTGACCAGTTTTAGATTCCAAACTGGTGCTGCATACTCCAGCATAGGCCTGATGAACACAGTGTATAGTGTCTTAAACGATTCCTTACTAAAGCATCAGAACGCTATTCTCAGGTTTCCAGGCGCCCATATGAGGCAGCAGTTATCTGGTTGATATGTACCTCCGGAGACATGCTCAGTGTTATAGTCACCCCAAGATCTTTCTCCTTGAGCGAGGTTTGCAGTCTTTGGCCACCTAGCTTATACTCTGTCTGCGGTCTTCTTTGTCCTTCTCCGATCTTCATGACTTTGCATTTGGCAGGGTTGAATTCAAGAAACCAGTTGCTGGACCACGTGAACAGCCTGTCCAGGTCTTTTTGAAGTCCTGCCTGATCCTCATCTGATTTAATTCTCCTCATTAACTTCACATCATCTGCGAACAGGGACACCTCAGAGTCTATCCCTTCCATCATGCCATTCACATATACCAAAAATAGCACTGGTCCTAGGACCAACCCCTGTGGGACCCCGTCAGTCACAGGTGCCCATTGTGATACCTCATCCCATACCATGACTCGTTGTTGCCTATCTCTCAGGTATTCTCTGATCCATTGCAGTGCACTTCCCGTTTTACGCGCCTGATCCTCTAGTTTCTGCACTAGTCTCTTGCCAGGAACTGTGTCGAAGGCCTTCTTGCAGTCCAAGAAAATGCAATCAACCCACCCCTCTCTCTCGTGTCTTGCTTCTGTAACTTTGTCATAAAACTCCAGAAGGTTTGTGACACAGGATTTGCCTTCCATGAATCCGTGCTGGTTGTCGTTTATAATCTTGTTTCGTTCCAGGTGCTCCACCACTCACCTTCTGATAATCTTCTCCATGACATTGCATACTATACACGTCAGTGATACTGGTCTGTAATTTAGTGCCTCTTTTCTGTCTCATTTTTTAAAAATGAGAACTACATTTGTGGCCTTCCATACCTCAGGTAGTTGCCCAGTTTCAAGGGATGAGTTGAAGATTTTGGTTAATGGCACACACAGTATATCTACTCCCTCCCCGAGGAACCACGGGGAGATGTTGTCCGGTCCCATTGCTTTTGAGGTATGAAGGTCACTTATCAGCTTCTTCACCTCTTCCTCAATTGTGTGCATATCATCCAGCACTTGTTGGTCTATTCCCTGTTGGTGTCCCCCTCTGTCCTGTCTTCCCAGAGTCCTTCCTGTCTCCACTGTGAATACTTACCTTAATCTCGAGTTGAGCTCCTCGCATACCTCTTGATCGTTTCTTGTGAGTTCCCCACCTTCTTTCCTCAGCCTGATCACCTGGTCTTTGACTGTTGTCTTTCTCCTAATGTGGCTAAACAGCAGATTCGGTTCAGACTTGACTTTCGATGCTATGTCATTCTCGTACTGTCGCTGGGTCTCCCTCCTTATCTGTGCATATTCGTTTCTGGCTCATCGACTGATCTCCTTGTTTTCCCGGGTCCTTTGCCTTCTGTACCTCTTCCATTTTCTAATACACTTAGTTTTTGCCTCCCTGCACCTTCGGGTAAACCAAGGACTCGCTTTGGTCTTCCCATTGTTTCTGCTGCCCTTAGGAGCAAACCTTTCCTCTGCCTCCTTGCATTTTGTTGTTACATATTGCATCATTTCATTTACTGACTTTCCTACCATTTCTCTGTCCCGCTGCACCTCCCGCAGGAAGTTCCTCATACCTGTGTAGTCCCCTCTTTTATA
>NC_069439.1:25007994-25012994 GCF_026875155.1 Cherax quadricarinatus
GTGTCGTCAGGCCGATTTCTCTTTACCTTTCTTCGTAGGATATTTCCCTTAGCTCTGGAACTAACCTTGTCGCAAAACTTTGTACTTTCTCTAATTTCTTGAAGTGCTTGATCAAGTGTGGGTTCCAAACAGGTACTGCATACTCCAGTATGAGCCTGACGTACACGGTGTACAGTGTCTTGAACGATTCCTTACCAAGGAATTGGAACGCTATTCTCAGGTTTGCCAGGCGCCCATATGCTGCAGCAGTTATCTGGTTGATGTGTGCTCTGGAGACGAGCTCGGTGTTATACTCACCCCAAAATCTTTCTCCTTCGGCGAGGTTTGCAGTCTTTGGCCACCTAGCCTATTTAAATTCGAGAAGCCAGTTTCTGGACCAGGTGTTCAGCCTTTCCAGGTCTCTTTGAAGTCCTATTTGATCCTCATCTGATTTAATTCTCCCCATTGTCTTCAGATCATCTGTGAACAGGGACACTTCTGAGTCCATCCCTCAAATCGTGCCATTCACCAGAAATAGCACTGGTCCTAGGACCGATCCCTGTGGGATCCCGCTCGTCACAGGTGCCCACTGTGATATCTCGTCACGTACCATGACTTGTTGCCTCCCTGTCAGGTATTCTCTGATCCATTGCAGTGCCCTTCCAGTTATATGCGCCTGATCCTCTAGCTTCTGCACCAATTTCCTGTGAGGAACTGTGTCGAAGGCCTTCTTGCAGTCCAAGAAGATGCAATCAACCCACCCGTCTTGCTCATGTGTTACTTCTGTTACTTTGTCATAAAACTCCAGAAGGTTTGTGACACAGGATTTGACTTCCATAAATCCATGCTGGTTGTCGTTTATGATCTTGTTCCGATCGATGTGCTCCACCACTCTCCTCCTGATAATCTTCTCCATGATTTTGCATACTATACACGATAATGACACTGGTCTGTCGTTTAGTGCCTCGTTTCACTCTCCTTTCTTAAAAACGGGGACTACATTTGCTGTTTTCCATACCTCAGGTGGTTGCCCAGTTTCAAGGGATGTGTTGAAGATTGTGGTTAGTGGCACACACAGCATCTCTGCTCCTTCTCTAAGGACCCATGGGGAGATGTTGTCTGGTCCCATTGCCTTTGAGATATCAAGGTCACTTAGCAGCTTCTGCACCTCCTCCTCAGTTGTGTGTATGTCATCGAACTCTTGTTGGTCTATTCCCTGTTGGTGTACCCCTCTGTGCTGTCTTCCCAGAGTCCTTCCTATCTCTACTGTAAATACTTCCTTGAATCTCGTGTTGAGCTCCTCTCATTCCTCTTTATCGTTTCTTGTGAGTTCCCCACCTCCTTTCCTCAGCCTGATCACCTGGTCTTTGACTGTTGTCTTCCTCCTAATGTGGCGATATAGCAGTTTCAGGCCAGACTTGACTTTCGATGCTATGCTGTTTCCGTACTGTCGCTGGGCCTCCCTCCTTATTTGTGCATACTCGTTTCTGGCTCTTCGATTAATCTCCAAAATAACCTTGGCTCGTTCTGATCTTAGCATTATTTCTGTTTTTTTTGGGGAACAAATCTTTCCTCTGCCTCTTTGCATTTTGTTGTTAAGTATTCCATCATTTTGTTTACTGACTTTCATACGAATTCCCTGTCCTACTGAACCTCCTGAAGAAAGTTCATCATACCAGTGTAGTCCCCCTTTTATAGTTTGGCTTTTCCCATTCAACTGCTGTTATCCTCTTCACTTGTAAATCTACTATATATTGAAAGCAGAGAACCACATGATCACTAGCTCCAAGGGGCCTCTCATATGTGATGCCCTCAATGTCTGAACTGCTCAGGTTGAACACGAGGTCCAGTCTTTCTGGTTCATACTCCCCTCACTCTCTCTTGTAGCGTCCTTAACATGTTAATGCATGAGGTTTTCTAGTACCACATCCACTCTCCATGTTTCGGGACCCCGTGTGGCTCCAGATTTTCCCAATCGATCTCCCTGTGGTTGAAATCGCCCATAACCAGTAACTTTGCTCTGCTTTAGTGAACTCTACTTTCCACCTCAGCCAGTGTGTCCACCATTGCTCTGTTGCTCTATTCATATTCCCATATTCCTCTCATGGCCTCCTACAGTTCTGTGGTGAATTATACATCACTGCAATGACTACCTTCTGTTCCCCAGACTGGAGTGTAATCCCTTTCTCCAATCTCGTCCATGCCTTCCATTTCCTCAAATCTCCATCGGTTTTTTTACGAGCAGTGCAACCCCTCCTCCCCCTCCCCTCCTTCTGTCTTTCCTCAGGATCTGATATCCTGGTGGGAAGATTGCACCTGTTATTGTCTCAGTGAGTTTCGTTTCTGTGACTGCTATGATGTCTGGGGACTTTTCATTGATTCTTTCATGCCATTTCTCATATTTATTCGTTATTTCGGCCATGTTTTTGTACCAAACCTTCTACCTTTCTACAACTGTGGTCCTGGGAGAATATTGGGGTTGAGAGAGCGAGAGCTCTGGCAGGGGCCTATGGGGGGTTGTATTGCGGGTGGGGTCAGAGTTTCTGTAGGGGGTTGCTTTAGGGATGGGGTTTGTGGTGTGGGGAGTGGGGACAAAGGGAACAGTGTGTGATTGTAGGTTTAGATTGTTCAGTTGCCTTGGGGTTGTCGTGGTTGGAGTCCTTCTGCAAGTGTTTCTGGAGGGTGTGTTTGCCCTTCCACCTGTGTGTGGGTTCTTCTGCTCATCTTTGTCATTTCCTCTCGTTCCTCCTTTTGTTTTTGTCTCTCTCTTTCAGTATCATCCTTTCCTCTTGTGTTCTGTCTCAATTGAGGTATACTCTATCGTACTCCAGTTTGTCTCTCATTCGTGCTTTCTCCTGCTGGATCATGGTACGAGTTGATTCTACCTTGAAATTTCCTTTGAGAGGCCGTTTCCTTTCCCTTGCATACCACCCAATTCTCCAAAAAATTGTCACCTGGGTCATGTCGCCCTCACCTATTGTTTTCATGATACTTTCAATCACTTTTTATCCTCCTGTTTTCTTTCATCATAGGTTTCCCCTTCGACTTCCTGGAGCATGTAGACAAAAAGTGACCTCTTTCTTTCGTCTTCCCACTGTGTCCTTTGCGGTGTTTTAGTTCCATCCTATGGAGCGTTCCTTCCTTCAATCCCGTCCCTGGCTGAGGCCTCTATGTTCAGTGTCTGTCTTTCCTGCTCAGCAGACCCTGGCCCCTGCAGATTTCTGGTAGAGTCTCTGGATATTTCATACCTCTTCATTGTCTTCAGACCTCTCATTTGTTCCTATTATGCTCCTCGTCTTTGCCTTGGCCCCACGTGGGTCTGACAGGGCCTTTGCATACAGTATAGCTTCCTTGCTCCCTCCAGTCCCCTTGTCTCTGCCTGATGTAGAAGTTCCTGATGTTATGTCTGTACTGTCATTTTTCTCTTTAAGCTGTTTCAGGTTTCTCAGTTCCTCTTCGAAGCACTGCATCTTAGCTTCTGCTACTATGGCTTATTGCTGCCACTTTCTGCTCTCTGCAGTTATCATCTCCTCCATTTTCCTGCCAAGCTCTTCTAGCTTCCTTCCCCAGTCTTCCTCCCTTTCTTTGAGCTCTGCCTCCCAATCTTCCCACCCAGGTTCCATCAGACCTTTGGTTTTCGGCACTGTTCTTGGGCAACAGAGCGAAGCTCGTGAATTTTTGGAGTGGGTGTTTGTTTGAGGATGGGTGTTGTAGGGAGGGGAAGGGGGAGGGAGGTAGGGCAGGGGGAGAAGGATATGAAGTGTGAGGAGGCGGGGACAGTGGCAGGGAGAGATTAGGGGGTACAAGGGGGTAATGGTAGAGAGGAGAAAGGGAGTGTGGGAAAGGATAGGGGGGGAAGGCTGGAAGGTGAAGATGAAGAGAGAGGGATGGAGAGAGAGAGAATGAGAGAGAGAGAGTGAGAGAGAGAGAGAGAGAGAGAGAGAGAGAGGAGAGAGAGAGAGAGAGAGAGAGAGAGAGAGAGAGAGAGAGGAGAGAAGAGAGAGAGAGAGAGGAGAGAGAGAGGACAGACAGAGAGAGAGAGAGAGAGAGAGAGGAGAGAGAGAGAGAGAGAGAGAGAGAGAGGAGAGAGAGAGAGAGAGAGAAGGAGAGAGAGAGAGAGAGAAAGAAAGAGAGAGAAAGAGACAGAGAGAGAGAGAGAGTTTCTACAGTGCCTGAACCCGTGTACTCACCTAGTTGTGGTTGCAGGGGTCGATTCAGGGCTCTTTCCCCGCCTCTTCACTGGCCTCTACTGGGTTACTCTCCTCCCATTATGTGCTTTATCATACCTCTGCTTAAAGCTATGAATGGATCCTGTCTCCACTACATCACTTCCAAAATATTCCACTTCCTGATTACTCTGTGACTGAAGAAATACTTCCAGCATCCCTGTGATTCATCTGAGTCTTCAACTTCCAGCTGTGTCCTCTTGCTGCTCTGTCCCATCTCTGGAACATTTTGTCTGTCCACCTTGTCAATTCCTCTCAGTATTTTATAAGTCGTTATCATGTCCCCCCTATCTCTTCTGTCCTCCAGTGTCGAAAGGTCGAGTTCCCTTAACCTCTCCTCGTAGGACATACTCCTTAGCTCTGGGGCTAGACTTCTTGCAAAAATTTGCATTTTCTCTAGTTTCTTTACGTGCTTGGCTAGATGTGGGTTCCAAACTGGCACCACATACTCCAATATGGGCCTAACGTACACAGTGTAAAGGGTCATGAACGATTCCTAATTAAGATGTTCTTCAGTTTGCTAGGCGCCCATATGCTGCAGCAGTTACTTGGTTGATGGGCGCCCCAGGAGATGTGCCTGGTGTTATACTAACCCCAAGATCTTTCTCAATGAGTGAGGTTTGTAGTCTCTGGCCCCCTAGACTGTACTCCGTCTGCAGTCTTATTTGCCCTTCCCCAATCTTCATGACTTTGCACTTGGTGGGGTTGAGCTCCAAGAGCCAATTGCTGAACCGGGACTGCAGCATGTCCATATCCCTTTGAAGTTTTGCCTGATCCTCGTCCGACTGAATTCCT
>NC_069439.1:25020494-25025494 GCF_026875155.1 Cherax quadricarinatus
ATCAAATACACCCTGCCTAATTGTGCCGCATATCCCTGCCTCATAAAAGTATGCTCCATCTCCCATAATCCTGCCCCAAATGCATCCCTTAATTGTATGTCCCGAAAAATTTCCCCTAAGATGGTGGAAAAATAACCCACCTCCCTTTGCACCACATCTGCCCTCCTGAGTACATAATTCCAATTTCCCCCTACAATCACCACAGATGGCAGCATGTGTAAGAAATACATAAGTTCCTCATGCACAAGTGCTGTCTTCACTCACACATTAGTTTCAGCCAGTGCATACACATACATACAAACAACACACGCTCATTCATCCACCACCCATCCACACACGTGACTCGCCCCTCACCCCCTCCTTCACTCTTATGCAATACTAATGGGCTCGCCTCCCGGACCAAGATCCCCACCCCCATTTCAAATGTACAGATATCGTTATGAACGCCAGATAGCCATCAACCACCAAAACACTACCAACCTTAAAGTTATGTTCTTATACAAAGACCACGTCCACTTTATATTTATACAAGAACCCCCGAAACTACTCACACTTTGCACCTCAAACAGACCATTGACCTTGACTGTCATACACCCCACCCTATAACACTCTTCACAGTCCCACCAGGACCTGGGGCACCACCTTTGCCATGCTCACCATTCACTGCCCCTACCCCCCAACCACCTGCTGACACTGCTTGCCATGGGTGCCACTGTAAACCCAATCAACCCATGCCTGGCATCAGAACATCATCCAAATCCGACACCACCGCCCTCTTCCGTGTGACGACCTTCTCCATGTCAGTGTCCTGTGAGGCCTCATGGTAGACCTCCACCTCCACCATCTGAGTTTTCCACCTCACATGCCGATGATGCATCCGCATAGTCAGTCCCAGGCTCCACAGGAACCCTCTTCCACCTGTTCTTCACATCCTCCACCCCTTTACCGGCCTCCTCATTGGACTAACCTCCTCTGAAGGCGGGAACATTGACTGCACCACCATTGCTAGCGCTGACTCAAGAGCCACCACATCTTCACTCACCAGTGCTTCCTCACATGCCATCTGTAAAGCCAAAGGCCATCAGTCTCAGGGAGCCCCGTGTCCTTTCCTGGCTCTACGGTCGTGGCCTCCACCTCCTCACTCCAAAGATGACCATGCCCTCCACTGTCCTGTTGCTCTCAATCAATCGTCACATGCTTGAATACAGGTGCTTCCCCTCCTGCCATTCCAGGTGCCCGTCTCTGCTTCCCGCACTCGCCGGCCATAGGCTCCTCACAGGTGGTATGTACATCGCTGCCCAGAGTACGAGACCATGATCTGTGTCTTGAACTCCTCAAGGCACACGCACGAGGGTATGGGGTGTCACAATGTCAACTTAAGGGTAAAGATCCCCTCCTGGAGACTGTGTATGCACCAGCCACCCACTTGCCTTGTTGGGCCATATGGACAGCTCCATACTTATCAGAGATGCAATGGATATCTGCCTCATCCAACTCAAAGGGCACATTGCACAGTTTGACCCAGGTATAATTAAGCGAGACATCAACCATCCTCACCTGCACCACAGGGTTGATGTTAATGCAGATATCTTGAAATTGGTCAACTATTAACTCATACACATGTGCCGAGAACATTTTCACAAACAGCCTGTAAGCGCCATTGAAGGCCACTCGTACAAGTCTGCATCTGCTATACTATACGCATCACGTAAAACTGGAGTAATGCTGGAAGTAACACTGATGTAACACTGGAGCAGAATTAGGTGCTATCATCCCACGGAGGAGTTCTATTCCAACCGTGTTTACATGTCGTCTCACACTGAGCACCATGTTGTCACCAGGTAGTTGCTTGGACGACAGTAGAGGGGTGCTGGGCATGTCCACTCTTTCTGCCAGTCAGGAAGTGAAAATGATAGGTTTCGTGTAATAAGTCAATAACTTATATCAGAGATATTCAGCAATAATGAGCACATACCTCATGACTTGCGAAAAAAATCAAGAAAATAGCTTTTTTTCAGTTATTCATATGAAACTAGTGATCTAGTGCAGTTAACCTTGGAAACACTCCGTTTTCTCTTATACTAGGACCTCAGAAGGCCAGGAGAGAACGACATGGTCAGAGCGGTAATTATTGTACGTTGGGTCTGACAGCAACCACTGGTCACATTATGGCCTATTTTATTCATTCTAGAGTATCTATCATGTTTCTGTGTTATTTCCCTGTTGTCTTATACCATATTAGTTCATTTGTGATAAATAAGCTGTAGTGTTGATATTAGCATAATAATGAAGCATATTTCCCCTAAGGGTATTATGTCAGCATATTTCATTCACTGATTGCTGACTGGAAAACTTACTTGTGTGGACTTCAATGTCTGCTTCTCACCGGGGTTTATGATAAGTTACTAGATCGTAACTTTGTACTCAACTGCGCAGTCAATGGTACTCATTATATCTTAGTACACTTACCTGGGTAAATGTATCTGACCCATAGTTACACCTGGATATCCGACATGACAGTTGTAGGTATCGAAGGGGGACATTTTTTGCAACCTAAATGTCCCAGAATTCCTACTAGTCTATGTAACTTTGATAAATAATAATTATATTTGTTACCATCACTCTGTCTGACTTTTTTGGGTTATCCCAGGTTCTCTACACATATGCTGCTATGTATGATATTCTTTGTAACTGTATTTGTGTATACCTGAATGAACTTACTTACCTACTTACTTACTTACCATTTACTGGTATGTACCTTATGAGTTACATCCAAATAAATGTAATTTTCCACAAATTAGTTGCCCGTTGGTCCTTCGACAACGGGCAACTAATTTGTGGAAAATGACATTTACTTGGATGTAACTCATACCAGTAAATGGTAACAAAGATAATTATTATTTATCAAAGTTACATAGACAAGTAGGAATTTTGGGACATCTAGGTCGCAAAAAATGTCCCCCTTCGATGCCTACAACTGTCATATCCAAAAGTTGCTCTAGACTTATATTATTAATATAATAATCTTTACCAGGAAATCTGGTAAAGATTATTATAATTTTGTGGACTATATGTTAAAAATTAATAAATGATTACATATACACATTTATATAACAGAAGGAGATTTTATAATCATAACACTCATCAATTTGTCTGGAGATTACTGTGCATCATACTCAGAAAAAAAAAAACCTGTCTACATTTATGATGATAATACTGGCCAGAACTATAAACATAAATTAGACAGCTTATCTGAGGTTCCTGGAGCTGCCCTGCCCAGTTGCCTGATTTCTTACATTATGCAGGACTGCACATCCAACAATTTTGGCTCCTATTTGAGAGGTTTTAATCCCAATATAACCCCTAGAGCGATGAAAATTAAGCACATTTCACTAGTGTGCTTGTACTACATTCAAAACAATGGCGACTCTCCCCTGCTCCTCAGCGCAGGCGCAGAGCTTCCCTGTTGTCCCCATTCTCCAAAATACACCTCAGAGCAATAGTAATGTATCAATCAGGCACACCTGCATTATAAAAAACATACAGCATAATTTTGGGAAATTATTTTCAACAACACAGATCAGTGTTCTTTGTTGGTTATTCTGGCGTCAGTGAGTGTACCAGTAGGGTCAAAGTTATTCTGCCATCACAGCCTTCTATGCCGCCACAATACCCCTAGCACATAAAGGAAAAGCTGATATAGTATTTTTCCCTCCTTGTCAAACTTCCACTATGAAGCACAGCAAAATGCTTGATTCTTGCTGTCTTAAGCATAGACAACCATGTACACTATCTCTTCCATGGTAATAAAATGGGAGCAGGATTTTTCTTAATTATCCTGCTAAGGTAAGAGATGGACTGTCTCTTATTAAACTAAACTACTTGCAACCATGGACTCTTGAAAGGAGCGGCGGCTGCATGACCACGTCACATGCTAGTACTGCATCTGGAATCAATTACTTGATATAGCAGTAAAGAAGAAGCTTGCCCCTTCTGAGAGGGCTGGGCCCTTCAGGGCTGAAAGGGCTGAAAGGGGCTCAAGGGGGCTGATACCCCCCTCCTGGAAAAAAATTTCTCCACATCCATTGACAAAGCTCCTGGGGGAGTAAAACGTTTCCACAATAAAATGTCACATTAGTTGCACTTGTGTCCTTTTACCTAACATATTGTTGATAATTCTATCAACATTAATACAAACTGAGCAGTATAATGTGATCCTTTATTGACAATGTTTCTGAGAATGTAATAAATGGAGAATGCTGCATGTGACAATCTTCCGAATCTAGAACATTGGGTAGCTTTAAAAAGAGATTGGATAAGCATATGAGTAGACCTTCTGCAGTGTTACTCCATTCTTATGTTCTTATGCGGGACAGCGATGAAGAAGTTACTTGGCAAGTGGGTCATCTGTGTTATAGAAGCCGTTGTTCTGGTTGAAGTTGTTGGATATAGAGATAAGCGATGATTCTAGGGTTCCTTGGTATTGAGAGCTGTCTTCTCTGGTGATAAGTCTTGCGTTTCTAAATTGATTAAATGGTTGTGTGAATTTCGGTGTTGAACACAGGCATTCCTTGGATCTTCAGATCGTCAGAACGCATGACTTATCACCAGAGAAGACAACACTCAATACCGACGAATCCTGGAATCATCACTTACCTGTATATCCAACAACTTCAACCAGAACAATATATAAATTTTATACAGTTTGCAAAGTTTTTTCTTAAAGAAAAATGAGAAATAATAATCTGACTCGTGTAAAATATTAATAAAAATACATATATCAACTAACTATACTTATTTGTCTACATGTTGCGAAGGAAGTAATTATGAGCGAGAAGTCTGTCAGTTACTGCTAAACAAGGGAAGGATGCTCAAATATTTCAATACAAAAAGAAGTTATAGTGGAGAATAATATAATAAACAATTTTAACTTGTATGAGAAAATGACAAATGCTGTATCTAGTAAGGAATTTAGGCTAACTGAGAGAGTCTACTATATA
>NC_069439.1:25030494-25040494 GCF_026875155.1 Cherax quadricarinatus
TAAATCTTCACTGAGCCAGGTCTCCACAACCACCACCACTAAGTGAGCTAAATCTTCACTGAGCCAGGTCTCCACAACCACCACCACTAAGTGAGCTAAATCTTCACTGAGCCAGGTCTCCACAACCACCACCACTAAGTGAGCTAAATCTTCACTGAGCCAGGTCTCCACAACCACCACCACTAAGTGAGCTAAATCTTCACTGAGACAAGTGTCCACAACTACCAACACCACCAAGTGAGCTAAGTCTTCACCGAGACAGATGTCAACGAAATTAGTCAGGTGTTTACCAAATGAACTAGGGAATCACGAACTGAGCCAGGAGTCTACTGAGTGAGGCAGGTGTCTAAACTGACTCAACTGTCCGACTAGTGAACAAGAGCTTCAACAAGTGAGCCAAGTATCTATCTAATGTACCAGGTGTATATACAAAGTAAGCAAGCAGTCCATCAAGTAGCACGTGAGTCCTTCAATTGAGCTTCGTGTTCATGTAATAAAGTAGGTCACCTCCACCATTAACATTATTGCTGTTCAGTACTTGAACTACTGTACAGTAGTTTGAAGTTCCAAGGATGAGCTCAGGGGATTCTGTATTGGTACGATTACTGCGGGTGTGGGTATGGGTGGTCAGGCTCCTGGGAGGCTTTCCTTATTGCTGGCACCAGAACACTGTTGCACCTGAAAACTCGGGTAACCTTCAACACTCTCACTGTGCTCAACCTGTCGACAGGTCCTTAATCGACAATCACACTTACTACCAAACAAGAGGTAACATGAAAGATCCAACATATGGTGTAGGACGGAGAATGTACACTTGTGGCGATGAGAGAGGCAAGTGCAGACAATGTTCAGACTCTGACACCATATTTCCAAGCCTGTATCCTTCCAGGGCTTTTACACTCTGGACGTACTGCATGGCAATGTTCTACATGTATATTTTGACTGTGATTGCTCTTTCTCTTGTGTTGTCTATTCATGGAAAATTATTAATCAATATTGTTGACACTGTGTCTACCATGTATGCTATAGTTAAGGTGATAGAAATTTTAACAACTACAATCTTATGTATCCACCTGGTGAAGAAGGGAGGCGATCTTGCCTCACTCCTTACCCATCTCAACCACGTTACTCCAGTGCATCTCACAAGGCAATGGACTTTAAGACAAGATAAAGCTTACATTATGATGGCGTTGATGATTGTTAGTTTTGTCACTGCATATGCAAGACGTCAGAGCTTGATAATAATAAATATTCCTAACTTTTCATCGTGCTTCTTCTATATTATTTCTTATTTTATTCCTCATAGTTTGATGGTGTTCATCATACCTGCTCACACTACTGGATATTATCTTTTGAATCGTCTGCTGTTAACTTTGCTTGATAACCTGCAGCATGTGCTGGAGACTGTATATGTTTCTCCACACTGTGAAAGACAACAAGATATTCCCAGTATCAACATAAATCACAAAGGTGAATATGAGGAAGGAAATGCAGAAGACGACGAAACTGAAGTGGCACGGTCGGCGTGTTGGCATTTGGTGCAGCTCTGTCAGTGTCAGAAACTCCTAAATAAATACTTTTCCACTCCCATATTGATCCTGACCTCGCGAAGTATCTCCTATTTGATCACATACATCTACGCTGACGCCTTTATGGACAACAGTACTTTGTATAATATCGTATTTGTCATGTACGACCTGTTTCAAATCATTGTCTTCTACTCGACGCCGGACCTAATAACTACGCAGGTTAGAAACTTATTTTATTACTTGCCTTCTTATGTGATAAATCCACAGTAAAACTTTCATCCTAATATTACAGTTTTTGGCCATGTGGCCAGAAAAGAATTCATGTTTGAAAGATCTTGTTTTCGTAACCCATTAATATAATCATACTTAAATGGGAAAAATTTGGATAGACTTCAGGCATTCATGCACTTTATTTTATAGTTCTTCTGAGGAAACTGATTTTAGAGAACCTCAAATAGTGTCCTCAGAAGAACTAATAAGTCACTAATCTTTAAATCGTGGTTTATACGGCTTCAAATACCGGTGTTGGAGACGTTTACATCCTTTGATAGCTCACCACTGTAGGTGATAATTTGTGATAAACCTAGCACCTGGTTCTTCCTCACCCCTATAAGATGTTATTCCTCCTTGCCCTATACAAGATATTAGAACGTTCCTATCTTCATCAACATTTAACAGGTCCTCAAAGTGTTCCCTCCTTCTTCCCGATACCTCTAACTCTCCGTTTACTAGCTCTCCTTTCCTATTTTTTTAACTATCAAATCAATTCGTTCTCTAGGCTTTCTCAGCTTGTTAATCTCACTCCAAAACTTTTTCTTATTTTCAACAAAATTTGTTGATAACATCTCACCCACTCTCTCATTGGCTCTCTTTTTACATTGCTTCACCACTCTCTTAACCTCACTTTTTCTCTCCATATACTCTTCCCTCCTTGCATCACTTCTACTATGTAAAAACATCTCATATGCTAACTTTTTCTCTCTTACTATTCTTTTTACGTCATTCCACCATTCGCCCTTCCTTCCCACACCCACTTTCCTGTAACCACAAACTTCTGCTGAACACTCTAACACTACATTTCTAAACTTACCCCATACATCTTCTACCCCACTGCCAATACTTTCAGTAGCCCATTTATCCTCCAACAGTTTTTTATATCTTACCCTCACTACCTCCTACTTTAGTCAATAAGCCTTCACCTCTCTCTTACTTGCTGCTTCCATTTTCCTTGTATCCCATCTACCTTTTACTCTCACTGTAGCTATAACTAAAAAGTGATCTGATATATCTGTGGCCTCTCTATGAACATGTACATCCTGAAGTCTACCTAACAGTCTTTTGTCTACCAATACGTAGCCAACAAACTACTGTTATTATGCCCTGCATCATATCTTGCATACTTATTTATCCTCTTTTTCTTAAAATGTGTATTATCTACAACCAAACCCATTTCTATACAAAGTTCAATCTGAGACCCCCTATTATCATTTACACCTGGCACCACAAACTTACCTACCACACCCTCTCTAAACGCTTCTCACTTGGTTCAAAAATTCCTACACACTCCCTTAAGATCTTCCAATATCTTTCTCTCTTCTCTACACTCCTCTCTTCTCCAGGTGCATACACACTTATTATGACCCACTTTTCGCATTCAATCCTTATTTTAATCCACATAATCCTTGAATATATACATTTATATTCCCTCTTCTCTTCCCTCGTCTCTCTCCATAACTGATCCTCCAACATTATTGCTACCCTTTCCTTAGCTCTAACTCTCTCAGATACTCCTGACTTAATCACATTTATTTATCCCCATTGAAACTCCCCTACCCCCTTCAGGTTTATTTTGCTCAGAGCTACGACATCCAGCTTCTTTTCACTCATGACTTTAGCAATCATTTCTTTTTTATCATCCGCACTTCATCCACGCACATTCTAGAATCCCGGTTTTATCAAGTTTTTCTTTTTCTTGTTTATAGTAGTTTATACAGAAGGTGTTACTAGCCTATTGCTCCCGGGATTTTAGTCCCCTCCTACGACACGCATGGCTTACAGAGGAAAAATTATGTTCCACTTCCCCATGGAGATAGTCAAGACTGTGTCTTGATAGCGTATTGTGCTAGGTAATTACAAGCTTGCATTACTTGTTCATAACTAGCAGATGAATAAGACACATACACATGTGTCTACTGACTCATGTGTTGTATACCCCTACATTCGACTGGATTGGTCTGCTCAAAAAAAAACAAGGATACCTAAGCTTTTCCACATATGTTTTATTCTTCAACAAGTAGGTACTGAATTTCACCATTTTTTAAGATAACTTGCAGAAAGATCTAGTTTATACATATATGATATTTGGCTTCTACGTTTAAGCTTCTCATGTACTCTGTCAACACTCATCAAATTTAATAACATTTCTTTTTTCAACTTTTAAGAACATTGTAATATATCATCTGGAATGAAAACAATTTCTGCAATACAAAATTAGTTCGATCTTCAATGAAAAGTGTTACGTAATTACACCCATGTTATTTCCAGTCTGCAGATTTTCAATTAGCTTATCCTCAAAAGATAATTTTCCTATCTGCCAAAAATTCTAAGACTCATTATGGAAGAGATGCTGAAGTCCATGACTTGTCCACTTTAAACCACCTCCAAATATGTCATTTTTTATGAATATTCCAGAAGGGGCTGATATTTTTTGTGAAGGAACAATTGTTCTTAATCGAGGACACTTGTACCCCAGGGTTTAAGATAGCAAAGCAAAGGGTGCAAGACACTGATTAATTCAAAATGCTATATCTATGAAAGACATCAAATAATATTTTTTATAGTAATAAAGTCTGCAGTTCCTCTGATTAAGTTTAAATTAGTGTTGTGTGCCTTTTTTTTCTGAAACTTCTAACACCAACATCTTTACTCGTGTGAGGACGTGTGTTGTGAGCTGTATGTGGACGAAACGATGCCCTCTTTTGTGCAGGTGTACAAACTGGTTAAGAAGTAGTTGGAGAAAGTAAGGAGAGAGGGGATGTAGCGTACTAAAAAATATCTAGCCTAGACAGGACTCGCAGCAATAGTTTTAAGCTGGAAAAATTAAGATTCCTATTACCAATATAGGATATTGGTAATAGAGTTGTGGATGAGTGGCACAAACTCCCGAGTACCGTTATAGAAGCTAAGACGTTGTATAGCTTTAAAAATAGGTTAGATAAATACATGAGTGGGTGTGGATGGGTGTGAATTGGACCTGACTAGCTGGTGCTACTGGGTGAGATGTCGTGCCCCTTCCTTAAGTGGAGGTGACCTGACTGGGTGGGCCATGGGTCTAAGCCGTGGGTTGACATGGACCTGCCCCTCATGGGCCAGTAAGCCTGCTGCAGTGTTCCTTCTTTCTTATGTTCTTATGCCAGGAATGAGATTCACCTATCTAGGGCAGGAGTTGGGGCTCTGCCTAGTACAGTGGAAGGTGATGTCAGGGCTTTAAACTAGAAATAGATAGAGGTACAGTTTTGGATAAGGAAAATGGAATGTTGAAATATTATTTTAGGTTCTGATATCATCAAATTTAGGAATAACAATCAAGTAACACTGGATAAAGGTAATAACAGAAACTGTGGAAAGGCTAATACTAGGTGTGGAAACATCGATGCTATTGCAATACATGAAATAATGTTTAATTTGAAGAGTTGGGGCAAGATTGTCGAGTGCCACACTCAAGGGTTTAAATCGTTTCATATTTAAAGAAATAACAGGTTGAGATGGATAGTACTCTATGTTCGAGAAAACATGAACTAATGCATAACAGCAGGTAGAAAAATCGTTGGATTAAACACAGAATTTGTTTATGAAAAATATATAGGACACGAAAAAATTATTTTAGTTGTGATGTACCGACACTGAAACTTAGAAAGCGACAGAGAGAAACTTCTTTGGAAGGAAATTGTTAAGATTTTTAAACATGATTGCGTAGTAATAGTAGGGGATTTTAACATCACTCAAATTCATTAGATTTTTCTGACTGGTAATTTGGAGTCCGGCGACTTCTTCGAGAGGTTCAAGAATTCTTTCTGGGACATTTTGTAACAGAGCTGCAAACCAGCAAACATGTGTGGATTACCTGACGCCTATGAAAACAATATTCCTCTTAGACCTATCATATCAGGAATAGGCAATGCACCACGCAAATTAGTCGGAGTTTTTACCAAATATCTTTCCTTCCTTCTGGGGACCATCAGCACCACTCATCTAAAATATTCAAGCGACCTAAGTAGTTTCGACGTCACTACCCTCTTAAGAAAAGCATCCACCATACAATCCACTGACCTTCTCCGACGTAAAGTCAATCAGGTGGTGTGGTTGCCTCAGAGCTAATTTCATTCTACTCCCGTTTAGTGTACTAGCTTTTGGCAAATGTAATACCTATTTACAAGGCAGGTGACAGGTCCTTAGCTTCGAACTATAGACCAATAAGCCTTACCTCTATAGTTGGAAAAGTTATGGAATCAATAATTGCCGAAGAAAATCGTAGCCATCTTGAAGGTATAAGCTAATTAATGAATCTCAACACGGTTTTACAAAGTGGCGTTCCTCTCTTAGGAATATACTAACTTTCTTCACTAAGGTGTTTGAGGAGGTAGATCATGGTATTGAATATGATATTGTGTATATGGGCTTCAGTAAGACTATCGATAGAGTTCCACATAAGAGGCTATTGAGAAAACTTAAGGCACACGAAATAGGAGGAGAATTTTTTTCCTGGGTAGAGGTATTACAAAAAACGCGATTCTAAAAGCTTAGAGATCTCCAGTGAATACTAGAAAGGACTGCCCTTCTAGCATCCAGCCTGTTACTGGGTTTTCATAACAAGTAGTCAGTATCCTTGTCCAATTATCCATTAGAATTCAGTATTATTCAATAGTGCTTCAGGATTACAACTGGTAGGCTACTAACTAGAGAAATTAAAATTTAATAAATTTATTAAGTCTAGAGGTATATTATCAAATTAAATTAAATTAAATTAAATTAATCACAGTAATCAAAATAATATCACATCTCTCGAGTTCAGTATTATTGTGCTGAAAGCACATATCACATTTATAATTCTTAAGTACCGTCTGGTACATCAACATTTAATAAGATATTACAAATATGTACAAGTTTGTGTGTATGTGTGTAAGTGCTCTAAGTAGTTCGTTATGTCTCACGACTCGACTAGACTTAAACAAGTGACTGACAAAGTCCTCACATAAACTAACTTCTTGACCGACTGGCAACCAGAACAGTCTGCTTGAACAATAAAAAGAATGCTAAGCCCAATAGCAATACAACAAGCAACTGCGACACAATCAGGATCAAGGAGATAATATAACGACACTAAGTAGGGACCATCAGCAGATCCTCCACGAAAGTCATAAAACTCCTATAATACGGAATCTAAGTTCAGCATAAGAAAATCCCCGACTGTGATAATACACAGATACCAGTACAAGTTAAGTGAGAAGTTACAGCTCAGGACCTGAGATGTTTCGAGTGTCTATGTGACACACAACCTCAGTACAACGTCGAAAATCACTAAGTCTATACAATGTTCTGTGAACAGAGTTCTACAGAACTAACAAGAATAATGAGACAGACAATCTGTCCGACCACCAAGAGAGTCTAGAGCAGACTGAATACTTCAAGCGAGGTGAGGACACCCCCCCCTCGATCACGTGAGAGCTCCGTGGACAGTACTGCCCAGCAACAGAAGCCGGCAGAATAACGAGCAAAGAGCGATAATTACAGTAGTTAGACAATCAAGACTTGAACTGAGTACATAATATGTTACATCCTACCTAACAACATAACTACGTCAAATAACAATATAAAGCAATACATTTACGATTTAGCTATTATCGCAAATATAAGCAATATAAAATTAAATGAAAAGGTAATAATTATATATATACATAATAATCATTGCAACCCATTCAGGGGTTGCAACAAGAGGCATGGTTGACAAATAGTCAGCAGAGAGTTTGCAAAAATGGGGAGAAATCCAAATGGGGGCACGTAACAAGTAGTGTTGCACAGGGGTCAGTGTTGGGCCCCTTGTTGTTCACAATTTACACAAACGACATAGTTGAGGGAATAAATAGTGACATAAGCAAATTTGCTGATGACACCAAAATAGGTCGTCCAATTCATTCTAATGAGGACATTAGAGCACTACAGGATAATTTGAATAGGCTGATGCAATGGTCGGAGAAGTAGAAAATGCAGTTTAATATAGACAAATGCAAAGTTCTAAATATTCGACAGGAAAATAACCATGCCAGATATAAACTAAATAATGTAGATCTTAATATTACAGATTGCGAAAAGAATTTAGGAGTCCTGGTCAGCAGTAATCTGAAACCAAGACAACAGTGCAAAAATGTTTGCAATAAAGCTAACAGAATCCTTGGCTTCATATCAAGAGATATAAATAACAAGAGTCCTCAGGTTGTTCTTCAACTCTATATATCTTTGGTTAGGCCTCATTTAGATAATGCTGCACAGTTTTGGGCACGGTGTTATAGAATGGATATCAATGCACTGGAAAACGTACAAAGGAGGATGACAGAGTTGATCCCATGTATCAGAAATCTTCCCTAAGAGGGTTGACTGAGGGCCTTGAATCTACACTCTCTAGAAAGGCGTAGAATTAGGGGGATATGATTGAGGTGTATAAATGGAAAACAGGAATTAATAAAGGGGATGTAAATAGCGTGCTAAAAATATCTAGCATAGACAGGACTCGCAGAAATGGTTTTAAGTTAGAAAAATTCAGATTGCAAGGTTACAGGAAAGCACTGGTTTGGTAATAGAGTTGTGGATGAGTGAAACAAACTCCCGAGTACTGTCATAGAAGCTAAGACGTTGTGTAATTTTAAAAATAGGTTGGATAAATACAAGAGTGGGTGTGGGTGGGTGTGAACTGAACCTGACTAGCTTGTGCTACAAGGTCAGATTCCGTGTTCCTCACTGAAGTGAATGTGAGTGACATGACTCGGCTAAGGCATTGGCTTAAGCCAGTGGGAGAATTAGACCTGCCTCGCATGGGCCAGTAAGCCTGCTGCAGCGTTTCTTTTTTCTTATGTTCTTGTGTAACAACGAACAAGTGGTATATAATCATTAACAACACTGCGACTAGGCAGGGGATTGAACTCGTGTTGTTTTAGCCCACCTCATGTGAGCGAAAATTCACGACTCTCTAACCCACTGGAACATACAATCCTATAAACAAACTTAGCGTAGCAAACTAGGCTTCCTTCATTTCAAGCTATTTTCTGTCCTGAAACCAATCAAAATTAACTCTGTTTCAATATTATAGTTTCCAGCAGGAAGATCTGGTCATAATCTTGAACAAATTACAAAGTAATGAACAATTCACACTTCCACATCCGGTCACATCTGTAATGAGTTACTAGTGCAAATATTAATTGGGTAACAGACAGACAGACAGAGAGACAGAGACAGAGAGACAGAGACAGAGAGACAGACAGACAGACAGACACACACACACAAACACACACACACACACACACACACACACACACACACACACACACACACACACACACACACACACACACACACACACACACACACACACACACACACACACAGTAACAAGGGGACACAGTTGGAAGCTGAAGACACAGATGAATCACAGGGATGTTAGGAAGTATTTCATCAGCCACAGAGTAGTCAGTAAGTGGAATAGTTTGGGAAGCGATGTAGTGGAGGCAGGATCCATACATAGCTTTAAGCAGAGGTATGATTAAGCTCACGGCTCAGGGAGAGTGACCTAGTAGCGATCAGTGAAGAGGCGGGGCCAGGAGCTCGGACTCGACCCCCGCAACCTCAACTAGGTGAGTACAACTAGGTGAGTACACACACACACACACACACACTCAAACACACACACACACACTATGACAATATGAAAACAACATAGCAGCGAAAGCCAAATCTGACCCGAAGCTGTTATACAGCCACATCAGGAGGAAAACAACAGTCAAGGACAAGGCAATCAGGCTAAGGAAGGAAGGAGGAGAGACAACAAGAAATGACCGTGAAGTATGTGAGGAACTCAACAAGAGATTCAAAGAAGTGTTCACAGAGGAGACAGAAGGGGCTCCAGAAAGACGCAGAGGTAGGGCACACTGCAAGGTGCTGGACACAGTACACAAAACCGACGAGGAAGTGAAGAGGCTTCTAAGTGAGCTAGATACCTCAAAGGCAATAGGGCCAGATAACATCTCTCCATGGGTCCTGAGAGAGGGAGCAGAGGCGCTATGTGTACCCCTAACAACAATATTCAATACATCTATAGAAACAGGGAGATTGCCTGAGGCATGGAAGACAGCAAATGTAGTTCCAATCTTTAAAAAAGGAGACAGACATGAAGCACTAAACTACAGACCAGTGTCACTGACATG
>NC_069439.1:25047994-25091105 GCF_026875155.1 Cherax quadricarinatus
AGACAAGAGAGAGAGGGGTGGGTGGATTGCATTTTCTTGGACTGCAAGAAGGCGTTTGACACAGTACCACACAAAAGATTAGTGCAAAAACTGGAGGACCAAGCAGGGATAACAGGAAGGCACTACAATGGATTAGGGAATACTTGTCAGGAAGACAACAGCGAGTAATGGTACGTGGCGAGGTGTCAGAGTGGGCACCTGTGACCAGCGTGGTCCCACAGGGGTCAGTCCTAGGACCAGTGCTGTTTCTGGTATTTGTGAACGACATGGCGGAAGGAATAGACTCTGAGGTGTCCCTGTTTGCAGATGACGTGAAGTTGATGAGAAGAATTCATTCGATCGAAGACCAGGCAGAACTACAAAGGGATCTGGACAGACTGCAGACTTGGTCCAGCAATTGGCTCCTGGAGTTCAATCCCACCAAGTGCAAAGTCATGAAGATTAGGGAAGGGCAGAGAAGACCGCAGACGGAGTACAGTCTAGGGGACCAGAGACTACAAACCTCACTCTAGGAAAGAGATCTTGGGGTGAGTATATCACCAGTCACATCTCCTGAAGTGCACATCAACCAAATAACTTGTAAAGTAAAAGGACACAAGTGCAACTAATGTGATATTTTATTGTGGCAACGTTTCGCTCTCCAGGAGCTTTATCAAGCCATTACAAACAATACATTAGTTGCACTTGTGTCCTTTTACTTTACATATTGTCGGTAATTCTACCAACTTTATTACAACCAAATAACTGCTGCAGCATATGGGCGCCTGGCAAACCTGAGAACAGCATTCCGACATCTTAATAAGGAATCGTTCAGGACCCTGTACACCGTGTACGTTAGGCCCATATTGGAGTATGCGGAACCAGTTTGGAACCCACACCTAGCCAAGCATGTAAAGAAACTAGAGAAAGTGCAAAGGTTTGCAACAAGACTAGTCCCAGAGCTAAGAGGTATGTCCTACGAGGACAGGTTAAGGGAAATCAACCTGACGACACTGGAGGACAGGAGAGATAGGGGGGGACATGATAACGACTTACAAAATACTGAGAGGAATTGACAAGGTGGACAAAGACAGGATGTTCCAGGGACTGGACACAGCAACACGGGGACACAGTTGGAAGCTGAAGACACAGATGAATCACATGGATGTTAGGAAGTATTTCTTCAGCCACAGAGTAGTCAGGAAGTGGAATAGTTTGGGAAGCGATGTAGTGGAAGCAGGATCCATACATAGCTTTAAGCAGAGGTACGATAAAGCTCATGGTTCAGGGAGAGTGACCTAGTAGCGACCAGTGAAGAGGCGGGACCAGGAGCTTGGACTCGACCCCTGCAACCTTAACTAGGTGAGTACAACTAGGCGAGTACACACACACACACACACACACACACACACCTCACACACATACACCTCACACACACACACCTCACTTACACATCTCACACACACACCTCACACACTCACCTCACACACACACACACACACACACACCTCTCACACACACACACACACCTCACACACACACACACACACCTGTAGCTGTTTCATGCGGAGGTCGGTTCCAATTTTTTCGATCCATCTGGAGGGGTGTTCACCAGTGCTGAGGAAAGTTTGGAGGGCTTCTGTGCAGCGGTTTGAATGGGCTAACCTAAGCATATTGACCCCAATGAGGATATTTCTTTTAGTAACACGATCTCTGATGCTTGAAATATCAAGTTCTTTCTGCATATTTAAAATTTTGGCAGTTCGAGGGCATCCTAGATTGATCCTCATTGCTTCATTCTGCAGTTTTTCCAGCCCTCCACGCTTCCAGTCAGACACAAGAGCAAGTAGTGGCGCAGCATAATCAACTCGGGTCTTATGCGGACTTACCCCAAGAAGTTGAGAGGTAGGCAATACATTTTTAATCCAAAGATAGATGATGGGTTGTGTGTACTGCGTGCCTTTGCAGCACATAACTGTCACAAAATGGGAAAGAACTGGCGTGATATACCCAGAGTAGCGAATACTAAGGGAGGATTAGATTTTTAGATTTTGCCACCGAAGTGGCTAGTTTATTGTGCACCCCATATCCATCCTGTGGACGGTAGCGCGAGAGCATATGGATACACAAAAGGCCTAGGAACTAGGCTCCAAAGGGTTAACAGGAATACTTATGGATTTATATCTACATATCTATAGTTCACTTATCTGTAACAAGCAAATTTAGGAAATTTGCTTAGTATATCTGGTATCTTATTTTCATTAATAAGATATCTTGACATGTCATTGGTTATTATACTGTCTGTCTCTGTATTCCTCAATGAGTGGACAATTAAGCACATAGTGTTCAAGAGAGTGACCATATGCCTGATCACATAATTTACATTTAGTTTGATCATCATCTGTGTGTCTCCCAAACTGCCAGAAGTACTTGTAGCCAAGCCTAAGTCTGGCCACTACAACATCAGTCAGTCTGTTCACATTGCAAGTTGCTCCATAAACATACTTATCTACGTTCATGTTATCATAGTGGGTTATAGATCTACTCAGGCTTCTAACTGCATTCCTATAGCAATCATTTTCATTATTTACTTCTCTCCTAATATTATTCCTAATGCTAGACACAGTTATACCAAAGTTATATTCTACATTCTCCTTCTGGGTACTCTTCTTGGCTAACATATCAACTTTATCATGAAGGAGTAATCCAATGTGTGATGGGATCCATAGCAATTGTACATTAATTCCTTTGTCCCTAATTTTTGAGTATCTATACCTGGCTTCTCCAATGAGCATGTTGTTGGAGTCATTATATGAGTCAAGAGCCTTCAATGATGACATAGAATCAGTAATGATGACAGAGTCAAGCTCAGTGTCATAGGTTAGCTTTAGCGCCATTAGGATTGCAAAGAATTCAGTTTGCAGTGTAGACGCCCAGTTGTTAATTCTTATGCCTAACTCAACAAATTTATTATCGTTCTTAACTAGGGAGGTGGCAACAAGAGCAGATGCAGCCCTGCCAGAAGACTCCTGTTTAGATCCATCAGTGTATATAACTTGTGATAACTGTCTGTTAGGTTAGGTTAGGTTAGGTTAGGTTAGGTTAGGTTAGGTTAGGTTACTAGGTTACTAAGGGAGGGGGTGTCTTAATCACGCAAAATCTTCTGTAGACGAATTTCCCATCACTCGTGACAAGTTAGCAATATTGGTAAGGTTCTATTATATATTTATCAACTAAAGCAAGCTTTTGTGTCTATGTGGCGTAAAGGCAATAAGGACCTTATGAATATCATGTGCGCTTTATTAATGAATGAGTCACTCCTGGTGTTGATTAAAGATTTTGATACTTATGTCAGAACGATAATGAATGAACATGGTAATGTTAAGAATCAATGACATACATGTTTCACGAAGACGAGGAGTTAGATATACACGGTTGTAAGTTCAACCCAACTCTCGTTTTCCCTCCAAAAGGATCAACAGTGCGTTTTAAAAGTTATAATCATACTCATACTAACGAATACATAGGAGTTTACGATTTTGAAAGTTCTCTAGATCGTACTTCGTTTTGGCAAAATAGAAGCACGACATAAAGCCACTGCTTATTTCTGTGATTTCTATTAAAAATTACAAAGGGGAGGACGCTGCCAGTCACTTTGTTTTAAATGCCAATGAAGAATGGAGTGAGATAAAGAGCCTACTCTCGGAGCCTGGCACATGGCCGTGCTCCAAGAGTAGTGAAACTTTCGAATCTCTTCAAAAATATATCGAAGGTAAAGGTATTAATGATTTGTAACATGGGTTTACAAGAGGTTTGCCAAATTTCATGACCCTTAATTAAGCACTGAAGGCAGAGAACAGCAATAAAGAATATGATGTTCTTCATTTGGACTGCAGAAAGGCATGCCATAAAGTGCCGCACTAAACACTCAAGAGAGGTGGTAGCTCATCGTACAGGAGGCAAAATTTCAATATGGATCGAGGTATAGCTGACCAATAGAGGTGAGGTGATCTGTATCATGTAAAGTTGTGCCTAGTCAGCTCTTCGTTGTTGGCTAGTTAAGATTGCATTGATAGCTTCTGGTTAAGGCAGAGTCTGAAAAAGCTAGATGAGATATTAAATTGCTTAAAAGGGTGTTCAAGGATTATCCCTACTACAGGGACGTCGAGAACATCCACATCGATTTTGTAAAATTGGACTGGATGATGGAACAGAAATGGCAGAAATGACATGTATGCTAAGGATGGAATTCAATTATCTAGGTCTGGTATGAGGGCAATAGCCGGTTGATAAATTAGACACATGTGCAACTCTTGGGTATCTTTATTAAGGAAACGTTTTGCCGCACAGTGGCTTCATCAGTCCATACACAGGAGAAACTGAAGAACAGGAGGAGAATGAGGTAATCAGTCCATCAACCTTGAGTCGATGTGGTCAGTCCACATGTGTCTAATTTATCAACGTGTCGGTTCGGTGAACCATTCATCTACAATAGCCAGTTCATTGAAGGGAACTGTTAGGGTTTTAAACTAGAAATAGTAGTATGGGCTTTTGTGGCGAGATAATGGAGTGAAGAGTCATCAATCTCAGGTAAAGAGATTTATAACAGAAATTGTGAAGAGAATAATCTGAAAATGGGAAACACACAGATAAAAAATTATCTTAAAATATTTTATGGAATAGTAGAAGTGCCAGAAATAAATTGATCGAATTGCATCTGGGTGAATGTGTGGAAAACGTTGATGTCATTGCAATAACTGAGACATGGTTTAATTCGAACAGTAGAGATGTGATCACAGAATACCACATTTAAGTGTTTAAGTTCCACAAAAATTAAAATAATGGGAAGGGAGATGGGGTAGCTGTGTATGTCTGAGAATACTTCAGCTGCTGCATATAAACGGGTATAAAAATTTAAGGAACACATAATCTGTCTGGTAGAATTTTCGGAGGCAAAAGGACACAAGTGCAACTAATGTGACATTTTATTATTACATCGTTTCGCTCTCCAGGAGCTTTGTCAAGCTTTGTCAAGCTTTGTCAAGCTTTGTCACCCTAATATATTATCGGTAATTCTGCCAACATTAATACAATTTAAGATGTGTTGTATATAAATAAAGTTCGATACTGACTAGATGATGAATGAACATTGAAATGGTATAAAATACCAACAGGTTGTATGGTAAGACACATATGCAACTGTTAGGTATCTTTATTTCGAAACGTTTCGCCCACACAGTAGGCTTCTTCAGTCGCGTACAGAAAAGTTGAAGCAGAAGAGACTTGAAGACGATGTAATCAGTCCATCACTCTTGAAGTTTTGAGGTGGTCAGTCCCTCAGTCTAGAGAAGAGTATTGTTCCATAGACTGAAACAATATGGAGCTGAAGTGACAGGATGGAGCCTTATATACCGCCAGGAGGTGAGATGTAGGCCACTAGTAAAGGTAAGAATGTAGTCGTTGAGAGGTCGTGTCCCTCTCAAATCCAGCCATTCTCACTAGTAGAAGTTGTCCAAGTTGATTTCAGGTCTGTACCAAGATACCCTTGAGGGTGATGGACTGAGGGTGATGGGCTGATTACATTGTCTTCAAGTCTCTTCTGCTTCAACTTTTCTGTACACGACTGAAGAAGCCTACTGTGTAGGCGAAACGTTTCGAAATAAAGATACCTAACTGTTGCATATGTGTCTTTCCGTATCTTTACTTGTAGATGTTTTGTCATCAAGTGGCTTAATCAATACAGTACAAGAACATAATAGAAATATATACAGCAAATATTGGATGATGAAGTGATCAGTCCCTCAGCAGGTAATGAGCACAGTCCTGACTCCAGTATATAAAGACCAGTCTTCCTGTCTCTGCTTCATATTCTTTAAGACCATGGTGCTCATCACCTGCTCCTAGGCTGAAGGACTGATTATTGCATCTTCAAGTATTTGCTGTATATGTTTCTATTACGTCCATGTATTGTACTGATAAAGCCACTGGATGGCAAACGTCTACAAGTAATGACACCCAAATATAAATAACAAAAAGGTACAATACCATGAGTGGAACAATACACATATAACCAGAACATAGGAGAGAGGAGCTTACGATGTTGCACATGTGTCTAATTCCCCATACAAACCACTTACCTGAGCAGACTATAATTACTTGCTTGGAGATCTTCAACTGAGAAGATTAGTTTTCATAAACAACCTTCCTACTCTGTACAAAAAACCGATTTTGATGTAACATGAATCCCTCTCCCATTCTGCTAGATGTACCCAGGTAGGTCCTGGCGTATGCATCAGATCCTTTGTGTACGGTCACCTCTGGGAAGATGGGAATGATTTTTTTAGCCTAGACTTCCCTTATCACTTCTCTCCTATTAAGGAAAAAATTTTTTTTTTGTCTCAGCTAGCTCAAGCGAGAGGAAAAAACTTTTAATCTTTCTCACCAGGAGCTGACTTAATTAAGGAGAGAAAAATCTACGAACTGAAGAACACCTAATTTACCAAGCTTAGCGGAATTTTAATTACATATTTATCAATATTTAATTGTATGACATGATAATCTTCAGATTAGAGGAATTTTTAATTTAATTGCTTTATTCTCTTTGAGAGGGTGATAATATCCAAACATAGTACATTAATTTGCTGATGCTTTCTGTAACCCAACTGTAGACATATTAATAGCCATGTAAAATAGTCTTATACTTAGCATGCATTCCTTCCTGTCTGTACCCAGGGCAGTTACCCATTTGTAGATAAATGTAGATAATTAACCGTGGGATAGAGAGACTCACGAAAGAGTTTTCTTCCCTTTACCCTTCGTCCTCCACAATTCAACTGTCAAGTGGGAGCTCGTCCCCCTCTCCAGCAGGATACAGAGCTACCTGCGTGGTGTTAAACTTGGGGCAGAAACTGCTTCCAGTTGCATTTATGAATAAGAGATGGATTTTTACTCCTTGTACAACATTCATGGTGGTTTTCCGAACAAACCTTTGATACTGCACGAGTCTCTATCAATAACAATATGAGCACCCTCGGGTACCAGAGAGACTTAAACTGAGACATGAGTTAACTGGTCAGTGATATATAAATGTATTTCTGCAGTCTACCAATGATACTCACAAGAGCAGGCATAACCTAGGTCATGTGAAAAAGTGACCATTTAAACTAACGGCCTTCTCAGAATGAAATCCAGAGCCTAGGTCTGTCTGGACATCCCCTGACACCTTACTCGTCTTTATTTGCCCATCAACAAAAATTCTGTAACTTCTAGACTACAAAAATGAGTTACGCGGCAACCTTGGTTCCAGACTGCTTGGAAACGGTATTAGGGTTGTTAGCCTTATGTGGGTCATATACACATGTATCATACTCGAGCGCAGATCTGCAAAGGTTATCAGTCTCCAGATTGTTCATACGACTCATCTGAGTTTTCAACTTCCACTTGCGTCCACCTTATTCTTGTTTCAGGTTTTCGAAACGTTCTGTCCCTATTCACCTTGTCAGTTCCTCTCAGTGATTTATACATCGTATCATGTCCATCTATCCCTCTTGTCCTTCAGCGTCATCAGATTGAGTTCTCTTAACCTCTCCTCACAGGACATACCTCTTAGCTCTGGGACTAGTCTTGCTGCAAACTTTTGCACTTTCTCTAAGTTTATGACGTGCTTAACTAGGTGTGGGCACCATTCCGGTCTACAGTGTCATGAATAACTCTTTACTTAGATGTCAAAACGCTATTCTTAGGTTTGCCAGTCGCCCATATGCTGCAGCAGTTATTTGGTTGATGTGTGCCTCAGGTGGGTGTGTTCCGTATGATATTCACCCCAAGATTATTTTCCTTGAGTGAAGTTTGTAGTCTTTGACCACTGAACCTGAACTCTGTCTGCAGTCTTCTTTGTTCTTCCAAGAGCTTCTGTACTTTTGCATTTGGTGGGGTTAAATTCCAGGAGCCATTTGTTGGGCCAGGCTTACAACTCTACCTTTGACGAGATTCGAGAGTCTTACTACTCTCGTCTAGTGCTTGCCTGGTCAACCAGGCTGTTGCTGCTGGGGGCCTGCTGTCCTATATATGCATCACAGCCTGGTTGATCTGGCACCTGGTGAAAAATCTTGTCCAGTTTTTTCTTGAAGACTTCTACGCTTGTTCCAGCCGTGTTTCTGATATCTTCTGGTAAGATGTGGAATAGTCTGGGCCCACGAATGTTGATACATTGTTCTTTTATTGTGACAGCCGCACTCCTACTACTCACTGGGTTTATTTTATACTTCCTCCCATATCTCTCGCTCCAGTATGTTGTTATGGCAATTCGAAGATTTGGGACCAGGCCCTCGAGTACTTTCCACGTATATATTATCATGTATCTCTCTCTTACGCTCCAATGAGTACATGTTCAAAACTTTAAGGCGTTACTATTAATTTAAATGGTTTACTGGCTCTATGTGGGCCATAAACGATCTTTGTATTTGTTCAAACTCTGACATTTCTCCTGCCTTTAACAGGGCCGTTAACACTAAGCAATATTCCAAATGAGGGAGCACTAGCGATTTGAAGAGTGTCACCATTGGCATTATTTCTCTTGTTTTGGAAGTTCTCAATACCCACCCCGTCATTTTCCTGGCTGTCATGATCTTTGTCTTATTATGTTTTTTGAAAGAAAAGTCAGTTGACATAACTATTCCCAAATCTTTTACGTGTTCCTTTCGTCCTATTTATTATCCTCTTGAGTTTTGTATACTTTTCTCTTTTTGAATTCTTCATTCTTTCCATCCATACCTAAGGTGCTGGAACTTATCACCATTGAACATCATATTGTTCTGCACTTCCCACTGGAAAACCCTGGTTATATCTTCCTGTAATTTTTCAGTGTCTTCTACCATAGTGTCTTTCATACTTATTTTAGTGTCATCTGTAAATGATGGTACAAAACCTTGACGGGTGTTTATATCTATGTCTGCTATGAGGATGAGAAACAGCGGAGGTGCCAGGACAGTGCCTTGGGGAACTGAGCTTTTTACATCATTTAAAAAAAATGCGCTATCACTCCATGATCGCATTTGTCAAACGCCTTTCCAAAATCTGTGTATATCACATCTGCGTTTTGGTCGCCTTCCAACGCCTCCATAATTATGTCATAGTGGTTCAACTGCTGTGAAAGGCATGATCGTCCTGCTGTAAAACCATGCTGGTTTGGGTTATGAAGGTTGTGCTGGTCCATGATATTTGTAATCTGCTGTCTCATCACTCGTTCGAAGATTTTAATGACGTGGGATGTTAGGGTTACCGGTCTGCAATTTTTAGTTAGTGCTCTATTACCTCCGTTATGCAAAGGAACTATTTCACCTACATCTAGGCTCTTTTTCTAAAGTATATTGAAGGCTCGTGCTATTGGTACTTTGTACTTCTTTATAAAAAGAGTATTCCATGAATCTGGTTCAGGTGCTGAGTGAGTGGGCATGTTAGCCATTTTTTTTAAGAAATCTATGAGATCTGTATTAATGTCCATATCTCTTATTTGTTTTTCCTGATTCTCGTTTTCTTGTATTCTCCTCATTAGTTTCACGTCGTCTGCTAATTGGGACACCTCTGAATATATCCATTCCGTCATGTCATTCACATATACAGGAAACATCACCGGTTGTATGTAGTGTGTCCAGCACTTGCTGGTGCATGCTACAACCTCAATTTACTGGAAGTTTTTCCGTCTCCCCTGAGAATATCTTCCTAAATCTCATGCTGAGTTCTGCACATACTTCCTGGTCATTCCTTGTGAGCTCCCCTCCTTCCTTCCTCAGTCTTATTACCAGGTCCTTGACTAATGTTTTCCTCTTGATGTGGCTATATATTAACTTTGGGTCAGATTTGGTTGTCGATGCTATATCATCCTCATATTTCTGCTGGGCCTCCTTCCTTATCCATACATTTTCGTTTCTGTCTCGTCTGCTCAGCTCTTGTTTTCCTGAGTTCTTTGCTTTAAATAATTTTTTTATGCTCCAGCACACTTGGCTTTGGCCTCTCTACGCCTCGAGATAAATCATGGGCTCACTCTGGTCTTCCCATTGTTTCTATTGCTCCTGAGTAAGAACATCTCTGACTCCTTGCACTTTCTGGTCACGTGTTTCATCATTTCACTGTCTTTCCCTCTAGTTCACTTCCCCACTGCACCTCATACAAAAACTGCTTCATCCCAGTGTAGTCCCCTCTTTCGAAGTTTATCTTGTAGATGAATGGCTCGATGTAATCAGTCCTCTCCCCCTCCCTTCTTCCCATAATGCTTCACTCTCCATTGTTAACTCTACAAGGTATTCAGAACTCAGGACCACGTGGTCACTAGTGCAGAGGGACTTTTCGAATGAAATATCCAACATGTCAGATCTGCTCAGGGTGAATACAAGATCCAGTGTTGCTAGTTCATCCTCTTCTCTCTCTTTGATTGTATTATTAACAAGTTGGTGCATGAAGTTTTCTAGTACCATCTCCTGCATATTAGCTCTCTATGTTTCTGGTTTCTAATGTGACTCCTGGTTTTGTCCATCAATCTCCTTGTGGTTAGAGTCTCCTATGTCAAGTAACTTTGTCAGCATAGTTACTGATCCCTTACATGTGTCGTATAGCTTATCTGAGTATCATAGTACCATCCATATGTTTTATATACACAACCCCTTTTGTTAGGCCTAGGGACTAGTTTGTGTGACGTCACGTGATGCGCATGTGTGTGTGAGTACCTCGGAAACTTCCTCAGTCCACAGATAGGTCTACAACAGTCAACCAGGCAGGCTGGGCCTCCCTTACCACAGTCTGACAATATACAGTGTTACCATCCACAAGTGTTTATCTTCAACCATCATATCTCCTTGCGACAACTTTGCCCTGCCCATGTTGGCCCTTCTGGCCACCTCATCTAATGTATCCACCATTGCTCTGTTGCTCTCATCGTACTCTCTTGATATTCAGTAGCTGGTTGTATATCACTGTAATCACCTTGGGTATGAGTGGTATGATGTCCATGGTTGCCTCCATGATTCATTCATGCAACTCATCATGCTTATTCATAATTCCATCTGTGTTGGCGTATCATATCTTCAGCTTCTTTTCCAATACTCTATTTGGTGTGGGCTGTAGTGCAAAAAGTAGGAAGTGATTTTATGAGAGACTGCTATGATCGTGGTATTTGGATTGGGGGAGGGGCTACTTTGGGTGTGAAGTATGGCTTGTTTAGGCTCATAGTTTTTGGTTGAGATGGAGTACTAAGGGTTGCCGGGGAGGTTCTGTGGTAGTTGTGTTTAGTGGTCCCTGAAGGTTGAGATTCCCTGTCAGAAGATGCTTGCTGTTTCTCTTTCGTCCTATAAGTTTTTCACGTTCTTTTCTTGTTCTGTTTTGGTCGAACTACATGCAGTAGTATTTTTGAGAGTTCTTTAACCGTAGTTTCTGCTGAATGATCCTGTTTTGTACCATTTTTTTTTTCTCTCATGTACCCTCCAGGTCTCCGAAAAATTGTCAAGTCGGACATATCCTTCTCTCCTGTTATTATGAAAATATTTTTAATATCTTTTCATCCCTGTATTGTGTCTCATAAGTCCTCCCTTCTGCCTCATGAAGCCCAGGAATAATTAGTGACCTCTCCCTCTAATCTTCCTATTTCCTATCCCTCCATATATGTGGATCCAATTATAGCATCTCAATTGCTGTTTCCCTTATCATCTCATGGACCTCTATGTGGCCTGATAGATCTTCTGCAGTTGATCTTCCTGTTTCCATCACCATGCCCCTTTTGTTCCTTGGCTCTATTTTCTGCTTCACCACTTTCAGTTCCTCCTCCAAGCTCTGTATCTTTGTCTTAGATGCTGCAGCTCCTAACTTCCTTTTCTTGCACTCTGCAGACATCTTTTTCTCTATTTTTTTGCAGTTCTCGTTTAGCCTGTTTCCCCCACTCATGTTCCATCATGCTTGAGCCCTGCTGCCATGCTTCCTTCTTGAACTGATCTTCCTCGGTTCCCCTGCCTCTTCGTCCTGTGTTCTTACCTATTTCTGATTGCAGGAGTCGATCCACAACTCCTGGCCAAATCTGTTCACTGGTTGCCACTAGGACCGCTCTCTCCCTTCTTCATGTGTGTGTGTGTGTCTGCATTTTATAAACATAACACAGTTTTATCATTTTTGCTAAAATATTGCCACTTTGCCTGATTTGACTTTAATGTAAGAGATGTCTGTTTATTAAATTAGCAGGTACTAATACTCCTAATTAATTGTACTGTCAACTAATTATTTTCAGGTATTTTACATTTGAGGAATTTATCAAGGAAAATATTGATGGATGTTACATCATTAAATGACATGTCGTCTTAACTCATAATTCTTGCCACAATTAACGTATGTCTTTCTCTAATTTTGTAATGAGCTGCTGCTATCAGTTTTATACAGCCCACATTATTTGTGTAATTTTTTCAAATCATTTTTATTTTATTTGTGTTTCTATTTCACCAATTTATGAGCAATTGTTTTGAGTTTATCATTAGATCTATCGGGACTCACGCACTTTGATGTTTATTCAGATACTTTTGTTGACTCAAAGTATTTCCTTCACACACACACTGGCAACACTTAATTATCTTTATTCCAGAAACATCACCAGCGCAGAATGCACATTGAACTTAATACAGAGGCATCAGGAGAATATATTATGTCCCTCCCATACTGATGTGTCCACTACTAGAGTTTTATAACCCAAGTACTGACACTGCATAACTGTGTTACACTGAAAAAATCCCTGCTGCGCAGGCGAAACGTCTCTCTAATGACCCCGGTATTGTATACCACTAATCAAATGATTTCTTTCTCAGCTGGAAAGACTGCGCTTCACGGTATCTAAGTTGAGGATGTCAGCATCAAAACCCATCGTGGAGAAACAGGTGAGCCCGATGTTTTAGCAGATGTGTAAAACATGTTACCATGTATACACAGGTTACACTTTTATACACAGGTTACACCGGTGTTAAGAACATAAGAAAGAAAGAGCTCTGCATCAGGCCTACTAGCCAATGCTATGCATATCCATGTCACACCCACTTAACAAGGAAGGAGCACTGGCGCAAGCCTAGGCTAAGTAATACACAAATAACCCGCACATAGAAGAGAGGAGATTACGACGACGTTTCGGTCCGACTTGGACCATATATAAAGTCACACTAACAGAAAGGAGAAAAGGAGGGAGTATATATAGGCCAGCAGACAGGGACGGGACAAGAGAGGTAGAGGAGAAAGATGAGAAGTAGCGGTAGAGGTAGTAGTAGCAGTAGTGCAGTCAGTCAAAGATCAGAAAGTGGAGTACTGCAAGGGAGCTGGGGGCCCACATAGGGTAGGAACAAGAGCACAGAGGGAGAAAAAATAATAATAATTGACCAAATACCCAAGGCAGAAGAAAGAAAACTCAAAGGAGAAAAAGGAAAGAGGAAAGGGGAAGAGGGAGAAGGGGAAAACAAGAAACTGGTCAAGTCACGGGTGTTCTGAAGTTTGGATCATTTTACAATGTAATGGAAGAGGAAGGCATCTACAGAGACAAACCCAGGGCTAAGATTCATAGAAGGAAAGTTGTGTATAAAGGAGATTTAACCAGACAGCGACTCTGAAAGCTAGACGTAGGGTAGATTTTAGTCTCTTTCAACAATTTCTTAATACCCTTAACAATCTTACCCTTTCCATGAAGTTTAAAGCCGAATGGGAACCTAATTCCTTGCTGCCTTCCTTGATGATCATGTCCACTGTTCAGATACAGGTTTCCCTATGCACAGTGGCATGTACATTCACTACTTTCCTTACCATACTTCTTCTGTCAAGAAAAGTATTCTTATCTCCCTCTTCTCCGTGCTCTCTGCATTTGTGATCCTCAGTTCCTTGAATCAGAAATTTCCACTCTTGGTAATTCATTTTCCCGTCTTGGCTACCCATCCCATTTCATAGACTCTGCCTTAAGTGCTAAACGGTCTTTCTTCTCTCCCAAACTCTCTACTCCTGGAACCTCACCTGTCCTCTGCCTTTCCTATATTTCCGGTGTTTCTAATCTCATCAACTCTTTTCCGTTCCTTAGACATCAAACTTACTTTTCGCCAGACTAACACTCTTCGCACCAATCTAGTTCATACATCTCTTCCCTCTATAGAAGCTCCTGGTGTCTACTCTATTTCTTGTTCATCTTTTCCTCTTCAATATTTTGGAAAAAGTGGACGTTCTCTTTCTGACAGACTCAGGGATCACACAAATAGTGTTAGGCTTGCATACACCATCAATGCTCTTTTCTCTCATGTCAGAGATCACAGTCATCCTATTGACTGGTCTTCCGCTAAAACTGTCTACCCTACGTCTAGCTTTCAGAGTCGCCATCTGGTTCATTCTCCTTTATACACAATTTTCCTTCTATGAATCTTAGCCCTGGCTTTGTCTCTGTAGATACCTTCCTCTTCCATTACATTGTAAAATGCTCGAAACTTCAGAACACCCGTGACTTGACCTGATTCTAGTTTTCCCCTTCTCCCTCTTCCCCTTTCCTCTTTACTCTTTGTCCTTTGGGTTGTCTTTCTTCTGCCTTGGGTATTTGGTCCATTATTGTCATCCCCCCTTCCCTCTGTGTTCCTGTTCCTACCCTATGTGGGCCCCTAGTTCCCCTGCAGTGCTTCTCTTTCTTAATCTTTGACTGACTGCACAATTACTAATACTACCTCTACCCCTACTTTTCATCTTCCTCTACCACCTCTCTTGTCCTGTCCCTGTCTGCTGGCCTATATACACTCCCTCCTCCTCTCCTTTCTGTTAGCGTGACTTTGTAAATGGTCCAAGTCGGACCGAAAAGTCGTCGTAATCTCGTCTCTCCTATGTGCGGGTTATTTGTGTACCGTTCCAGTCACGATATTGTGCCTTTTTGTTATTTAGGCTAAACAGGTCCAACTCACACTCACCCACACCACTCAAGTACTAGTCTAACCTATTTTTAGAGCTACACAAAGTTATAGTTTCAATGATGCTACTCGGGAGCTTGTTCCACTCATCCACAAAACTTTGTTACCAAACCAATATCTTCCTATGTGTACGAATGGTATATAATACCGACAAGATGAGAGTAAGACACATGTGCAACATCTGGGTATCTACAATAAAGATACCCAGATGTTGCACATGTGTCTTACTCTCACAATATCTTCCTATATTCTTCTAAATCTATTTTTTTCCAACTTGAACTCATTGCTGCGAGTCATGTCTTTGTTCTTGTTAAGATATTTTTAGCACGTTATTTACATCCTCTTTATTTATTCCTGTTTTTCATTTATACACCACAGTCATATTCCTCCTAATTCTATGCCTTTCTAGAGAGTGCAGATTCTGATATATGGGATCAACTTTGTCTTCCTTCTCTGTACGTTTTCCAGCGCATTTATGTCCAATCTGTGATACAGAGACCAGAACTATGCAGCATAATCTAAATGAGGCCTAATCAAAGATATAAAGAGGTGAAGAATAACCAGAGGACTTCTGTTATTTATACTTCTTGATATGAAGCTAAGAATTAAATTAGCTTTATTGCGAACACTTATTCACTTATTCTTTCTCGCACTCAGTGTGATTAAGACCTTCATTATTGGGTTCATAGGTGCCATGGTTGTTTGCTTTTCCAAAGACTAGAACTTTTCATTTGGCTATATTAAACAGTATGTGCCACTTCTCCGACAAATGCATAATTTTGTTCAAATCTTCCTTCAGCACTCTAGTGTCTATGTCAGAATTAATCCGAAGGCCTATTTTGTGTCATCGGCTGTGGCATGCAAAGTGTATGTTACAATTTTTTCGGCGTATGCCACACCCATATAGGCTGCCTTCCAACCAGCAAACCGTGTGCTAAGGGTTTAATGATCGATAGGGTACCCATCGTTAAATCAGTACCTTGGTTCATTTACCAATCACAGGCAAGCCCACCAAAGTTGAAGCAACGTGGTTCAACTGCAGTAAACTTTGGTAGACTTGTCTACCTGCTGGTTGAGTATGATGCACTCTCTCTGGCTTTTGCTTTGCCATCTATGACCTTGGTGTACACTTATTGTTATTATTCTATCTATACATATTATACATAGTGTACAAGCCTGTATATAGCGGGTAAAGGTAAATATACATTATAGTCTATAGTTTGTTTGTTCCAATTCCCATTATGACCAGGTCTCGAAGGCCATTCATTACTTGCGTTAGTATAATCAGCAAACTTATTTATGTAGCTATTTTTTCCTTATCTATGTTGTTTATGTAAATTGTGAATATCAAGCAGTCAACAGTGACCCCTGTGGAAGACCACTTGTGATGAGTTCCCTCTCAGACTTCTCACTATTTTTGCAAATTTTGTTTCCTATATCTCACACATGAATATAAATATCCTCCTATTCCATGTACCTCGACTTTCCTCAACAGCCTCCTCTGTGAAACTCTATCAGCTCTCAATTTCCAAATATATTCATTACCATAATCTACCTCCTCAAATACTGTAGTGAAGAAAATTAGTAAATTCATAAAGCAGAACAGTCTCCTTGTGAAACATTGCTGAGATTCATTGATCAATTTACGTTTTTCAAGATGGCTTCGAATAGATTCGGCAATTATTGATTCCATCAACTTTCCCACAACATAGGCTGGGCTAATTGGTCTGTAATTCTAAGCTAAGGATCTTTATCTTGCTTTGCAGATAGGTATTACATTTGCCATTTTCCACTTATCTGGCATTATGACAGTAGGTAATGTTAAGTTGGTAATACTAACCAATTGTTTGCTAAGTTTCTCCTGTGAAAACAGTTTCTCTGAGTCAGGTGATTTGTTTGGTCTTTGTTTATTTGTCTGAGCAACGTCACTAATAACTTTGATTGTACATAACTTATTTTTGCTCTGATCTATATATTTTCGCTTTATTTCAGGAATTTATCTAGTATTTCCCCCTGCATAAAAGCTGAGAGGAAATAAATGTTAAAGGTTGAACACATTTTTATATCACTCTCAGTGAGCCGACTTGAACAGCTTTAAGTGAGCCTATCTAATCCTTATCTTACTCTTATATACCTGAAGAAAACCTTTTGGGTTAATCCTCATATCCCATGTAACTTTAACTTCATAATCTCTTTTGGTTTTTCTTATTCCTTTTTATATTTAGCTTTTTAATTCAATATGTTGATTCGCCTGCAAATGCATATTTTTTGACATATGAAATGTTTTAATCTATTTTTTATCCATTTAGAGTCATATTTTGCTTGATCAAATTTCTCTATTTGAATCATAAGTAGTTTGGGCATCTTGAACTCTGTTTTTAGAAAAGTCATATCGGCAACTATCACTATCTACCTGACCCATAGTCATGTCACATTAGTTCAACCCACCCAGGTAATTTCTCAATCTAATGGAATCAGCCAAGTGAAAGTCAGGGACATTAACTTGTAGTTATTATGGTAATTCCATGATATATTGAAATTGACCATCATTAACCTGAAGCTCATTATTAACCTCAAAATTAAAAAAGATAGTTATTCCTTGTTGTCAAGATCCAAGTCAAGCAGGTTATATCCTCTAGTTGGTTCTCTCAAAAACTCATATGAAAACAATCTTAGATCGTTTCAGGAGTCACCAGACTCGAGTTTTCCTGTTAAATTACTCCAGTCACTTTGTCTAAAGTTAAAATCTCCTATTAACACTACATTTTTGTATCTAGATACCTTAGAAATTTCCCTGTCAAGATTCTGGGGCCTGTTTATCACACTCAACAGTAGTTTTTTCACGTTCCTCGAGAAACTGTAGCCTAATAGACTAATGTCCATGTATCTAATTGCATATCTCATCTAATGTAGCAATTTAAATAATCGCTGACATACATCACCACTCTTCCTGTTGACCCAGTTGGTGTGGACTAATTTACAGCTTTGTATGTGGCATTCAAAAGACATTTCTCTATATTTCAGGCTGAACCAGGTCTCTATTAAACCAATAACATCTGTGTTTTCTGCAGATGCAGTTAATCTTAGCTCATATATCTTATTTCATATGCTCCTACCATAAGTATAGTAAACCTTAAGGGAGTTAGTGACTCACTGCCATCTACTGCCTCTCTTACTGATCAGTTCCATTGCATTTATGAACAAAGTCTTATGTACATATTCCTGACGTCACATGGTAATTTTTGCCGCTTTCATCCCTCGTGCTGTAACCTATTTTTTTCTCACACCCATACCTCTATTTTCTATCACATTAATGTACTAAAGAATTCAACAACGGCTCCCATCAGCTGAGCTGGCTGATGCTACCACCCCTTCCCCAGAAATATGTACCACATTCCTTGCATACGTCATGTTTGCCATAAAAATTGTCCCAGTTGTCATTGAATATGATTGCAAATTCTTTGCAGTACCTGTCAATTTACACCAGTTGTGTTAGACATCCATTCATTGCCCACTCCCCTTCTAGGCAAGATGCTACATATGATCAGGCCCCCTTCCTTAGAACTTATTAAATTTATAGCTGTCCTGTGCTTATTTAGCAGCTCCTGTCTCCTGCCCTTCACAATGCCACTTCCACTAGTACTGGGGAGATAATGGGCTTGTTCCCATTACGTGACTTATCTAACCTGTTGACTATATAACCAAAACCAGCTCCTGGGAACTTCACTCTCTGTTTTACCTTCCTATTCCTGTTACAGAAGGCACAGTCAATATATCTTACCTGTGAGTCACTGACCTTTATTAGCAAAGGATTTATTGGGACCTTTATCCTGAATGACCACTGAAGTACATTTTATTTCTGGAGAACAGAAGAGTGATTTCTTTCAAATCTGCTTTTCTAATATTCATTACTTTGACGTTTCTTTATTTTTGTAAATTTCTACCTCCTCCTAAACCCTGAAGTCAGAATCTGCTACACTACAGAAGCAAGCCATGGTGCTCTACAACACTTCTCAATAATCCCCAAAACACCTCAAAACAGGTACGACCTCTCGTGACCACTGATCTCATGGAAATATTTCATAAAATCCCTTTGGCTCATCTTCGTTTTAACTTTCAGGTGTGTCCCCGAGTACTGCTTCCTGCCTTGCAATTCCTCCCAGTATTTTGAATGTTATCACACCTACCCTCGTTCTTCTCTTCCATCGTTGCTAAATTCAATTTTATTAGGCTTTCCATATAACACATAGCATCTGGTGGAATTTGATTCCACTGGCTTCTCCACCATTCTACTAAGGATGAGTGCCTACTCCCAGTGTCATATTGACCATTAGCACCCTCACTAGGGAAAAAGGTGCAGTTACCTAATCGACTCTCTCCTCTCTTGAGAGGCCGAGAAAACTCTAACATTAATTACTGTTGACATATCTAAGTTCTCAGTGACATGATATAGCTATGACACCTTGACCCATCAGGTCAAGAACTTTGTTTTTATGAATGTCATAGTGACTGACATTCTCATGCATGTTATTACTGTTCTTGCTGTTGAACAGTGGTTTAGTGCAGATGGAGGTAGCGTAGGTAGCAATGATACGGCCGTGGACTAGTTTGGCTTTAATTGGATAGGAGTGAGTACACAACAGGCAATGTGAGGGAATGACCGCTAGCCAGTCCGTGGAGGGGAAGCACTTGTGCCTATCAAATCGGTCGGCCGGGAAGTGAGGGCGAATGGGCCCAGCCTCCCACTGACCTGGGTGAGCCTACAGAGGGCAGCACTTAAATGCCGCAAAATATGAACTTGTCAGAACAGACGGCTTAGGCTGTCTGTTTTGACAGTACAGGCTGTCTACATTTGCTCGGCCATGCACCTCGCGTCGTCCTGATGCGACAATACTGGTGGGCCCATAGGTGTAAAGGAATTACTTACTCTAGCTACCCCAGAGAGGGACTGGCTTTCGCTCACTTGTAAATAAAAAATGGACATAAAAATGCAACAGGCAAAAAAAAACTCTCCCATCCAGGGGAAGAGAAAACTGGCTTGCCCGCGCTGTTTCATTGAGGAGAGAGTCCGGAGACGTCAGCACTGGAACTAAAATCTATATACAGGTTGTTCGCAGGGCTGAACATCAGTTGACCACTCGTCTACGAACGCTGTTGCACCCTCACATCTGCAAACAATGACTGACAATAGCATTTCCTAAGGTGTGACATGTGACTCAGAGGGCAGCACTGCCCTGGCCATAATACAGGCTTTTAAAAGACGCTGGGTGCACATACCTACAATAATACTATATCCATGGAATTCATTATACTCTGGGTACACTTCTAAAAGTATTTACATAATTACATGATGTTGTCCACCCTAACTCCATTATCAACTAGCTATACAATGTGTGCGCATTTATACCCATTTCTGCAAGCAGACAATTAGCATAACTAGCGTAGAAGTCAGACAAGTCAGTAGGTACGTCAATGTCACAGAAATGTACTGTTGTGTACTGTTGTCCTGGGTCACAGGCCATAAGTATGGAGCCTTACTGGGCCGTCTTCAGTAACAGTAGTAGTGGGAGAAGGGGTAGACTGGTTGTCCCTAGCATTGGTCTGATTGTGGCGTTGCAACGCACATGACTCCGGCTCTGCTTCGGCCTGCACATGGTCCACATACTTCATGTGATCAAGGTGGGCGGGCTTCTTTGATAGTTCCAGTAGCAATCTCCCTCACCTCAAACTTATTGCCGCGGAGCTGACAGAGGACATGGTAAGGACCCACGAATTTTGGGACAAGTTTGTGCATACCTGGGGTCTGCGGTGGGTTGAGCAACATAACTTTACAACCTGGTTCCACTTTGCTTTCCTTGGCGTGGGCATTGCGCTCAGACATGAACCTATCAGTAGCTTTCATAAGGTTCTCTCGTACCCGCTGGAAGACAAGCTGTGTTGTCTGCATCTTTACTACACTGGGGCTATCAGTATCGTAAGTAGGTCGAGGTAGAGCAAACAGAATTTCGTATGGTAAGCGCTTGTCATAGCCATACATAGCGAAATGGTGTCTCACCGATCGAGCTGTTGAGGGAGGAGTTTAATGTACACTGAACATCTGGGATAGCCTCATCCCATGTAGTACAACTTGGGTTAACGGTTACCCTGAGCACCTCCAGGACTTTGCAATTTGTACGTTCAGCAAGACCATTACTTGCAGGGTGGCGTGAAGCTACTGGCGCTTGGTGAATGCTAAATCTGGAGCAAAGATCCTGCATTATGGCATTTATGAACTCAGACCCATTGTCTGACAGGACACGTGGGCAGGTATGATGGAGAACAACATGCTCATGGAAAGCACTAGCAACCGTTTCGGTGGTTTTATCAGGAATGGGTACTAATTCACTGTACCGCGTCAAGTTATCTACCATTACAAGCAGGTGCTTATTTACCTTCTCCGAGGTCGAGAAGCTCGTCAACAGGTCGACAGTTCTCTCCCAGGGCTCCTTTGTAATGAGATACTTTAGAATGGGGTTAGGACCTGTAACGGTACCCTTGTGCTGTAGGCAAACAACACACTGGTGTACATGCTTGGCAATGTCCGCTGCCATCTTAGGCCAGAAATATTTCATTTGTGCCTGTTTGATACTGCGGTCCTTCCCGGGGTGAGCTACACCTGGGACATTGTGGATCAACCTAAGAGTAGCTGGTATCATGGACTCTGGTATCACCAGTTGGTATATGGTTCTGCCGGGGTCCACCAGCTGTGCAACACGGCACAGTACTCCTTGGTTGACCACTAAATCCTTCAGTGGAACGGGAGACTTGACCTGTAAGTCAACGTCCTCCTTAGTCAGGAAACGAAGGACTGGAGACCACACAGGGTCCTGTCGTTGGGCTCTTTCGAGATCCTCAACAGAGAACGAGCTGTCGACACTCACGAATGCTATATGCCTCGACAGGGCATCAGCTACAACATTTTGCTTACCTGGGACATATTATTATTATTATAATCAAGGGGGAAGCGCTAAACCCGGAGGATTATACAGACCTGGGACATAGCAAATTTCAGGGTTGTAGTCATTGAACGTGAGCGACCACCGAGCATGCTTTCCCTAGAGGTTCTTATTCGCAAAAAGGGCCAATAAAGGTAGATGATCTGTGTAAATCTTGATAGGATAATGATAGATGATATCCCGAAAATGACTCAAGGCCCATACAATGGCTAAAGCTTCTAGCTCTGTCACTGAATAATTGACTTCCGCTTTAGTAAGGACACGGCTAGCATAGGCAATAGGCTGTTGCTTACCATTAGATTCCTGTGACAAGACTGCACCGATGCCAACTTTGCTGGCATCAGTCGTCAAGGTAAATGCCTTGGTGAAATCAGGGAATCTAAGGGTTGGGGCTGAAGTTAACTTGTTCTTAAGAGTGACAAAAGCTCGTTCTTGATCACACATCCACTCAAAAGGGGCATCCTTTTTGAGTAAGCGTGTTAGGGGTGCAGCAATGGTGGAGAAACCTGCGATAAAGGTGTGGTAGAAACCCGCCAGGCCTATGAAGGACCGGACTGCATCCACCGTCATGGGTCTGGGGAATTTCTGCACGGCCGAGATTTTAGACTCGTCAGTCTTTATGCCATTCTGAGTCATTACGTGACCCAGAAATTTTATTTCCTTCTGGAAGAAATGATATTTGGAGAGCTTTACCTTAAGGTTTGCCTGAGCTAGCCTGTCCAATACCCTGAAAAGTTTCTCGAGATGTGTCGGGACATCTTGCGACATGACTATGAGATCATCTAGGTAGACCATGAGCGTGCCAATGATTCCATGCACTGTGCATACTCTCAGACAGAGTAGCACGTAGTGAATCCTAAGCGCATGTCCCAGGATGGCACATCCACTCCGTTGAATTCTGCTTTCCACTCAGCTGGATCTAAGCGGATCCTAAGGCCTGCCATGGTTTTGAACCCTATGAGCAGGTCACCAGGGAAAACAATATTATCTACGAGTAAAAATTTTGCAGGCAGCTTATGACCCTGGACCGCAAATTCTAACGTTGTACAACCACGAACTGTCAGCGGACTACCTGAGACTCCTCTCAAGGTCTGAATGACAGATGGCTTTGTCAACATGGCCGCGTGAAGGCCAGTGTCTCGGAAAAGAGTGGAGCAGACGATGTTAACCACCGAACCTGTATCTAGGAAAAGCTGGACAGGCTTATGGTGGACAGTGGACTCAACGAGCGGTCCACACGGGTTGTCATACCGAACGCGAAGGCATGACAGGCCGATGAAATCCCCGGAGTCAGAGCTGCTTCAGGCTCAATGCTTGTTGACGAGGCTCAACCTGGAAGGTATGGTACGAGTCTCGGCAACAACGTCAAGACACTGTTTCCTCACTGTCGGCAAGCATATCACTGCCCAGGGCGGCGAATGCATTGCGAACAGGGACGGAATACACCGACTCCGACAGGGTTACTATGTCTTTCGCTGATTTCTTGGATGCGCCTCTTTCCCCGAACTAGTGGAAGGGCTTCTACTAGCACGTGCATTGCGCGACGACTTCTTGCTCCACTGCGCTGACAGAATACTTCACAGCTTGTTACACTCGTTAGAGGTATGACTGGAAGTGTTGTGGTACATACAGACTCCCTCACGAGACTGAGCATGAGGACGGTGACGGTTACCTTGATACTGAGCGTGGGGACGGTGACGGTTACCTTGCGAGGACTTAGGTTTGTAACACTCAGATCGGTAGTGCCCGCATTTGCCACAGTTGAAACAAGTCACTACGCGCTTAGCAGGTGATACTGGAGGTGACGTGTGCTGGCGACATTTTGTCTTGGCCCAGGAAGTCGGTGACGGCTTCTTTGTATGGGACCGACTGTTGTTACTCTAGTCATTATTTTCACTCGGGCGAGTGTTAGTGGGACTGGGGTTGGAAACTTTGAGGGCTGGCTGTCTGACAGCGGCGGCAAAAGTGACTTCCGGCTGTGCCCGCAGGATCACTGTGGACGGCGCCGAAATGACGGAATGACGGGCATAGGATAATCCGCAAAGCGGCAAACCTTGCCTTCCTCAGCAGGTGGCTTGATCACGTCAATGGCATCGTATGCACCCAGGACTTCGTGCTCAGAGCCGAGGACTTCGTGCTCAGAGCCGAGTCCTAGCGCATCAACGGCACCCTGGAGATTAGGGGGGCATCGCTCCGCATGATGCCTACAGCTAGCATGGGGATGATGTCTTTAACTTTAATACTGTCGTCCTTGGTCACCCACTTAGTGGAACGTACGACATCAGTAAAATCTTTGGTGGCTTGCTCAAACCGGCAAATGCAAGCCAGGGGGCTTTCGTGCCTGTACTGACATTCGGCCAAGACGCTGGTCACAATCTCAAGGTAATGGCATTGGCGACTACGCCGAAAATAGCGCCTAAATTCCTCCTTAAGCTCAACCCAAGACTGAATCTCACAAAAGCAACTGAGCTGCACAAAGGCGCCTATATCATCCCGAGTGAGATCCACTGCGCAACAGCATCACGAATGTACTGCGCGCCCATGGGACTGTCAAATTGGGCCTTAACAGTCGTCTCGACTGACTGCAGTCATGGCTCTAACCTATTCGAACGACCGTCAAAAAGAAGGGTTGGGTATGAACGGCTAACCGACCCACTAGTGGTCGAGAAGTGAGCCACGACTTGACCGACTGTCAGGGAAGCATCGCCCTCCCGCCACGTGGTCACGCCAGCTGAGGCACCATTGCCAGTGTCAGCAGGAACTGGACTAGCGGTACGGCCACTGCCTGTCTTAGTCATGACGTCAATTGTTCAAACGCAAAGCAGGTCATGAAGAGGGTAAACAGGTTAGAGCAAGAAATGGTATGCACTGACTACAATTCAACACGGAGTCAGAGAGAACACAGCACCACGGTACTAGATAAACTGCTTAGTGATGGAAATAATTTGAGTGAAACAATAACCAAAAAAAAATAGTGGTACACTCTGAAACACAAAATAAGAGATGTATGCGAGTGAATGAACTACGGGGGGATTACACAAAATGTGTAAGAGTATTTTTATTGACCGGGACTGGAAATAAAATTTTGACAAGGAAATTTGAACTAAAACCCTAGTAGCAAAAAATTGAAAAATTAAAAATAAATCGGGTTTTACACAACTAAATGTGCTGCAAGCTTTTTTCAAACGAAAAAAAAAAAAGGTTACGGTGCTGCTTTACAATTGGAGTACAAAAAAAGGAAATTCACTTGCCCCAAGGGGAAGTTGACAAGAAAGATATCAGAGTATAAAATGTCCCAAAATCAGGAAAAAAAAATGCACGTGTCAGAAATCTGTATTGACACAAATAAAAATTAAAAAAAGGCAAATGTTAAAGTAAATATAGGGAAAATTTTTTAAACTGGTGTTGCAGGATGTACACTGGGGTTGCAGGGTGTACATGGTGTTAGCAGGGTACACTGGTGTTAGCGGGTGTCCCTGGTGTTAGCAGGGTGTACACTGGTGTTAGAGGGGTACATGGTGTTCGGGGTGTCACTGGTGTTAGCGGGGTGAAACCCCTGGTGTTAGCGGGGGTGTCATGGTGTTGCGGGGTTACATGGTGTTAGGGGTTTTCCCACTGGTGTTAGCAGGGTGTACCTGGCAAAAGCAAAAATTACAACCAATCTCTGGTCAAAATTAATAACTTCAAAAGTAATTTTTGGGAATTTAAAAGGGAAAATTAAGCAGGTTCCCCAAAAATGCACTCATTGACTTGGTATACAAAATAGCAAAAAAGTAATGCACATTGGGAATATTCACAGATAAAAATTTGAATATATGTAGAGCAAATAAATGGGGACAAGAGAAAGTGAATGGGCTGGGCACGATTGTATCACTGAGGTAGAAAAAACTAATATTTTAAGTACTTGAAGTTTACACTTATTAAAGAAAAAATACACACTAACAAACAAAACGTGCAGGGTTGTCAACAATCAGTGGCAAACTTGCAGGTGAAATAACAAAATTAACACCCCAACGGAATACTTTCTAATGTATGTGAAGGGAAAATTGTATAAATGGTTAACACGAACAATAAAAATAAACGGAGGTGCAAGATGCAGAAAAATATACTGGATTTAAAAGCAGGAGTGCAAAAAAAATGTACAAAATTTTTAAAAAGTGAGGTAATTGGGAAAAATGTACAAAATGTCCCTGATGACTAAACTGAAAATTTTCTGAAATATTTTCTTAGCGACAACTTATTGGGCAGGACAGTTAAAAAATGTCACAAAATATTACGAAATGCTAGGTAAGTCATGTTTATTAATTTGAGTGCAGGAGATGGACGAAGGTATGGGTGGGCGGTCCTGGAACTTTCAGTGTTTTTCTCTAGTAAACCCACACCCTCGTAGTTTATACACTGCTATGGGTCTTCAAATGACGTAGGAAAAAATTATCAAATGGACTTGGGGGAACGGAAAGGCCGGGAAAATCTGGGAGTAAATAAGTGAGAAAATGTGGCTATTTCGGTGAGCCCGCTGTGCGTGATTTGTTTACACTTAAGTGCTCGGGCGCGCTGACTGATTTTTCGGCTCCAGCAACGGAGAACAAAACATTTACTACACTACATAAATGTGCTAAAAAAAAACTTAGGTGAAGCTATGAACTGGTACGAGGAGGTTTTACTGTAACTATTCACTTGGGAAAAACAAAACTGGTGATGAACTGGGAATGTAACAGCAAGGAAAAGAAAAACTTAACTGGGCAACACAAAAAAACTGCACTGGCTGAAGATACGTAGACGCTGAGTAGTTGTAGACACAATGATGAGTCACGAGCTGCTGTAGACGGCGTGGGGGCTGAATTAGGCTGGCTTAGGGGCTAAGCCAACTGGGTCCCCACATGGTTAAGCCAGGTAGAACTTCTTGGAGGAAACTGGGAAGAACACAACACACACAGACGGCGAGATGGACGTAGTTGCCTAGCAGAGAAGGTTGTAGAGGAGGCGGGTGTGTTTACACCCTGATTAGGGTATCAACCAACCCCAGAGCTGCCTCGTGGTCATGTGTGGAGCCATGCAAAGCCAACACACTAAACGACCTCACCTCTACTTCTTGTATCTGAGAAGGGCACAGAGACGCTAATTATCTCGAAGATTATCTCAGGCCCCGTCAAGACGCTGGGAGTAACAGATAACTCTTTAGGCCAGCAGGTGCGTTGGATGACGACGGATGATGTTGACTGGCGTCGACCGATGGCGTTGACAGGCGTCGACCCCTCCACCCTGAGTAGGCTCACAATGCCATTGACTCCAGGTAAACTCCAGGTAAACTCCGCTGTCACCACTGTTATTACTGTTCTTGCTGTTGAACAGCGGTTTAGTGCCGATGGAGGTAGCGTAGGTAGCAATGATACAGCCATGGACTAGTTTGGCTTTAATTGGATAGGAGTGAGTACACAACGGGCAATGTGAGGGAATGACTGCTAGCCAGTCCGTGGAAGGGGAGCACTTGTGCCTATCAAGTCGGTCGGCCGGGAAGTGAGGGCAAATGGGCCCAGCCTCCCACTGACCTGGGTGAGCCTACAAAGGGCAGCACTTAAATGCTGCGAAATATGAACTAGTCAGAACAGATGGCTTAGGCTGTCTGTTCTGACAGTACAGGCTGTCTACACATATCTAGAGCACTCGATAAGTATTCATTTTTTACCACCTCTGGCAACTATGCCTAGGGAGGCCCAGGCATACTATTTGAAAAGCCAATGACAGGATTCCAGTCTCAGTCTAACAGCCATTATGTAAGTGTCAACAAAATCCGGCGAGAGGCGTCCCATGACACTAAGTCTGATCTATAACTCTAATACTGTGCTTCATGCCTAGTTAAGGTTGGCAGTGTTAGAATGCCCAATACTCATCTAAGTGATTTATGGATCTTTGGGCTTACAGCAGATTCATAGTCGACTGTAGTGAACATAATCTTGTCACTTTACCCTTTCGTGGTCTGGCTTGACCTCCTTAGAGTGCCACTGTTTGGTCATTCTTACAACTTTGTCCACTGTAGATTATAATCTACAATCGCATTCAAGGTAGGTAGGGACTTAGTATACGCAGAGTGGTATTTGGTTCAAATTATTGGGAGTCAGTACCACGGCTACCTGGTCTACATAAGAAGCCAGAAGGCCCTGTAGCCACTGCATGAAATTGGGCATGCTGGATTTTACGGCCTGGATAATGAACCAGGTGTCATCGGAGATATCAGACTGATAAGTAATTAGCATCCTTAACAGTAATACAGATTTGTCGAAGGAAGGTCTGAGGCTGAGGTCTAAGTGAACATGACTGACGTATCAAAAGAAGGGATGGGCAGTTAAGAAATCAATATATTCATTTAAAGAGAGAAATAAAGAAAGGAATAAGAAAAGCAAAAAGGGATTATGAGGCTAAGGTCGCAAGGGATTCAAAGACTAACCCAAAAGGGTTAATCTTTGACAAGATTGGCCCACTTAAGAGTAACTCTGGTCAGATCACTGACAGTGATAAGGATATATGTGAAATTCTCAATACCTACTTCCTCTCAGTTTTCACCCTGGAAAATACTAGCGATATTCCAAATTTTGTTGAAAATAAGAAAAAGTTTTGGAGTGAGATTAACAAGTTAAGGAAGCCTAGAGAACAAATGGATTTGTCAGTTAAAAATAGGAGAGGAGTAAATGGAGAGTTAGAGGTATTGGGAAGATGGAGGGAATATTTTGAGGAATTGTTAAATGTTGATGATGATAGGGAAGCTGTGATTTCGTGTATAGGGCAAGGAGGAATAACATCTTGTAGGAGTGAGGAAGAGCCAGTTGTGAGTGTGGGGGAAGTTCGTGAGGCAGTAGGTAAAATGAAGAGAGATAAGATAGTTTTTCTTTCGGATTTTTAACCCCGGAGGGTTATCCACCCAGGATAACCCAAGAAAGTCAGTGCGTCATCGAGGACTGTCTAACTTATTTTCATTGGGGTCCTTAATCTTGTCCCCCCAGGATGCGACCCACACCAGTCGACTAACACCCAGGTACCTATTTGCTGCTAGGTGAACAGGACAACAGGTGTAAGGAAACGTGTCGAAATGTTTCCACCCGCCGGGAATCGAACCCGGGCCCTCCGTGTGTGAAGCAGAAGCTTTAGCCACCAGGCCACCGGGCCTGGGGTAAGGCAGCTGGGATTGACGGGATAAAGATAGAAGTATTGAAAGCAGGTGGGGATATAGTTTTGGAGTGGTTGGTGCAATTATTTAATAAATGTATGGAAGAGGGTAAGGTACCTAGGGATTGGCAGAGAGCATGCATAGTTCCTTTGTATAAAAGCAAAGGGGACAAAAGAGAGTGCAAAAATTATAGGGGGATAAGTCTGTTGAGTATACCTGGTAAAGTGTATAGTAGAGTTATTTTTGAAAGAATTAAGAGTAAGACAGGGAGTAGGATAGCAGATGAACAAGGAGGCTTTAGGAAAGGTAGATGGTATGTAGACCAAGTGTTTAGATTGAAACATATAAGTGAACAGTATTTAGATAAGGCTATAGATGTTTTTGTGGCATTTATTTATTTGGAAAAGGCGTATGACAGGGTGGATAGGGGGGCAATGTGGCAGATGTTGCAGGTGTATGGTGTAGAAGGTAGGTTACTGAAAGCAGTGAAGAGTTTTTACGAGGATAGTGAGGCTCAAGTTAGAGTATGTAGGAAAGAGGGAGATTATTTCCCAGTAAAAGTAGGCCTTAGACAAGGATGTGTGATGTCACCGTGGTTGTTTAATATATCTATAGATGGGGTTGTAAGAAAAGTAAATGCGAGGGTCTTGGTAAGAGGCGTGGATTTAAAAAGATAAAGAATCACACATAAAGTGAGAGTTGTCACAGTTGCTCTTTGCTGATGACACTGTGCTCTTGGGAGATTCTGAAGAGAAGTTGCAGAGGTTGGTGGATGAATTTGGTAGGGTATGTAAAAGAAGAAAAGTAAAAGTGAATACAGGAAAGAGTATGGTTATGAGGATAACAAAAAGATTAGGTGATGAAAGATTGGATATCAGATTGGAGGGAGAGAGTATGGAGGAGGTGAATGTATTCAGATATTTAGGAGTGGACGTGTCAGCGGATGGGTCTGTGAAAGATGAGGTGAATCATAGAATTGATGAGGGGAAAAGGGTGAGCGGTGCACTTAGGAGTCTGTGGAGACAAAGAACTTTGTCCTTGGAGGCAAAGAGAGGAATGTATGAGAGTATAGTTTTACCAATGCTCTTATATGGGTGTGAAGCATGAGTGATGAATGTTGCAGCGAGGAGAAGGCTGGAAGCAGTGGAGATGTCATGTCTGAGGACAATGTGTGGTGTGAATATAATGCAGAGAATTCGTAGTTTGGAAGTTAGGAGGAGGTGCGGAATTGCCAAAACTGTTGTCCAGAGGGCTGAGGAAGGATTGTTGAGGTGGTTCGGACATATAGAGAGAATGGAGCGAAACAGAATGACTTCAAGAGTGTATCAGTCTGTAGTGGAAGGAAGGCGGGGTAGGGGTCGGCCTAGGAAAGGTTGGAGGGAGGGGGTACGTGAGGTTTTGTAGTAAAACTATAAATTAAAAACTTAGAATCGTTGAAATTTGTGCCATAACAAGAGCATGACTCAGCTATTCTGCTTCAAATTTTCATCAATGTCTGATTCTTTGAATACAAGACTCACACTGCCATGGCACTGCATAAGTACTAATTTGACAATTTAATTGAATAAATAATATGATTTTTTTAATACCTAACGAATGGTTCTCCTGATTGGCTTAAAATAATTATTAACGATGCATTCTGTAATACAGGACTTATTAAAACAGTTTGTCACTTTGAGCTGTGTAAATTTCAGCTTGCCAGTTTTATTAATAAAATAGTTTCCCATGTAATTACTAGTCAATGCCTTTTATCAGTTTGTAAATGATGGAGTATCTAAATAATTAGTATTTTCGACTTATTATAAAACTGTCTAGGTGCTAATTTCCCAATTATTTACCAATTTTATCAAATTGGGTTTTAAAATATATATAAAAGATTTTTAAAGGATTGTAAAGAATTTTAAGAAGATAGTGAGAGCAAACTGGTACAAAATATAAAACCGAGGATTTGTGACATTTTTAACGAGGCGAGACTTTCATATTATTTAGAACATTTCCAGGAACATTTTTCTTTGCTGTATAAAACAAATTTTATTAGTCTAGAACATCTTAGTCGATCAGCTTCAGATTTTCAAGGCTTGAGTAATACATCTTGGGCAAGATTCACGGAACTATTGGGATGTGTGGCTCCTCTAAATGCAGTGCTGGGATACATAGACTGTTTCCAGATTTTTCTGAATTATTACTGGAGAAAAGCTTCTCTGATCGGCCGTTTTGTCACTTTCAGCCTCAAAATAGGATAATGTTAATTACCTTATTGCATTATTTTTCCTTCAGTGCTGCTGAGAGGCTCTTGATCCAAAGAACTAGACATATATTTTCTTTGCTCGAATCGAATTTGAATACCCTGAATTACACAGGCGTTAAATTACCCCTTCGGGTTTAGTGCTTTCATCCAATTAAAATGTGACAATTCACAAATATCAAATACACGTATGTACATATACACAAGCAACAATTCTGAACAGCATCGGTTATCAAGGGCATGAAACTGATGTAATGTTTCTTGGGATAAGGGTATCTAGACACTAATTTTGTTGTATCTTCTGCAATAAGTGAAAAATAAATCTGATTATCTCATCTTTAAACATTTAGTGGTGATGTGTTCTCCTCAAGAGAAACATTCTCTTGATGTTGGGTTGTGAATGTTATTATATGCCAGTTTTATTAATCAAATTGAATTCTGTGAAATCACTGGAGAAAATCTTGTCTTATCAGAAATATGTCACAGTGTTTAATTTTATTTAGTTTACATAGGTCAATTATACCTTGTGTTCTTACATGTGCCTATAACACCTGTGCATCCTCAAGACAACATGTGTATATTATGAGGAAATGTTATGGTGATACCGACAAGATGTGGAAAAAGACACTTATGTACAGTTCAGAACATTTATTAGAGGAAACGTTTCGCCACGAGTGGCTTCTTCAGTCCGAGGACTGAAGAAGCCACTCGTGGCGAAACGTTTCCTCTAATAAATGTCCTGAACTGTACATAAGTGTCTTTTTCCACATGTATATTATGTATACTAAGGGACAGGTGTGTCTAAGAGAATAATATTTTTCGTCCGATTTTGTTTCTTTTTGGTGTACTTTCAGAAGCAAATATTTAATTAACTGTGACAAAGTTTCAATAAGATCGGACAACAAATGAGAAAAAAAATATTTACTGAGTACAATACTTGGCAGCATGAATGCCAGTACTGGCAGTGCGACTGACTCTGCTGACACTTCCGACTGATAAAACAAGTCTAGCCCGAATTTCTTCTGGTTCGCCAAAATGTAACATATCTTATCTTCATGCCAAGAAAAAATACATTTGTTACGCTTTTGACATTCACCAAAATATCTGCCTTTTACTCCCCCCACTCAAAATAAAAAATATTTGAGATATTCTACAAAGCAAATCATCATTAATTCAAACATACTTTGTTTTGTGTTCCCTATGAAATCATTTCAATCTAATTATTAATAATGGTGATTCAGCATGAAATTGGCCAAAAGCTTACTTGCGAGATATCCCTGATTAAGTAAAAATTAAAAAGAAAAATCGCTAAAATCGCGCTACTTTTGCCTTTTTCAATGGTACGAGACCAGGTATGAAAGAGAAAACCCTTTTATGATCAGTATTGCATGCAAAGAATATGTAATCTTTATTTGGAGCATATTAACACACTCAGAGAGGCCCCACCGTTAGATCAGTATCTAGATTCAGCCAATCACATGTGGATCTGGCAATTGTGAAGGTGACGTGGTTACCACTCACCTTTTTCACCCTTGTCATTTTCATTCTACCGCTGGTTGAAGCATGGTGGTTTGCTTTCCCTTGGCTGCTGTTTTTCCTTGATTACTATGGCGTGCACTAATACCTGTTGCTGTACATAGTGTATATAATGTATTTCTGTTTATACTTGGTGAAGGATAATATAATTCAAAGTTTTTCTGCTGTGTTTATTTTGCTCCCTTTACACCCAGGATAACATGCCTTTGAGTACCCTGACTGTAATAGTCAGGTATTTGAGTAAATCATTTACCGTAGCCGCCACACCCTCCTTTATAACATGCAAAATATTATTATTTTGGCTATCTTCATTATGCTTTTATCTTATTTATCTTATGTCTGCTATCATTTTTGAATAAATGTTATAGGTAGATAAAGTGTATTACTAATAATAGCGTCAGTACAAGACATTTTGCAGCCGATGACCAGAACGCTGACGAAGCAAATTCTTTTCCAGCCTCTCCATTTGACTCCTCCTACTCTGCTATAGCTCCTCCCACACTGTAATAATATTCAGTGGTAAATTTAATGTATTAGAAAGAAAAATAGACAAAAAAAGAGAAAAAAAAGAAAATTCTCCTCACGTTCAAGCGTCTTCACAAGACATGCTCAAATAGTTATAATTTGCTGTAGAAACATTGTATTACAATGGGATTTTCACCAAAATGTTCCCAGATTCTTAAACCATTTTTTTTTGTTAACAAAACTCATTTTCCTTATTTTTCAATTTATTTTCTTATCTACGTGCCACATAGTGTCACCTGTCCCTAAGCTTACATTGAACTTACGTCTTTCAAAGCTGGTTTACAAGGTTAGTTGCAGAGGAATACAAAACTGGAACACAAACTAAAATAGATTCATTTGAATCTATTTCAGTTTGTGTTCCAATTCACCGTTTTGAAAGAATTAAAATACTGATTTGTGCGATAAATTCTAAATGATACGTCTGATTAGTTTTAAGTCTTCCACCATCATAACTTGATAATTTACACTTCAGAGCGGCTTCAAACTTAATACACTGTGTTTTATGATATTGGTCTCTGGTAAAAGTATGAATTAGATTTAGAATATATGTACACGATTGGAATAGTGCAGAGTGCGGCATAAGTTGATAATGAAGTTAAATATTAGTGTTGAAGATTTGAAGGGGAACAGAAGAGGCATTCATTAATTATTACATGGAAAGAAATTTGGGAATTAGCTTCCATATGATGACTAATGAATGCCTCTTATGTTTCTCTTCAAATCTTCAACACTAATATTTAACTGCATTATCAACCTAGGTCGCACTCTGCACTATTCTAGTCGCGTACATTGAGGCACAAGGAACCGAGGTTATGCAATACAGGGATATCTGCCACGGATCATGAAGCCACTGAAAAACTTGTAATTGTTTATGAAAGTACTTTTGTTCGAGTTCTCTATCACTCTCCTGCTGATCATCTTTTTCATTATCTTGCAAGGTTGCATTAGTGTGAGTGTGTGTGTACTCACCTAATTGTGTTTGCAAGGGTCGATACTCAGCTCCTGGCCCCTCCTCTTCACTGAGTGCTACTAGGTCCTCTCTCTCCCTGCTCCATGAGCTTTATCATACCTCATCCTAAAGCTACGTATGGTTCCTGCCTCCACTACCTCACTTGCTAGACTATTCCACTTCCTGACAACTCTATGACTAAAGAAATACTTCCTAACATCCCTTTGACTCATCTGAGTCTTCAACCTTCAATTGTGACCCCTTGTTTCTGTGTCCCCTCTCTGGAACATCTTGTCTCTGTCCACCTTGTCTATTCCATGCAGTATTTTGTATGTCGTTATCATGTGTCCCCAAGCCCTCCTGTCCTCCAGTGTCGTCAGGCCGATTTCTCTTAACCTTTCTTCCCAGGACATTCCTCTTAGCTCCGCAACTAACCTTGTCGCAAACCTTTGCACTTTCTCTAATTTCTTGACGTACTTGATCAAGTGTGGGTTCCAAACAGGTTCTGCATTCTCCAGTATGGGACTGACGTACACGGTGTACAGTGTCTTGAACGATTCCTTGCTAAGGTATTGGAACACTGTTCTCAGGTTTGCTTGGCGCCCATATGCTGCAGCAGTTATCTCGTTAATATGTGCTTCCGGAGTCGTGCTCTGTGTTATACTCACGCCAAGATCCTTCTCCTTGAGCGAGGTTTGCAGTCTTTGGCCACCTAGCCTGTACTCCGTCTGCAGTCTTTTGTGCCCTTCCCCGATCTACACGACTTTGCATTTGGCAGGGTTAAATTCGAGAAGCCAGTTGTTGGACCAGGTGCCCAGTCTGTCCAGGTCTCTTTGAAGTCCTGCCTGATCCTCATCTGATTTAATTCTCCTCATTAACTTCACATCATCTGCAAACAGGGACACTTCTGAGTTTAACCCTTCCAACATGTCATTCACATATACCAAAAACAGCACTGGTCCTAGGACCGACCCCTGTGGGACCCCGCTCGTCACAGGTGCCCACTGTGATACCTCATCACGTACCATGACTCGTTGTTACCTCGCTGTCAGGTATTCTCTGATCCATTGCAGTGCCCTTCCTGTTATACACGCCTGCTCCTCTAGCTTCTGCACTAATCCTTTGTGAGGAACTGTGTCAAAGGCCTTCTTGCAGTCCAAGAAGATGCAATCAACCCGCCCCTCTCTCTCTTTGTTCTTACTTCTGTTACTTTATCGTAAAACTCCAGAAGGTTTGTGACACAGGATTTGCCTTCCATAAATCCGTGCTGGTTGGCATTTATATTTTTGTTACGTTCCAGATGCTCCACCACTCTCCTCCTGTTAATCTTCTCCATGACTTTGCATACTATACTCATCAGTGGCACTGGTCTATAGTTTAGTTCCTCTTTTCTGTCTCCTTTTTAAAAATGTGAACTACATTTGCCGTCTTCCATACCTCAGGTAGTTGCCCAGTTTCAAGGGATGTGTTGAAGATTGTGGTTAGTGGCACACAGAGCATATCCACTCCCTCTCTTAGGACCCATGGGGAGATGGCGCCTGGTCCCATCGCCTTTGAGGTATCAATGTCCCTTAGCAGCTTCTGTACCTCCTCCTCAGTTGTATGTATGTAATCCAACACTTGTTGGTACATTCCTTCCTGGGGTGTCCCTCTGTTTTGTCCTCCCAAAGGCCTTCCTGTCTCTATTGTAAATACTTCCTTAAATCTCATGTTGAGCTCCTCACATACCTCTTGATTGTTTCTTGTGAGTTCTCCACCTTCTTTCCTCAGCCTGATCACCTGGTCTTTGACTGTTGTCTTCCTCCTAATGTGGCTATACAGCAGTTTCAGGTCAGACTTGACTTTCAATGTTATGTCGTTTTCGTACTGCCGTTGGGCCTCCCTCCTTACCTGTTCATACTCGTTTCTGGCTCTTCAACTAATCTTTTTATTTTCCAGGTTCCTTTGCCTCCTTTACTTTTTCCATTCTCTGGTGCACTTAGTTTTTGCCTGCCTTCACCTTCGGGCAAACCAAGGACTCGCTTTAGTCTTCCCGTTATTTCTTTTGCCCTTGTGAACAAACCTTTCATCAGCCTCCTTGTATTTTGTTGTTACATATTCCATCATCTCGTTTACCGACTTTCCTACCAGTTCTGTCCCACTGAACCTCCTGCAGGAAGTTCCTCATACCTGTGTAGTCCCCCCTTTTACAGTTTGGCTTTTCCCATTCAATTTCTGTTACCCTCTCCACTTGTAACTTTACTATATATTCAAAACTCAGAACCATGTGATCGCTAGCTCCAAAGGGCCTCTCACAAGTGATGTTCTCAATATCTGAGCTGCTCAGGGTGAACACAAGGTCCATCCTTGCTGGTTCATCCTCCCCTCTCTCTTTGGTAGTGTCCCTAACATGTTGATGCATGAGGTTTTCCTGTGGCTCCAGGTTTTCCGAATCAATCTCCGTGGTTGAAATTGCCCATAACCAGTAACTTTGCTCTGCTCGAGTGACCTCTTGTCACCTGAGCCAGTGTGTCCACTATCACTACTACTATGTAGTCCCTTTCTTCAGTCTCGTCCATGTCTACCATTTCCTCAAATCCCCATCGGCTTTTTATAAGCAGTGCAACCCCTCTTCCCCCTCTACTCCTTCTATCTTTCCTCAGGATCTGATATCCAGATGGGAAAATTGCGTCTGTTATTGCCTCAGTGAGTTTCGTTTCTGTGACTGCTATTATGTCTATGGATTTCTCACTGATTCTTTCGTGCCACTCCTCATATTTATTCGTTATTCCATCCATGTTTGTGTACCAAACCTTCAGCTTCTTTTCTATCACTGTGGTCCTGGGAGAATATTGGGGTTGGAAGTCATGGTGTCTCTTGCAGGATCCTAGTTCGAGCTGATTCTTCCTTGAAAATTACTTTGACAGGCCGTTTCTTTCCACTCGCAAACCACCCAATTCTCCAAAATTTTGTCACCTGAGTCATGTCGACTTCACCTATTGTTTTCATAGAAGGTTTCCCCTTCGGCTTCTTGGAGCCCGTAGACAAAAACTGACTTCTCATTATCCTCCTCCCACTGAATCTCCCTTTGCATCCTCTGAGGTGTTTTAATTCCTTCCATTGAAATGTTCTTGCCTTCAGTCCCTGTCCTTGCTGAAGCCTCTATGCTCAGTGAACTGTCTTTCATGATCAGCTGTTCCTTGCTACTGCAGTTGGCTGCTGGAGTCTATGCATATGGCATACCTTCGTTGTCTTCAGATCTGTCATTTGATCTTAGTGTGCCCCTCGTCTTTTCCTTGGCTCCACGTGGGTCTGATAGGGCCTTCGCATACGGCATAACTCTCTTTCCTACCGTCCCCTTGTCTGTGCCTGACATAGAAGTGCCTTATGCCGTGTGTGTGTGTGTGTGTGTGTGTGTGTGTGTGTGTGTGTACTCACCTATTTACTCACCTATTTGTGGTTGCAGGGGTCGAGTCATAGCTCCTGGCCCCGCCTCTTCACTGATTGCTACTAGGTCCTCTCTCTCCCTGCTCCATGAGCCTTATCATACCTCGCCTTAAAACTATGTATGGTTCCCGCCTCCACTACTTCACTTTCTAGACTATTCCACGACTTGACTACTCTATGACTGAAGAAATACTTCCTAACATCCCTTTGATTCATCTGAGTCTTCAACTTCCAATTGTGACCTCTTGTGTCTGTGTCCCATCTCTGGAACATCCTGTCTTTGTCCACCTTGTCTATTCCGCGCAGTATTTTATATGTCGTTATCATGTCTCCCCTGACCCTCCTGGCCTCCAGTGTCGTCAGGCCGATTTCCCTCAACCTTTCTTCGTAGGACAATCCCCGTAGCTCTGGGACTAGTCTTGTTGCAAACCTTTGCACTTTCTCTAATTTCTTGACGTGCTTGACTAGGTGGGATTCCAAACTGGTGCTGCATACTCCAGTATGGGCCTGACGTAAATGGTATACAGTGTCTTGAACGAATCCTTACTGAGGTATCGGAACGCTATCCGTAGGTTTGCCAGGCGCCCGTATGCTGCAGCAGTTATCTGATTTATGTGCGCCTCAGGAGATATGCTCGGTGTTATACTCACCCCCAGATCTTTTTCCTTGAGTGAGGTTTGCAGTCTTTGGCCATCTAAACTATATTGTGTCTGCGGTCTTCTTTGCCCTTCCCCAATCTTCATGATTTTGCATTTGGCAGGGCTAAACTCAAGGAGCCAGTTGCTGGACCAAGCTTGTAGCCGGTCCAGGTCTCTTTGTAGTCCTGCCTGATCCTCATCCGATTTGATTCTTCTCATTAACTTCACATCATCTGCAAACAAGGACACTTCTGAGTCTATCCTTCCCGTTATTTCATTCACATATACCAAGAACAGCACAGGTCCAAGGACTGACCCCTGTGGAACCTCGCTTGTCACAGGCGCTCACTCTGACACCTCGTCATGTACCATGACTCGTTGTTGCCTCCCTGTCAGGTATTCTCTGATCCATTGCAGTGCCTTTCCTGTTATGTGTGCCTGATCCTCTAGCTTTTGCAGTAACCTCTTGTTGAGGAACTGTGTCGAAGGCCTTATTGCAGTCAAAAAAAATGCAGTCGATCCATCCCTCTCTCTCTTGTCTTACTTCTGTCACCTTGCCATAAAACTCTAGTAGGTTTGTGACACAGGATTTTCCTTCCCTGAAACCGTGCTCTTTGTCAATTATTCACTTGTTTCTTTCCAGGTGTTCCACCACTCTCCTCCTGATGATCTTCTCCATGACCTTGCATACTATACACGTTAGTGATACAGGTCTGTAGTTTAGTGCCTCATGTCTGTCTCCCTTTTTAAAAATTAGGACTACATTTGCCATCTTCCATACCTCAGGGAGTTGCCCAGTTTCAAATGATGTGTTGAGGATCTTCGTTAATGGCACACAAAATATCTCTGCTCCCTCTTTAAGGACCCACGGAGAGATGTTGTCTGGTCCCACCGCCTTTGAGGTGTCAAGTTCGCATAGCAGCTTCTTTACCTCCTCCTTGGTTATATGTACTTCATCCAGCACTTGCTGGTGTACCCCCCTGTTCTGATTTCCTGGAGTCCTACTGGTTTCCACTGTAAATACTTCTTTAAATCTCGTGTTGAGTTCCTGACATACCTCTCGGTCGTTTCTTGTGAATTCCCCATCACCTTTCCTCAGTCTGATTACCTGGTCCTTGACTGTTGTTTTCTTCCTGATGTGGCTGTACAACAGCTTCGGGTCAGTCTTGACTTTCGATGCTATGTCATTTTCATATTGTCGCTGAGCCTCCCTTCTTATCTGTGCATATTCGTTTTTGGCTCTTCAGCTAATCTCTTTATTTTCCTGAGTTCTCTGTCTTCTGAACATTTTCCATTCTCTAGTACACCTAGTTTTTGCCTCCCTACACCTTTGGGTGAACCAAGGACTCGTTCTGTTCTTCCCATTATTTCTGTTTCCCTTGGGAACAAACCTCTCCTCTGCCTCCTTGCATTTTGTTGCCACATAGTCCATCATTTCTTGTATTGGTTTTCCTGTCAGTTCCCTCTCCCACTGAATGTCTTGAAAGAAGTTCCTCATGCCTGAGTAGTTACCCCTTTTGTAGTTTGGTTTTTCCCACCCTTTTCCTGCTACTCTCTCCACTTGGAGCTCAACTATGTAGTCGAAGCACAGAACCACATGATCACTAGCTCCCAGGGGCCTTTCATACATGATATCCTCGATGTCTGAACTACTCAAGGTGAATGCAAGGTCCAGCCTTGCTGGTTCATCCTCCCCTCTCACTCTGGTTGTGTCTCTAACATGTTGATGCATGAGGTTTTCCAGTACCACATCCATCATCTTGGCTCTCCATATTTTGGGACACCCATGGGGCTCCAGGTTTTCCCAGTCAATCTCGTTGTGATTGAAATCACCCATAACTAGTAACTTTGCTCCCCCCATGTGTGCTCTCCTGGCCACCTCGGCTAGTGTTTCGACCATTGCTCTGTTGCTCTCATCGTATTCTTCTCTTGGCCTCCTGCAGTTCTGTGGTGGGTTGTGCATTACTGCAATTATCACCTTATGTCCCTCAGACTGGATTGTTCCTACTAAGTAGTCCCTTTCGCCCATGCCATCCATTCCTTCCATTTTCTCAAAACCCCACTGGTATTTAATGAGCAGTGCAACTCCTCCTCCCCCTCTCCTCCCTCTGTCTTTCCTGAGGATTTGATATCCGGATGGAAAGATTGAATCTGTTATTATTCTGGTGAGTTTTGTTTCTGTGAGGGGCTATTATGCTGGGGATTTTCTCCTTGATTTTTTCGTGCCACTGCTCATACTTATTTGTTATTCCATCTGCATTTGTATCACACCTTCAACTTCTTTTCTAAGACTGTGGTCTGGGAGGTGTATTGGGGTTGGGAAAGTGGGAGACCTGATAAAAAAACTATGGATGGTTGCTGTGGGGGTGGAGTTTGTAATCAGTGGGTGGGGAAATTGGGATTTTGGCATGGGTTTTTTGGGTTTAGATTGTTTGGTTGCACTGGGGTTGACCGGGTTTGGGGAGGCTTTATAGGAAGTTGTGAGGGAGGCTGTATTTGATCTTCTTCCTGGGTCTGGGATCTCCTGTCTGTCTTCTCCATCCCCTCTCTTTCCTCCTTTCGCCTCTGTACCATCTCTCTCAGTTTCTGCCTTTCTTCTTGTGTTCTGTCGTGGTCGAGATACACCTTTCTGTATGCCGGCATGTCCCTTAATCGTGCTTTCTCCTGCAGTATCCTGTTCCGAGTCGATTCTGCCTTGAAGGTCACTTTCACTGGCCGGGTTCTTTTTTTTACAAACTCCCCTATTCTCCGAAAATTATCCAGCTGGGTCATGTCATCTTCTCCTGTTGCTTTCATGATGCTTTCAATTGCTTTTTTTCCCCTTGTTTTCTTGCTTCATATGTTTCCCCTTCAACTTCCTGGAGCACATACACCCTTTCATTCTCCCACTGCATATCCATGTGTATCCCCTCATTCAATTTGATTTCCTCCATTGCAGCTTTCCTTTCTTCAGTTTCACTAGCTAATGTACTTGGGCTCAGTGGTCTGTCATTTTCCATTCTCGGCTTTTCCTGGGCTCTGCTGTGGTCTGTTAGGTCCTCCACATATAGCTTAGCTCTTTCATTTACTAGAATTTCCTCTGATAGAGCTTCTACATGCAGTTTTGCTCCTTCTTTCCCTTGTGACTGAGGTAGCAGTCTCTGTTGCCAATCCCAAAATGGTCTTTAGTTCTTTAGGCTGTTTCAGATTTTTCAGTTCCTCTTCTAAGCTCTGTATCCTAGCCTCTGCTGCTTTGACTTGCACCTCCCACTTCCTGCTTTCCATATGTATCCTCTAGTTTCTTTTCCCATTCATGTTCCCTTTTTATGAGCTCTGCTGCCCAGTCTTCCTTTGCAGCTTCCTCCTCCTGTCCCTTGGTTTTTCTTGTTGCTCTCTGGCAACCCATTTTTGTTTTATCCTGATTGCCTCAGAGTGTGAAACTTATGTAATTTTGTGTGTTAGGTTAGTAGTGTGTATGTCAGAGTGTGGGGGGGAGAGGTAGAGGAGGAACTGTGGCTATGTGGGAGAGGAGTGGAGAGGGGGATTTAGGGGGGGAATTTTGGGGAGTGGGGGAAAAGGGGGGGAGAAGCAAGGGTGAGTGGGAGAGGGAGAGGGGGAAAGGGGGGGAGAGGTGGGGAGGGGGAGGTGAAAGAGGGAGGGGAGGGATCAGGGGAAAGATTGAGATGTCGGTGGGGAGGGGGGAGTGTATGTGTGGTCTGGATATGTGTGTGTGTGTGTGTTTTGAGTGAGTGAGTGTGTGTGTGTGGTGTGTGTGGTGTGTGTGTGTGGTGTGTGTGTGTGTGGGGTGTGTGTGTGTGTGTGTGTGTGTGTGTGTGTGTGTGTGAGGTAGGTGACTTGTGCGGTGTAATGTGGGGTCTCAGTGGTCCTTGACTGACCACAGCTTCTTGTGACGTGACCCCCACCCTCCTGGGACTTGACCAACACCTACTTAAAATGTTGCCCTTAAAAGCTTGTCCTGCCACCTAGCTTATAGTAAGTTACTCGCCTTGTTCATTGAATTACCAATTGCTATTCCTTATTGAATACTTGAGTGCCTATTCTTTATCGTGCTATGAGAGACCATTCACAATCAGCTTGGCGGTTAATTGGAACCTGGAACCCCACTCCCAAACAACCACTCATAGGTGAGATACAGCACTTGCAATGCAGCTGTAGCAGGCTGTAGATTGTCCAGCTCGATGTGACGTCCTGGCATAGATCCACCTTAATTTCTTCTCGTTAATAATGTACCCTATTCACTGTATTTCTCTCACTGGACACACGATTGTTTCACTTTATTATCTTTCTTGGGTGACACGTGACAACGTCGCCTTACCACCCACACTAGCCTGTCCGCTCTGACTGCGCCACCACGGTTTACTTTCCAGATCACTTACGAAATTGTGGCTCTCCCCACACTTATGTGGCTCAGGCAGATTGTAAATCGCTTCTAGGATTGTTCACTACCCCAACACGCTTTGCAGCCCTTGCAGAACACTTGTGTAGCCCTCAAAAACACTTACATTCGCAATGGAAATAAGTCACTCTGTCTGACTTTTTTGGGTTATCCTAGGTTCTCTACACATATGCTGCTATGTATGATAATTCTATGTAACTGTATTTGTGTATACCTGAATAAACTTACTTACTTACTTAGCACGGAAGGCGTGACTCACGCACTCGGTTTTCCCTACTGTGTATGTGTGTGTGTGTGTGTGTGTTTTGTGTGTGT
>NC_069439.1:25091605-25119037 GCF_026875155.1 Cherax quadricarinatus
TAAAAATCAATTTTCATTTAAAGAGAGAAATAAAGAAAGGAATAAAAAAGCAAAAAGGGTTTAGGGTAAGGTCGCAAGGGATTCAAAGACAAACCCCAAAAAGGGTTAGTCTTTGACAAGATTGGCCCACTTAAAGAGAAACTTTTGGTCAGATCACTGACAGTGATAAGGATTATGTAAAAATTTCTCAATACCTACTTCCTCTCATTTTTTCACCCTAAAAATACTACATTTTTCCAAAAATTTTTGTTAAAATAAAAAAAGTTTTGGATAAATTTAACAATTAAGGAAGCCTAGAAAACAAATGGTTTGCAGTTAAAAATAGAGAGGAGAAATGGAGATTAGGGGTATTGGGAAGAGGAGGGAATATTTTGAGGAATTGTTAAAGTTGATGATGAAAGGGAAAGCTTTTTTTTTCGTGTATGGGGAAAGGGAGGAATAACATTTGTAGGATGAGGAAGACCCATTGTGATGTGGGGGAAGCTCGTGAGGCAAGTAAAATGAAGAGAGAAAAAAATAGTTTTTTTTTTCGATTTTTTAACCCCGGGGGTTATCCACCCAGGAAAAACCCAAGAAAGCAGTGCGTCATCGAGGCGTCTAACTTATTTTCTTTGGGGGGGGCCCTTTAAATCTTGTCCCCCCAGGATGCGACCCACACCATCGACTAACCCCCCGTCCTATTTGCTGCTAGGTGAACAGGACAACAGTGAAAGGGAAACGTGTCGAAAGTTTCCAACCCGCCGGGAATAAACCCGGGCCCCCGTGTGTGAACAGAACTTTGGGGCCACCAGGCCACCAGGCCGGGGGAAAGGCAGCTGGGATTGCCCGGAAATAAAGAAGAAGAAATAAAAAGCAGGGGGGATATTTTTGGAGTGGTTGGTTCAATATTTAAAAAAATTTTGGAAGAGGTAAAGGGACCAGGGATTGGGGAGAGACAGCATAGTTTCCTTTTTATAAAACAAAGGGGACAAAAGAGGGCAAAAATTTAGGGGATAAGTCTGTTGGTAACCTGTAAAGTGTAAGTGGTTATTTTTTTAAAGAAAAAAGATAAACAGGGAGTAGGATAGCAGATAAAAAAGGAGCTTTTTGGGAAAAGGGAATGGTATTTAGACCAAGTGTTTAGTTTAACATATAAGTGAACAGTATTTAGATAAGGGTATAGAGGTTTTTGTGGGATTTTTTTATTTGGAAAAGGCGTATGACAGGGTGGATAGGGGGCAAGTGGCAGATGTTGCAGGTGTATGGTGTAGAAGGTAGGTTACTGAAAGCAGTGAAGAGTTTTAACGAGATAGTGAGGCTCAAGTTAGAGTATGTAGGAAAGAGGGAGATTATTTCCCAGTAAAAGTAGGCCTTAGACAAGGATGTGTGATGTCACCGTGGTTGTTTAATATATCTATAGATGGGGTTGTAAGAAAAGTAAATGCAAGGGTCTTGGCAAGAGGCGTGGATTTAAAAGATAAAGAATCACACATAAAGTGAGAGTTGTCACAGTTGCTCTTTGCTGATGACACTGTGCTCTTGGGAGATTCTGAAGAGAAGTTGCAGAGTTGGTGGATGAATTTGGTAGGGTATGTAAAAGAAGAAAAGTAAAAGTGAATACAGGAAAGAGTATGGTTATGAGGATAACAAAAAGATTAGGTGATGAAAGATTGGATATCAGATTGGAGGGAGAGAGTATGGAGGAGGTGATGTATTCAGATATTTGGGAGTGGACGTGTCAGCGGATGGGTCTGTGAAAGATGAGGTGAATCATAGAATTGATGAGGGGAAAAGGTGAGCGGTGCACTTAGGAGTCTGTGGAGACAAAGAACTTTGTCCTTGGAGGCAAAGAGAGGAATGTATGAGAGTATAGTTTAAACCAATGCTCTTATATGGGTGTGAAGCATGGGTGATGAATGTTGCAGCGAGGAGAAGCTGGAGCAGTGGAGATGTCATGTCTGAGGACAATGTGTGGTGTGAATATAATGCAGAGAATTCGTAGTTTGGAAGTTAGGAGGAGGTGCGGAATTGCCAAAACTGTGTCCAGAGGGCTGAGGAAGGTGTGTTGAGGTGGTTCGGACATGTAGAGAGAATGGAGCGAAACAGAATGACTTCAAGAGATGTATCATGTCTGTAGTGGAAGGAAGGCGGGTAGGGGTCGGCCTAGGAAAGGTTGGAGGGAGGGGGTACGTGAGGTTTTGTAGTAAAACTATAAATTAAAAACTTAGAATCGTTGAAATTGTCCATAACAAGAGCATGACTCACTATCTGCTTCAATTTTTCATCCTGATTCTTTGAAACAAGACTCACCTGCCATGCACTGCATAAGTACAAATTTACAATTTCATTGAATAAAAATATGATTTTTTTATAATAGCTAACGATGGTTCCCTGATTGCTAAATAATATTAACGATGCATTTGTAATAACGGTTGAAACTATAAGTATAGTTTGAACAGATGCAAATTTGAAATTTTATGAACATAGTTAAAAAATGAAATCATTGAAAACAGGACAAGTACTTGAAAAAGTCTTCTCTGGACTTATTAAAACAGTTTGTCACTTTGAGCTGTGTAAATTTCAGCTTGCCAGTTTTATTAATAAAATAGTTTCCCATGTAAATTACTAGTCAAGCTCTTATCAGTTTTGTAAATGATGGTGTATCTAAATAATTAGTATTTTCGACTTATTATAAAACTGTCTAGGTGCTAATTTCCCAATTATTTACCAATTTTATCAAATTGGGTTTTAAAATATATATAAAAGATTTTTAAAGGATTGTAAAGAATTTTAAGAAGATAGTGAGAGCAAACTGATAAAAAATATAAAACCGAGGATTTGTGACATTTTTAACGAGGCGAGACTTTCATATTATTTAGAACATTTCCAGGAACATTTTTCTTTGCTGTATAAAACAAATTTTATTAGTCTAGAACATCTTAGTCGATCAGCTTCAGATTTTCAAGGCTTGAGTAATACATTTTGGGCAAGATTCATGGAACTATTGGGATGTGTGGCTCCTCTAAATGCAGTGCTGGGATACATAGACTGTTTCCAGATTTTTTTCTGAAATTATTACTGGAGAAAAGCTTCTCTGAATCGGCCGTTTTGTCACTTTCAGCCCTCAAAATAGGATAATGTTAATTACCTTATTGCATTATTTTTCCTTCAGTGCTGCTGAGAGGCTCTTGATCCAAAGAACTAGACATTATTTTTCGTTGCTCGAATCGAATTTGAATACCCTGAATTACACAGGCGTTAAATTACCCCTCGGGTTTAGTGCTTTCATCCAATTAAAATGTGACAATTCACAAATATCAAATACACGTATGTACATATACACAAGCAACAATTCTGAACAGCATCGGTTATCAAGGGCATGAAACTGATGTAATGTTTCTTGGGATAAGGGTATCTAGACACTAATTTTGTTGTATCTTCTGCAATAAGTGAAAAATAAATCTGATTATCTCATCTTTAAACATTTAGTGGTGATGTGTTCTCCTCAAGAGAAACAATCTCTTGATGTTGGGTTGTGAATGTTATTATATGCCGGTTTTATTAATCAAATTGAATTCTGTGAAATCACTGGAGAATATCTTGTCTTATCAGAAATATGTCACAGTGTTTAATTTTATTTAGTTTACATAGGTCAATTATACCTTGTGTTCTTACATGTGCCTATAACACCTGTGCATCCTCAAGACAACATGTGTATATTATGAGGAAATGTTATGGTGATACCGACAAGATGTGGAAAAAGACATTGTATAGTTCAGAATATTTATTAGAGGAAACGTTTCGGCCACGAGTGGCTTCTTCAGTCCGAGGACTGAAGAAGCCACTCGTGGCGAAACGTTTCCTCTAATAAATGTCCTGAACTGTACATAAGTGTCTTTTTCCACATGTATATTATGTATACTAAGGGACAGGTGTGTCTAAGAGAATAATATTTTTTTCGTCCGATTTTGTTTCTTTTGTGTACTTTCAGAAGCAAATATTTAATTAACTGTGACAAAGTTTCAATAAGATCGAACAACAAATGAGAAAAAAAATATTTTTCTGATATAATACTGGCAGCATGAATGCCAGTACTGGCAGTGCGACTGACTCTGCTGAAAACTTCCGACTGATAAAACAAGTCTACCCCGAATTTCTTCGGTTCGCCAAAATGTAACATATCTTATCTTCATGCCAAAAAAAAATACATTTGTTTACGCTTTTGACATTCACCAAATATTTTCCCTTTTTACTCCCCCCACTAAAATAAAAAATATTTGAGATATTCCACAAAGCAAATCATCATTAATTCAAACATACTTTGTTTTGTGTTCCCCTATGAACATCATTTCAATCTAATTATTAATAATGGTGATTCAGCATGAAAATTGGCCAAAAGCTTACTGCGAGATATCCCTGATTAAGTAAAAATTAAAAAAAAAAATCGCAAAAAATCGCGTTACTTTTGCCTTTTCAATGGTACGAGACCAGGTATGAAAGAGAAAAACCCTTTTAATGATCAGTATGCATGCAAAGAATGTGTAATCTTTATTTGGAGCATATTAACACACTCAGATAGGCCCCACCGTTAGATCAGTATCTAGATTCAGCCAATACAGTGGATCTGGCAATTGTGAAGGTGACGTGGTTACCACTCACCTTTTTCCACCCTTGTCATTTTCTTCTACCGCTGGTTGAAGCATGGTGGTCTGCTTTCCTCTTGGCTGCTGTTTTTTCCTTGATTACTATGGCGTGCACTAATACCTGTTGCTGTACATAGTGTATATAATGGTATTTCTGTTTATACTTGGTGAAGGATAATATAATTCAAAGTTTTTCTGCTGTGTTTATTTTGCTCCCTTTACACCCAGGATAACATGCCCTTTGAGTACCCTGACTGTAATAGTCAGGGATTTGTGTAAAACATTTACCGTAGCAGCCACACCCTCCTTTATAAACATGCAAAAAAATTATTATTTTTGGCTATCTTCATTATGCTTTTATCTTATTTATCTTATGTTTTGCTATCATTTTTAAAAAAATGTTATAGGTAAATAAAAGTGTATTACTAATAATAGCGTCAGTACAAGACATTTTTAGCCGATGACCAGAACGCTGGGCGAAACAAATTCTTTTCCAGCCTCTCCATTTGACTCCTCCTACTCTGCTATAGCTCCTCCCACACTGTAATAATATTCAGTGGTAAATTTAATGTGTTAGAAAGAAAAATAGACAAAAAAAAGAAAAAAAAAAAAATTCACTCACGTTCAAGCGTCTTCACAAGACTGCTCAAATAGTTATAAATTTTGCTGTAGAAACATTGTATTACAATGGGATTTTCACCAAAATGTTCCCAGATTTTTAAAAACTATTTTTTTTTGTAAACAAAACTCTTTTTTCCTTATTTTTCAATTTTTTTTTCCCTTATCTACGTGCCGCATAGTGTCACCTGTCCCTAACTTACATTGAACTTACGTCTTTCAAAGCTGGTTTACAACAAGGTTAGTTGCAGAGGAATACAAAACTGGAACAAAAAATAAAATAGATTCATTTGAATCTATTTCAGTTTGTGTTCCAATTTCACCGTTTTGAAAGAATTAAAATACTGTTTTTGTGCGATAAATTCTAAATGATCGTCTGATTAGTTTTAAGTCTTCCACCCTCATAACTTGATAATTTACACCTTCAAGAGCGGCTTCAAACTTAATACACTGTGTTTTTATGATATTGGTCTCTGGTAAAAGTATGAATTAGATTTAGGGAAAATATGTACACAATTGGAATAGTGCAGAGTGCGGCATAAGTTGATAATGAAGTTAAATATTAGTGTTGAAGATTTGAAGGGGAACAGAGAGGCATTCATTAATTATTACAGGGAAAAGAAAATTTGGGAATTAGCTCCATATAAAGACTAATTGAATTGCCTCTTATGGTATTTCTTAAATCTTCAACCTAATATTTAACTGCATTATCAAACCTAGGTCGCACCTTGCATATTCTAGTCGCGTACATTGAGGCACAAGGAACCGAGGTTATGAAATCAGGGATATCTGCCACGGATCATGAAGCCACTAAAAAATTGTAAATGTTTATGAAAGTACTTTTGTTCGAGTCTCTATCACTCTCCTGCTGATCATCTTTTCATTACTTGCAAGGTTGCAATTAGTGTAGTGTGTGTTTACTCAACCTAATTGTGTTTCCCAAGGGTCGATACTCAGCCCTGCCCTCTCTTCACTGAGGTACTAGGTCCTCTCTCTCCCTGCTCCATGAGCTTTATCATACCTCATCTAAAGCTAACGTATGGTTCCTGCCTCCACTACCTCACTTGCTAGACTATTCCATTTCCCTGACAACTCTATAACTAAAGAAATACTTTCTAAACATCCCTTTGACTAAATCTGAGTCTTCAACCTTCAATTGTGACCCCTTTTTTTCTGTGTCCCCTCTCTGGAACATTTTTGCTCTGTCCCGCCTTGTCTATTCCATGCAGTATTTTGTATGTCGTTATCATGGTTCCCTAGCCCTCCTGTCCTCCAGTGTCGTCAGGCCGATTTCTCTTAACCTTTCTTCCCAGGACATTCCTCTTAGCTCCGGGCAACTAACCTTGTCGCAAACCTTTGCACTTTCCCCTAATTTTTTAAACGTTTTGATCAAGTGTGGGTTCCAAAACAGGTTCTGCATTCTCCAGTATGGGACTGACGTACACGGTGTACAGTGTCTTGAACGATTCCTTGCTAAGGTATTGGAACACTGTTCTCAGTTTGCTTGGCGCCCATATGCTGCAGCAGTTATCTGGTTAATGTGTGCTTCCGGAGTCGTGCTCTGTGTTATACTCACGCCAAGATCCTTCTCCCTTGACGAGGTTTGCAGTCTTTGGCCACCTAGCCGTACTTCCGTCTGCAGTCTTCTGGCCCTTCCCCGATCTACACGACTTTGCATTTGGCGGGGTTTAAAATTTCCCGAAACCATTTTGGACCAGTGCCCAGTCGTCCAGGTCTCTTTGAAGTCCTGCCTAAATCCTCATCTGATTTAATTCTCCTCATTAACTTCACATCATCTGCAAACAGGGGACACTTCGAGTTTAACCCTTCCAAAAAGTCCATTCACATTACCAAAAACAGCACGGGTCCAGGACCCGACCCCTGTGGGACCCCGCTTGTCACAGTGCCCACTGGATACCTCACACGAAACCAAAACTCGTTGTATACCTCGCTGTCAGGTATTCTCTGATCCATTGCGGTGCCTTCCTGTTATACACCCCGCTCCTCTAGCTCTGCACTAATCCCTTGTGAGGAACTGTGTCAAAGGACTTCTTGCAGCCCAAAGAAGATGCAATAAAACCCGCCCCCCCTCTCCTCCTTTTGTATCTTACTTCTGTTACTTTATCGTAAACTCCAGAATTTTGTGACACAGGATTTGCTTCCCCATAATCCGTGCTGGTTGGCATTTATATTTTTTTTTACTTTCCAGATGCTCCAACACTCTCCTCCTGTTAATCTTCTCATGACTTTGCATACATCCTCATAAATGGCACTGTCTATAGTTAGTTCCTCTTTTCTTCTCCTTTTTAAAAATGTTGAACTACATTTGCCTCTTCCATACTCAGGTAGTTGCCCAGTTTCAAGGATTGGTTTGAAGATTGTGTTAGTGGCACACCAGAGCATATCCACTTCCCTCTTAGGCCCATGGGAGATGGCGCCTGGTCCATCGCCTTTGGGGTATCAATTCCCTTAGCAGCTTCTGTACTCCTCCTCAGTTGTATGTTTAATCCAACACTTGGTTGGTACTTCCCTTTCCTGGGCTTTCCCTCTTTTTTGGGTCCCCCAGAGCCTTCCTGTCTCTATTTTAAATACTTCCTAAATCCATGTTGACTCCTCACATACTCTTGATCGTTTCTTGTGAGTTCTCCACCTTCTTTCCTCAGCTGATCACCTGGTCTTTGACTGTTGCTTCCTCCTAATGTGGCTATACAGCGTTTCAGGTCAGACTTGATTTAAATGTTATGCCCGTTTTCGTACTGTCGTTGGGCCTCCCTCCTTACCTGTTCATATACCCCGTTTCGGGCCCTTTCGACTAATCTTTTATATTTCCAGGGTCCTTTCCTCCTTACTTTTTCCATTCTCTGGTGCATTGTTTTTTGCCTGCCTTCACCTTCGGGCAAACCAAGACTCGCTTTGGTCTTCCCGTTATTTCCTTTTGGCCCTGAACAAGTAAACCTTTCACAGCCTCCTTGTATTTTGTTGTTACATTTTCCATCATCTCGTTTACTGACTTTCCAAACCAGTTTCTGTCCCACTGAACCTCCTGCGGGAAGTTTCCTCATACCTGTGTAGTCCCCCCTTTTACAGTTTGGTTTTTCCCATTCAATTTCTTTTACCCTATCCACTTGTAACTTACTATATATTCAAAACTCAGACCATGAGATCGCTAGCTCCAAAGGGCCTCTCCAAGTGATGTTCCTCAATTCTGAGCTGTTTCAGGGAACACAAGGTCCATCCTTGCTGTTCTTCTCCCCTCTCTTTGGTAGTGTCCCTAACATGTTTGGATGAGGTTTTCCTGCGGCTCCAGGTTTTTCCGAATAAATCTCCGGGGTTTTGAAATTTGCCCAAAAACCAGAAACTTTGCTCTGCTCGAGTGACTCTTGTCCCCTTTGAGCCAGTGTGTCCACTATCACTACTACTAGTAGTCCCTTTCTCCAGTCTGGGTCCATGCCTACCATTCCAAAACCCATCGGTTTTTTATAACAGTGCAACCCCTCCCCCCCTCTACTCCTTCTATCTTTCCTCAGACCTATATACAGGGAAAATTGCGTCTGTTATTGCCTCAGTGATTTTCGTTTCTGTGACTGCTTTTAATGTCTATGGATTTCCCCACTGATTCTTTCGTGCCATCTCCTCATATTTATTCGTTATTCCATCCATGTTTTTTACCAAACCTTTCACCCTTTTTAACTTTTCTTAATCACCTGTCCTGAAGTTTGTTTTTGGGGAGGGTGTTGGGCCTCGAAAGATCCTAGTTCGATGATTTTTTGAAAATTACTTTGAGGGGGGGACCGTTTCCTTCCACTCGCAAACCACCCAATTCCCAAATTTGTCACCGGGCCTGTCGACTTCACCTATTGTTTTCATAGAAGTTCCCTTTTCGGCTTCTTGGACCCAGACAAAAACTAAACTTCCCCATTACCTCCTCCCACGAAATCCCCTTTTTCACCTCTGAGGTGTTTTAATTCCTTCCATTGAAAGTTCTTGCCTTCAGTCCCTGTCCTTGCGGGAAGCCTCTATGCTCAGTGAACGGGCCTTTTCATATCAGCTGTTTCCTTGCTACTGCAGTTGGCTGCTGAGTCTCGCATATGGCATACCTCCCGTTTCTCAGATCTGTCTTTTGATCTTAGTGTCTCCTCGCTTTTCCTTGGCTCCACGTGGGTCTGATAGGGCCTTCGCATACGCATAACTCTCTTTCCTCCCGGGTCCCCTTTGGTCTGTGCCTGACATAGAAGTGGCCTTATGCCGTGTGTGTGTGTGTGTGGGGTTATTCACCTATTCCTACCTCTTGGGTATGCAGGGTTCGAGTCATAGCTCCTGGCCCCGCCTCTTCACTGATTGCAAACTAGGCCTCTTCTCCCTGCTCCATGAGCTTTATCATACCTGGGCCTTAAAACTATTATTGGTTCCCGCCTCCACACTTCACTTTTCAGACTATTCCACGATTTGACTACTCAATGACTGAAGAAAACTTCCTAACATCCCTTTTTTTTCACCCTGATCTTCAACTTCCAATTGTGACCTCTTGTGTCTGTGTCCCATCTCTGGAACATCCTGTCTTTTGTCCAACCTTGTCTAATTCGCGCAGTATTTATATGTCTTTTCCCATGTCTCCCCTGACCCTCCTGGCCTCCAGTGTCGTCAGCCAAATTCCCTCAACCATTTCTTCTTTGGGACAATCCCCGTAGCCCCTGGACAGTCTTATTGCAAACCTTTGCATTTTTTCTAATTTCTTGACGGTGTTTTGACTGGGGTTGGATTCCAAACTGGTGCAGCATACTCCCAGTATGGCCTGACGTAAATGGTATACAGTGCCCTTGAACAATCCTTACTGAGGTATCGGAACGCTTTTCCGTAGTTTGCCGGGCGCCGTATGCTGCAGAGTTTACCCTGATTTATTCGCCTCGGAGATATGCTCGTGTTATATTCACCCCCAGATTTTTCCTTGAGTGAGGTTTGCAGTCTTTGGCCATCTAAACTATATTGGTCCGGTCTTCTTTGCCCTTCCCCATCTTCAGATTTTGCATTTGGCAGGGCTAAACTCAAGGACCCAGTTGCTGGACCAAGCTTTAGCCGGTCCGTCTCTTTGTATCCCTGCCTGATCCTCACCGTTTGATTCTTCTCATTAACTTCACATCATCTGCAAACAAGGACACTTCTGAGTCCTATCCTTCCGTTATTTCATTAAACATATCCAAGAACAGCACAGGCCCAAAGGGACTGCCCCTGTGGAACCTCGCTTGTCACAGGCCCACTCCTGACACCTCGTCATTAACCATGGACTCGTTGTTGCCTCCCTGCAGTATTCTCTGATCCATTGCAGTGCCTTTCCTTATGTGTGCCTGATCCTCTAGCTTTTGCAGTAACCCCTTGTGAGGAACTGTGTCGAAGCCTTATTGCAGTCAAAAAAAATGCAGTCGATCCACCCCTCTCCCCTCTTGTCTACTTCTGCCCCTTTCCATAAACTCTAGTATTTTTTGTGAACACAAGGATTTTCCTTCCCTGAAACCGTGCTTGTCAATTATCACTTTTTCTTTCCATGTTTCCACCACTCTCCTCCTGTTTGATCTTCTCCATGACCTTCATACTAAACCCACGTTAGTATACGGGTCCTGTAGTTTAGTGGGGGGGGCCTCACCCTTCTCCCTTTTTAAAAATTGGACTACATTTGCATCTTCCATACCTCAGGAGTTGCCCCAGTTTCAAATGAGTGTTGGATCTTGTTAATGGCACACAAAATACTCTGGCCCCCCTTTTTAAAGGGACCCAAACGAGAATGTTTCGGGTCCCCCAACCGCCTTTGAGGTGTCAAGTTCGCATCCACACTTGCTGGTGTACCCCCCTGTTCGATTTCCTGAGTCCACTGGTTCCTGTAAATACTTCTTTAAATCTCGTGTTGATTCCTGAATACCTCTCGGCGTTTTCTTGTGATTCCCCATCACCTTTCCTCAGTCTGATTACCTGTCCTTGACTGTTGTTTCCTCCTGAGGGGCTGTACAACAGCTTCGGTCATCTTGACTTTCGATGCTATGTCATTTCCTATTGTCCTGGGGCCTTTCCCCTTCTTATCTTGCATATTCGTTTTGGCTCTTCACAAATCTCTTATTTCCTGATTCCTCTGCCCTTCTGAACTTTTTCCATTCTCTAGTACAACTAGTTTTTGCCTCCCTACCCCTTTTGCGTGAACCAAGACTCTTCTGTTCTCCATTATTCCTTTTCCCCCTTGGAACAAACCTCTCCTCTGCCTCCTTGCATTTTGTTCCACATAGTCCATCATTTCTTTATTGGTTTTCCTGTATTCCCTCCCCACTGAAGCCCTTGAAAGAAGGTTCCTCATGCCTGATAGTTTCCCCTTTTGAGTTTGGATTTTTCCACCCTTTTCGCTACTTTTCCCTCCACTTGGGACTCAACTATGAGTCGAAGCACAGAACCACTGATCACTAGTTTCCCAGGGGCCTTTTCCCAACTGAAATCCTCGTTGTCTGAACTACTCAAGTGAATTTGCAAAGGTCCAGCCTTGCGGGTTCATCCTCTCCCTCATTTCTGGTTGTGCCCTCTAACATTTGATGCATGAGGTTTTCCCAGAAACAAAACCATCATCTTGGCTCTCCATTTTTTTGGGACAAACCCTTTGGGCTCCAGTTTTCCCAGTAAATCTCGTTGGATGAAATAAACCATATTTAGTAACTTTGCTCCCCCCATGTGTGCTCTCCTGGCCACCCGGCTAGTTTTTTCGACCATTGCTCTTTGCTCTCATCGTTTTCCCTTCCCTTGGCCAACCTGCAGTTCTGTGGTGGGTTGTGCTTACTGCAATTATCACCTTATGTCCCTCAGAACTGGATTGTTTCCTACTAAGTAGTCCCTTTCGCCCATGCCATCCATTCCTACTTTTTCCCAAAAACCCCACTGTATTTAATGAGCAGTGCAACTCCTCCTCCCCCTCTCCTCCCTTGTCTTTCCTGAGATTTATATCCGGATGGAAAATTGAATCTGTTATTATTCTGGGAGTTTGTTCTTGATGCTATTAGTCTGGGGATGTCTCCTTGTTCTTCCCGTGCCACTGCTCATATTATTTTTTTATTCCATCTGCATTTGTATCACACCTTCAACTTCTTTTCTAAGACGGGGTCTGGGAGGTGTATGGGGTTGGGAAAGTGGAGACCTGATAAGGAACAAAATGGATGGTTGCTGTGGGGGATTTTGTAATGCAGTGGTGGGGGCATTGTTTGTGGCATGGTTGTTTTGGTTAGATTGTTTGTTGCACGGGGTTGACCTGTTGGAGGCTTCTATAGAAGTTGTGAGGGAGGCTGTATTTGATCTTCTTCCTGGTCTGGGATCCCTGTCTGTCCTTCTCCATCCCCTCTCTTCCTCCTTTCGCCTTGTACCACCTCCCCTCTAGTTTTCTTTCGGGCCTTTCTTCCTTTGTTCTGCGTGGTCGAGATACACCTTCTGTACCGGCATGTCCCTTAATCTGCTTTTCTCCTGCATAATCCTGTTCCGAGCCCGATTCGCCTTGAAGGCCCTTTTAAACTGGCCGGTTCTTTTTTTTAAAAACCCAACCCCTATTCTCCCCCGAAAATTATCCGCTGGCCCATGTCATCTTCTCCTGTTGCTTTCATGATCTTTAAATTTGCTTTTTTTTTCCCCCCTTGTTTCTTGCTTCATATGTTTTCCCCTTCAACTTCGGAGCACATACAACCCTTTCATTCCCCACTGCATATCCTGTGTATCCCCTCATCATTTGATTCCCTCCATTGCAGTTTTCCCTTATTTCAGTTTCACTAGCTAATGTACTTGGCTCATGCTGTCATTTTCCATCTCGCTTTTCCGGGCTCTGCTGGCCCTGTAGGTCCTCCACAATAGTTTAGCCTTCATTTACTAAATTTTCCTCGATAGAGCTCACATGCAGTTTTCTCCTTCTTTCCCTCGCCCCCTTTATTTGTACTGGGGTAGCAGTCCTGTGCCAACCCCCCAAAATGGTCCTTAGTTCTTAGGCGTTTCAGATTTTCAGTCCTCTTCTAAGCTCTGTATCCCAGCCTCTGCTGCTTTGACTTGCCCTCCCACTTCCGCTTTCATATGTATCCTCTAGTTTCTTTTTCCCATTCATTTCCCTTTTTAGGGAGCTCTGCTGCCCAGCCCTTCTTTGCGCTTCCTCCTTCCTGTCCTTGGTTTTTTTCTTGTTGCTCTCTGCAACCCATTTTCGTTTTATCCTGATTGCCTCAGAGTGTGAAGCTTTATGTAATTCTGTGTGTTGGGTTATTTAGTGTGTATGTCAAGTGGGGGGGGAGAGTAGAGGAGAACTGTGCTATGTGGGAGAGGAGTGAGAGGGGGATTAGGGGGAATAATGGGATTTGGGAAGGAGGGAAAAAAAAGCAAGTGGGTGAGTGAGAGGAAGGGTAAGGAGGGAAGGTGGGAGGGAGGGTGAAAAAGGGAGGGAGGATCAGGGAAAGAGTGAATGTGGGTTTGGGGGGGGAGTGTATTGTGATCTGATATTTGTTGGTAATGTGAGTGAGTGGTGGTTGTGAGTGGGGTGTGTGTGTGTGGTGTGTGTGTACCACCTAGTTGTCCTCACCTATTTGAGGTTGCGGGGGGGTTCGATTCGAGCTCCTGCCCCGCCTCTTCACTGATCGCTACTAGGTCACTCTCTCTCCGAGCCGTGAGCTTTATCATACCTCTGCTTAAAGCTATGAAATGGTCCTGCTCCACTACTGTTTCTTCCCAAACTATTCCACTTACTGACTACTCTGTGGCTAAAGAAATACTTCCTAACATCCCTGTGATTCTCTGTGTCTTCAGCTTCCAACTGTGTCCCCTGTTTACTGTGTCCAATCTCTGGAACATCTTCTTTGCCCCACCTTGTCAATTCCCTCTCAGTATTTTATGTCGTTATCATGTCCCCCCTATCTCTCCTGTCCTCCAGTGTCGTCAGTTTGATTTCCCTTAACCTCTCTCGTAGGCATACTCTTAGCTCTGGGACTAGTCTTGTTGCAAACCTTTGCACTTTCTCAAAGTTTCTTCACGTGCTTGGCTAGGTGTGGGTCCAAACTGGTGCCGCATACTCCAAAGGGCCTAACAAAAACGGTGTACAGGGTCCTGAATGATTCCTAAAAGGGAGGGTGGGGGAATGCTGTTCTGAGGTTTGCTAGGCGCCCATATGCGCAGCAGTTATTTGGTTGATGTGCGCTTCAGGAGATTGCCTGGTGTTATACTCACCTCCCAAGATCTTTTTCCTTGAGTGAGGTTTGTAGTCCCTTCTGACCCCTAGACTGTCTCCGTCTGCGGCCTCTTGCCCTCCCCAATCTTCATGACTTGCCAACTTGGTGGGATTAACTCCGGAGCCAATGCTGGACCAGTCTGCAGCCTGTCCAGATCCCTTTGTAGTTCTGCCTGGTCTTGATCGGTTTTATCTTCTCATCAACTTCACGCCCACTGCAAACAGGGACACCTCAAAAGTCTATTCCTTCCGCCATGTCGTTCACAAATACCAGAAACAGAAATGGGTCCTAGACTGACCCCTGCGGACCCCCGGTCACAGGTGCCCCTCTGACACCCTCGCCACGTACCAGGACTCGCTGCTGTCCCCCTGACAATATTCCCCTGATCCATTGTATGCCTTCCCTGTTTATCCCTGCTTGGTCTGCCAATGTTTTCCCCCACCAATCCATTCCTTTGTTGGAACTGATGTCAACGTTTTGCGCCCGGGAAAAAATCAACCCACCCAACCCCTCTTCCCTTGAAATTTTTTTTCCCCCCTTTTTTTTTTTCACATTATAAAAATCCAATTTTATTTTTAAAAGGATTTCCCCCGTCCCAAAACCATTGTTTTAAAATTTTTAGGTTTACACCCCCAAATTCCATATTTAATAAAAATTCAGTGACACTTCTTATTTAATTTGCTTCATGTCTGTCTCCTTTTTAAAGTTTGGGGACTACATTTGCTGTCTTCCATGCCTCAAGCAATCTCCCTGTTTCGGATAGATATTGATATTGTGTTTAGGGTACACATAGTCCTCTGCCCCCCCTATCTCAACACCCATGGGGAATGTTATCGGGCCCCCATTGCCTTTGAGGTATCTAGCTAAACTCAGAAGCCTCTTCACTTCTTCCTGGGTTGTGTGCATGTGTCCACACTGGTGGTGTGCCCCCACCTCTCCGCTTTCTGGAGTCCCTTCTGTCTCCTCTGTGAACACTTCTTTGAATCTCTGTTGAGTTCTTCACATACTTCACGGTCATTCTTTTTGTCTCTCCTCCTTCCTTCCTTAGCCTGATTACCTGGTCCTTGACTGTTGTTTTTCCTCCTGATGTGGCTGTACAACAGTTTTTGGGGCAGATTTGGCTTTCGCTGCTATGTCATTTTCATATTGTCTTTGGGCCTCCCTTCTTATCTGTGCATATTCGTTTCTGGCTCACGACTGTTCTCCTTATTCTCCTGGTCCTTTGCCTTCTATATTTCTTCCATTCCCTAGCACACTTGGTTTTTGCCTCCCTGCACCTTTGGGTAAACCATGGCTCATGCTGGCTTTTTCATTAATTTCCGTTACCCTTGGGGACAAACCTCTCCTCAGCCTCCTTGCATTTTGTTGCTAACATATTCCATCATCCCCATTAACTGGCTTCCCCTGCCAGTTCTCTGTCCCACTGAACCCCCGTTCAGTAGTTTTCCCCATTCCTGTGTAGTCCCCTTTCTTGTAGTTTGGCTTCATTCGTCCTGGCCTTCCTGCTTCTTCCCCTCCACTTGTAGCTCTACTGTGTATTCAAGCTTAAAACCACAAGGTCACTGGGCCCCCAAGGGTCTTTTTATATGTGAAAGTCCTCGATATCTGCCCTTTCGAAGGTGAAAAACTAAGTCCAGCCTTTGCTGGTTCATCCTCTCCTCTCCCTCTTGTAGTGTCCCTTACGTGTTGGTACATGAAGTCTCCAGTACCACCCTCCCTCATCTTAGCCCTCCTGTATCTTGGCCCCCATGTGGGGCCAAGTTCTCCCAATCGATCTCCTTGTGGTTAAAGCACCCATGATCAGGAGCTTTGCCCTGCATGCATGAGCTCTTCTGGGCCCCTCTAGCCAGTGTGTCCACCATCGCTCTATTGCTCTCGTCGTACTCTTGCCTTGGCCTCCTCTGTTTCGTGGTGGGTTATACATCACTGCTAATACCACCTTGGGACCTCCAGAGTGAAGTGTTCCCACTATGTAATCACTTTCTTCTCCGCTATCTCCTCCCTCCAGCTCATCAAAATTCCAGCGATTTTTGATCAGCAACGCCACTCCTCCACCCCCCTGTTCCCTCTGTCTTTCCTCAGGATTTGGTATCCCGTTGGAAAGATGGCATCTGTTATCATACCTGTAAGCTTGGTTTCTGTGAGAGCTATGATGTCCGGTGATGCTCTTTGACTCCCTTTTATGCCACTCCTCCACTTATTTGTTATTCCATCAGCGTTTGTGTACCATAACCTTCAGTTTCCTTTCCAACACTGTGGTTTGGGGGCCTGTGAGGGTGGGAGACCTGGTGGCATACTGTGGGATTCTATAGCTCGGGGTTGGGTGGGGGCTGTGGGTAAGGATTGTAGTGTGTGTTGGGATGGTGTATAGGGTTTTATGGTTCTGAGAGTAGTTGTGTGTGTGCTTGCCCTTGCTGTTCTGTCCTGCTCTGGCTGACCTCTGCTGGTTCCCTCCTTGTCTCTTTTCCTAGCTCCCTTTTTGCTTTTTTGTCCTCTCCCTCAGCTGCTGTCGTCTGATTTTGTTCTGTCTCTGTCAGGAACACCCTCTTGTACTCTTCCGAGTATTTCAATCGTGGTTTTCTCTTGGAGGATCCTGTTCCGCACTGTTTTCCGTCCTGAGAATCAGCTTGTTGGGCGGTTTCTCCCCCCCTTTGAGTACCCCCCTATTCTCCCGAAAATTTTTCAATCTCGTCCATCTCTTCACCTATTTCCGTGATGATTTTCTCAATCTCCTTTCTTTCTTCCTGCTGCCTTTCATGTGGTCCTTTTCCTCTCTCTCCTGAAGCCCATGGACAAAAAACTGATTTTGCCCCTTTCTTCCTCCCATTGCCTCACCCTCTGTGACTCTGGATCCTGCCTGTATGTGGTCAGTTTCCCCCCTTGATTTTTCCAGTGGCTCTAGATAGCCTTGTTGTGCCTCAGCATTCGACCTATCACCCTCTCCATCTGCAACCAGCTGATCTTCCCTTCACTCCTTGGTCCTCCTTTTGGCAGATTGATGTGACCTTAGCATAATTCATAATTCCTTCCTTCCTGTTCGGCCTCGCAGCTTCATATGCTGTGTCTTCTCTGGTCACTGCCCCTGTAACTCGCTTCAGCCTATTTATCTCAACTTCTAGGGCCCTTATCTTGGCTACTGCAGTTTCGACTTGTGCCTCCCAATTCTTTGTCTCCTTCCTCCAACCTCCTTTCCAATTTTCCCCAGAGAGCTCTTTCTCCATTTTTTCAGAAAGCTCTCCTAATTTTCTCTCCCACTCTTGTTCCATCCTTTTCCACTGCTCCTCCATCCACTCCTCCCTACCCGAACCATTCTCATCTGATCCTTGGTTCCTGCGAGTCCCCACCATTTTTTTTTTTTTTTTTTTTTTTTTTTTTTTTTTTTTTGAGAGAAAAGAGAGAAGAAAAAGGGAAAGGTAGAGGGGGAGAGAGAGTGAAGGGAAGAGTAGGAGAGGGGAGAGTTAGAAGGGAAAATGGGGACGAGAGAGAGCAAGAGTGTGTGTGTGTGTGTGTGTGTGTGTGCGCGCGCACGCTTGTGACAAACGTTGACAAAAGTTCTCCATAAACTCAAAATAATAATTACAGGTATATTTTTATAGTTCTTTCTTGTATTCCAAGTTACTTTCTCCTTGAACTTCTTCATTTTTGCATATATAATAATCATATCTCTATTTCTAATATTCCAGATGACGTACCTGCTGGACCTGCTGGACAATTACCCAGCCTTCACTGTCGGTGGCTACTACGTTGTGGCCAAGGCCAGACTGGTCGATGTGAGTAACCCAACCTTAGCAGTGAATGAATAGTCGCTGAAAAAATACAAAATGAACACAGAGAAATATTAATAAACACATTCTGTTTGAATTTTTTTTGCTTGCAGATTGCTAGCTTCATGGCTACGTATCTCGGATTTTGTGGCAGTTCCGATCACTGAAGTGAAGAGACCAGCAACAACACTTGGAAGTGCACAGTGATATATATGTATATATATAATATATTTTAGATATATATATAATATATATATAATAATATATATATATATATAATATATATAAATAAAATAATATATATTAAATATATGTGTGTTATATATATATAAAAATATATAATATATAAATATATATATATATAAAATATATATATATAATATATATATATATATATAAAAATATATATATATAAATAATATATATATATATAAAATATATAATATATATATATATATATATATAATATATATGGTGTGTGTGTGTGTGTGGGTGTGTGACCAGAGAATTACACCGAAACCAGCATCTGCCAGTATTACAATTGCAGCTGCATGAACGAAATGATCAAAACCAATAACACAGTGAAAATTATGTAGCTGCTTGTAGAATATCAAATAGTGCCTTTAAAAAACACAGCAACTGAATCAGTGATACAGCTGTTACTGATAGTAGAATGTAGCAATTACCATGCAACAAACACCACACCTGGTGTTGTTACGTGGTACTGTTACGTGGTACTGTTTACGTGGTGTTGTTACGTGGTGTTGTTTTCGTGGTACTGGCCACATCCTAGTAGAATAATGACCCCCTGCAACACTAGTACCTACACAGTGATACAAATATACTGTAATAAGTTGTAAATTACCGACAATATGTAAAGTAAAAGGACACATGTGCAACCTAATGTGACATTTTTTGTGGCAACGTTTTCGCTCTCCAGGACTTTTATCAAGCCGATACCCAAAAAGTATATGGACACAGAGGGTATATAAAGGCTCACAGTGAGGTGGGAATACTAGTGAGGTACCATTTCGATGTTCACTAGTGTGCTGGTGGGAGTAGTAGTAGTATATAGTAATAGTAGTTTGTAGTATAGTAATGACAATTGCTCTTCCATATTGTCACTACTACTAACTACAAACCCCCACCACTAGTTGAACACGAAATGGTACCTCACTAGTATTGCACCTCACTGTGAGCCTTTATATACCCTCTGTGTCCATATACTGTTTTTATCGGCTTGACAAAGCCGATATATCTTTCGCATAGAAAGATATATACTAATCTTTGGCTGAAGGAGACTGGAACCTACGAACCTTGGAACAAGGTACGCAGTGCTTTAACCAACCTAGCTACACTGGTCCAATACCTTGGCGCCTAGCTCACGCTAGACGTTGATCCAAGGCAGACAACTTTCCAGCTTTCAAGCATTGTTAAAATCTCTAGTAGGCTGATGCATGCAGGGGATGAGATGAAAAAGGCTGTAAACCTTTTCTCCCCGAAAGCTGGCTGCCTAGAATCAACGTCTAGCGTGAGCTAGGCGCCAACGAATTGGACCAGTGTAGCTAGGTTGGTAAAGCACTGCGTACCTTGTTCAAAGGTTCGTAGGTTCGAGTCTCCTTCAGCCAGAGATCAGTGTTTGTGAAAAATTTCGTCTGCTCTTGCGAATTCCTAGTATATATATATATATATATATAATATATATAATATATATATATATATATATATATATATATATATATATAATATATATATAAATGACAGCATATATCGCAGGGGGTATTCTTCAGGGAAGAATCATCAACAAGGCTGCTGAACCTGTCATCAGTCAGCTGGCGCTCTCCCACCCCCCACGGTAACAGCAATGTCACAAGTAGTCGCGGGTTCCCAGGAATCTTCACGACAGAGCCAAAAGCTGTCGTTCACGAGGCATCTGCCGGGTGTGCCACAGGGAATGTGCACTCAATCCCACAATTTGGCAACATCCGTTCACACAATGGATGTCTAGGCCCCAGGAGAGCTCCAAATGAGAACAACCAACAGCCTCCCCCACCAGACAGGGCTGACAGCTACCGTGACTTCACCTCTACAGAGGACCTCAAATCTGCAATCAAATTTAAAATCCACCTCAGGACTCTGATACACAACCCCAAAGCAGCTCGCCCTCAAGCTGCTAGCAAATTCACTGACCTTCTGAAGAAAGTCAACGATGCTCCTTCAAACAGCAGATCCTGGCACAACTTTTCTACTTTTTTGGCAATGCCTGTTTGGCTGTCCCACCAAGGAGGGACAAGTCACTAGCAACACATGTTAATTTGGGCAATAAATGCATTCCCAAGGGATGACAACCTCGTCCGTCCCCCCCCCTAGGGCGACAAACACCCGCCGGGCAAATGCCAACAACAGGACACCCCGAACACCTCAAAAATCAGAGCCCCAAATTAGCAAAAAAATAGAAGAGGGTAATACTATTGGAGCTTTGGACTTATAACCAGTGAGGATAACCATCGCTCCCAAAGGGCGTCAGCACGGCGCACTCTGAAAGGACAAACATCCACCCAGGGCTCCCAGTACCAACATTGACCTCCCTGACATTTCAGCAGGCGAAGAACATCTAACCTTACAGGATGCTGATGTGTATAAAGCTGCCCATGTCATTTTTCCCCAGGGTTCAGCAGGAGGTTTCACAACCCGGATTAAAAGGGCCCCAACACTTAAAACAAATACCAGTCCACACTTGGTGAGGTTTCAGAGAGGGTGCTGTCTGAACTCACCAAATTTTTCAACCTGTGCCTGGGTGGCAGTGTCCCAGAGGCCATCAGACCCTTTTTCTTTTGTGCCTCATTGTGTGCCCTCCGGAAAAAAGGGGTGGCGGAATGGCCCATTGCAGTGGGTAACCACCCCTTCGGCGCCTATTCGCCAAGGCTGCAGTAAGAAGGGTGATCAAGAGGCTGCGCAATGCTGAAACCAACTCAGCTCGGTTTCGGCGTTCAACAGGGCTGTGAAGCAGCTGCCCACGCAGCACGAGTATATATCAAAAACATGTCCCATGAAAAAGCCTTGCAAATTGAACTTTGCCAATGCTTTTTAACTCAGTCAGAAGGGATGCTGCTCTCCAAGCAGTTTTATAGAAAAAATTCCCTTCCCCTTTACCCTTCATAGAACCGTGTTATAGTGGGGGCTTCCAAAATATTGTTTGGGGACCATGAAATTGACTCGTGTGAGGGCGTGCAACAGGGGGACCCTCTCGCCCCCTTTCTATTTTGTTTGGTCATCAAGGAAGTCACGGAGGCACTCTCAGCGAGCCCCAATATCGGTTCCTGGACGACGGTACCCTAGCTGGCACAACAGAATCTCTCCTAGAGGACATCATAAAATTAAAGATATGGGAGAAAGCCTGGGCCTTTCTTTAAACCCCACCAAATGTGAAATGGTTTCTACCAATCAACAAAAAGATCCGAATATTAGTGCCGTTTACCAGGAGCACGAGCCCCTTGATCCAGCCAATAGCACTCTCCTCGGTGCTCCTCTTGGGTCCAATGCCATCGATCTGATCCTAGGAAAAAAAGTCTCAGACCTCCTGTCGATGGAAAGCAGGATGAAAGACATGACACACACGATGCCTTCTACCTACTCACCAGGGGCCTGTCAATCCCAAAACTTACCTATTTTCTGAGATGCTCCCCAGCCTTTAGCAGTCCCCAAAACTCAAGGAATATGACTCTCTCCTGAAGGCCATGCTAGAGAGTGTATTGAATCTTTCCCTTGACGATGGACCCGTGGTTGCAAGCCCACTTCCGGTCAGGCTTGGGGGGCTAGGAGTACGCAGATCCTCCCAGATTGCTCTACCACTTTCCTATCCTCTTCCATTGCATCAAACGAGTTGATAAGACAAATTCTTCCTGACACCCTCAGTGACTCAGCAGGAATAGAAGACCCTAGCTATGCCAGTGCCATCACCGAATGAGAGACTCTTGCTGCTCCAGCACCAATCCCTAGTGCAGCACTGTCTCACAAACAGTCAAGCTGGATAGCCCAATTGCTGAAAAAGGTGCTTGCCAACATGCTCAGGCTACAACATCAATAGGGAGATTGCCCGTCTCCAGGGTGTGAGTGCACCTCACTCCGGGGACTTCCCTCCAAACAAATTCCCATATCGGCAATGGGAACGCGACTCGACCCTAAGACCCTCCATATTGCAGTGGCTCTGTGCCTTGCTGCCCCAATTCACACAGAATAAAACGGTATTTGCAGCGAAGTGCAAAAAGACCAATACGGTCTACATATCTTTAAATGTTCCAAAACCAAGGGCTGCATGCAGACACAAAGGTCAACAACATCATTAAGAGAACCCTTGCTACAGCTGGATGCCCGCCGAGAGGGAGCCCCCCATCACTAGCAGCCAACAATACCCCCAACCCAGCAAACCGCCCCGACGGGATCACCATCTATCCTTGGAAGAATGGCAAGCTCTTAGCATGGACTATACCTGTGTGTCCACACTGGCTGACACCTATATCCATCACAGTGTGGGGCGACAGGGAGGAGCTGCTGACCACAGGGAGGATACAAGATCAGCAAGTACAGGGACATTAGCCAACAGTATCAATTTGTCCCATTGGGATCAGAGACCTTGGGATCATGGGAAAAAATGCCACACGTTTCCTTAAAGAATTGGTTCCAGACTCATTCCCACACCAACAGGGACCCAAGGGCAGCCACTATCAGTTCCAGCGCCTCAGCGTAAACCATCCAGAGGGAAAATGCTTGCTACCCTTTTCTTCGCTCACGTCCAGCCTCGGAGGAGCTGGAGGAAATTCATGATCTTTGATACATTGTGCCATTGTATTTATGTTTATGTTTTTTTCTGTAAATGTATTTGTTTATAATATATATAAAATATATATAATAATATATATATATATATATATATATATATATATATATAAATATATATATATATATATAAATAAATATATAAATATATTTGTCGTGCCGAGTAGATAAAACTTATCAATTAGAAAGAACTCATTTAAGATTAAGTCCTTCCTAAAATTTTCTTATACGCTTAAAGAATATTTATTCATTTGTTTTAATATAAAATCTAATAATTTTGTACTAAAAGAAACCCAAGAAAACTTTAAATAACCTTTCTATAACAAGCGAAATTTAATTTAGTCTAATCCAACTAGATATAATTTTTGATAAGTTTACAATAATTATATATTTTTAAAGTAGACTTTATTCAAAGGCAAAATACATTTGACAAAAATACAATAGAGAAAGAACAACACAGATAACATCCCAGAGCTACATCCGAATACTTCGTCTAGCTCCTCGGCGGTGGACCGCGTGCCCAGAATGCTGCAGGCATTTTTTTTTCCCCTCTGCCAAACGCAACACTGAATCTCTGAAAGAGAAGCTGGCCGCCCTGTGATTCTTGGTTTTCATGATGAGTTTATCACCCAGCTCTTTCAGGAGCTTTAGAGCACACTTGCCCAATGCTCCAAGGGTCTGCAACCATATTGGGATGAGAAGTTATAGCTAGGGGTAGGGGGCAAGGCCTTCATATTTACTGGTTTTCTGGGTCTCCCCTGTGGCTAGCAGCTCCACCCCCTTCAGCTACGGACTATGTCAAGTAGGTATCTGCCAATGTGGCGGCACAGGTGTAGTTCCAGGCAATCTCCTTAACATCCTTCAAGGGTAGCATATATATATATATATATATATATATAATATATATATATATATATATAAATATATATATATATATATATGTCGGCCGAATATGTAAAACTGGTCAATTAGAAAGAACTCATTTAAAATTAAGTCCTTTCTAAAATTTTCTCTTATACGTTTAAAGATATATCTTTTTCATTAATGTTAATGTAATTTTTTTTTATTTTGCTTCAGAAGAATCTTAGAAAACTTAACTAACCTTATCATAACAAGCACAATTCATTTTAGCCTAACCCAACTAAATATATTTTAGATTTGCTTACGGTAATTTAATACTAAACAAACACAGTGAACTATATATTTTTTTCGTTAGGTTCAGAATGATTTTGGCGAAATTATTGCAAACACAAATTTTCGCTTGTCCTATATGGCAAGATGAGCGTTGCTATTTAAGCCAAGATCGCAAGTTCTGCCTATTCGGCACGACATATATATATATATATAATATATATATATATATATAATATATATATATATATATAATATATATATATATATATATATATATAATATATATATATTCTAGGTAGTAGGTTGGTAAACAGCAACCACCCAGGGAGTACTACCGTCCTGCCAAGTGAGTGTACAACGAAAGCCTGTAATTGTTTTACATGATGGTAGGATTGCTGGTGTCTTTTGTCTGTCTCATAAACATGCAAGATTTCAGGTATGTCTTGCTACTTCTACTTGCATTTAGGTCCACAACTACCATACAAGCATTATATATACACACACAAACACACCCCTCTGGGTTTTCTTCTATTTTCTTTTCTAGTTCATTTCCTCTTACCTCCATGGGGAAGTGGAACAAATTCTTCCTCCGTAAGCCATGCGTGTTGTAAAGGCGACTAAAATGCCGGGAGCAAGGGGCTAGTAACCCCTTCTCCTGTATATATTACTAAATTAAAAAGAGAAACTTTAGTTTTCTTCTGGGCCACCCCGCCTCGGTGGGATACGGCTGGTATGTTGAAAGAAAGAATATATATATATATATATATATATATATATATATATATATATATATATATATATATATATATATATATATATATATATATTATATATATATATATATAATATATACAAAAAGAATTCCTTAGAAACTGTTAACAGTAATTTCAATAAAACAATAAAAGTTCTACTGAAAGGCAAAGATGAATTAATCAAACAATTTTATTCCCCTAATCCATCTTTACCCTACATGTATGGACTAATAAAAACACATAAACCAGGTAATCCAGTCAGACCAATTATTAGCTCCATAGGATCAGTTTCACAGGAATTATCCAAATGGCTTGTCGACATTTTGAGCCCTATTGTTGGTAAAATTTCTAACTTTAATGTTAAAAATAACAGTATTAGTTGATAAATTAAACTCATTGACTGACTTAAATGATTTTAACATGGCTAGTTTTGATCTTACTTCCTTGTTTACTAAAGTTCCAGTTGATGATTTATTAAGTTTTTTATCTGAAGAACTTATTAATTATTATTTACCATTGCCAGTTCCTACTACCATTAAACTTATTAAACTTTTGCATTGTTGATGCAAAATTTGTATTAAATGATAAGTTTTACACTCAGAAGTTTGGTATGGGAATGGGAAATCATTTTTCACCTGTTCTTAGTAACGTATACATGGATTTTTTTGAAACAACATTTCTTAACACAATCCTCTCTAAAAGAACTTAATGGTTCAGATATGTTGATGATATTTTGTGTCTTATGCCCAAGAATGTAGATATACACCATCTCCATGTTAAATTAAATAGCTTAGCCCATTCTATAAAATTTACTGTTGAGTTTGAGGAAAATAACATTGCCTTTTATAGATATTTTAATTATTAAGGGTAATAATGAATTCATACTTAAAATTTACAGAAAATCTACAAATAACTGTTCCTATGTACACTATTATTCTTCCCCTCAAGATAGAGTTAAACTGTTTGTTTTCTCATCAATGTTTTTGAGAGCTTTACGTATTTGTGGTCCAGAGTTCATAGATGAAGAAATATCCAAAATTAATGAAATAGCTAATGATCTGAATTACCCAAGAAACGTAATTGATAAATCTTTTAAAATTGCTAGAAATACTTTTTACAATCCAAAAAGGGACAACCAACCTTATTCAACTAAAAATATGTTGGTTCTCTCTTACCATGAAAACTTGGTTGATATGGTTTCTCTTCTAAAGACTTTTAATATCAAAGTTGTATTTAAAAAAACTTTTGATAAAGAATTCCCCCCAAAATGCTGATGGATATGTCTATAAGATTCCTTGTAAAATTTGCGATAAAGTTTATTGCAGTGAAACTGGTAAAAGTCTCGAACTAAGATTAAACAACATAAATATAGCATTAGAACTGGACAAGATTCCAATGCTCTATTTATTCATGTGAGAGATTTTAACCATCCAACTGATTTTCAAAAAGTTGAGAAAGTTGTATCAAGCAAGTCCATGGTCGACAGGAATATAATTGAATCTTGTTTCATAAAAAGCAGTTTTGAAAATAATATGAGTATTTCCTTTGGTTTATATAAATTAGATCCATTTATAATTAATAAAATTTGAGAAGAATTTAATAATACATTGGACAAATAATAAATCTTAATTCTTGGGTAGAATATTTTGTTAGTGGGATGTCGTGAAGGACCTGTCTAGTTGGGCCAGCGGGCCTGCTGCAGTGTTCCTCCTTTCTTATGAGTCGGATGTCGTCGCATGTCAGGTGTTGCTTTGTTATGGGATGTGATGGTGAGGTGTGATCGTCACCCTTTATATGCCTTCCTTTGATGTATTACTTTTATAGTTCCTTGAAAATGTGAGAAGTTACGAAAGCGCTTGGAATTTCACTTGTTGGTATATTTCATTACATAATATAGTACACAATATTTATAAGGTACATTTCTGGTACAAAAATGGCATATACAATGCATGAGATTTGAGGGATACATTTCAAGTGCATGTTGCTACATGTTTATCACAGCTGGGGTGCGTACCCAGGATGCAGCAGGTATTACCCCTCTGAACCGCCCCGCTGAGTCACTGGAATAGAAAACTAATCGCCCTTGGATCCCAGATAAGTCTTTCGTCGAGCTCCTTAGGGAACTTAGACGTACTCTTTCCCCATGGTTAAAAGGTCTCTGAGCCTATTGGAATGAAAATATAACAATGGGCAAGTTCACTGAATTTTCTAGACTTTTGGGACTTCCTGAAGCAGCTGCCCTTCCTACCTCCTTGGTGTATTGGAGATAGTTATCAGCCTGTGTGTGTGTGTGTGTGTGTGTGTGTGTGTGTGTGTGTGTGTGTGTGTGTGTGTGTGTGTGTGTGTGTGTGTGGTGGTGTGTGTGTCTTTATTTAGAGACTTCATAAATCAAAACTAAATGTTCTTGTAATTTTTTTGTTTCTCAGAATGATACTTCAATTAAAGTGCTTTAACTTTTTAATCTTCAGGTGTAATGTAATGTATTCTTCAT
>NC_069439.1:25119537-25152114 GCF_026875155.1 Cherax quadricarinatus
CTGAGGGGACACGGAGGATCCTGGACACATGGACCTGGGAAAGGCGAAAGCCCCTTGGGGAAGGGGGAGGGGAATATCTGAGGCGGACTCCGGGGAAAGAAGGAGATAGGGTTGCAAAGGGCAGACCCTGGGAAAATGGGGAAGGGAGGGAACATCTGAGGGGACACGGACGGACTCCCGGACACATGGACCTGGGAAAGGCGAGAGCACCTTGGGGAAGTGGGGAAAGGGGGGGGGGGGAATATCCGAGGCGGACTCTTGGGAAAGAAGGAGATACTGGTTGCTAAGGCAGACCCTGGGAAAGTGGGGAAGGGAGAACATCTGAGGGGACACGGATGGACTCCCGGACACATGGACCTGGAAAGGCGAGAGCCCCTTTGGGGAAAAGTGGGAAGGGGGGAGGGATATCCGAGGCGGACTCGGGGAAAAAGAGGAGATACTGGTTGCTAAGGCAGACCCTGGGAAAGTGGGGAAGGGAGAACATCTGAGGGGACACGGATGGACTCCCGGACACATGGACCTGGGAAAGGCGAGAGCACCTTGGGGAAGTGGGGAAGGGGGGGGAATATCCGAGGCGGACTCTTGGGAAAGAAGGAGATACTGGTTGCTAAGGCAGACCCTGGGAAAGTGGGGAAGGGAGAACATCTGAGGGGACACGGATGGACTCCCGGAAACATGGACCTGGGAAAGGCGGGAGCACCTTGGGTAAATAAGGAAGGGGGGGGAATATCTGAGGCGGACTCCGGGGAAAGAAGGAGATACTGGTTGCTAAGGCAGACCCTTGGAAAGTGGGGAAGGGAGAACATCTGAGGGGACACGGATGGACTCCCGGACACATGGACCTGGGAAAGGCGAGAGCACCTTGGGGAAGTGGGGAAGGGAAGTGGGGAATATCCGAGGCGGGCTCCTGGGAAAGAAGGAGATGCTGGTTGCTAAGGCAGACCCTGGGAAAGTGGGGAAGGGAGAACATCTGAGGGGACACGGATGGACTCCCGGACACATGGACCTGGGAAAGGCGAGAGCACCTTGGGGAAGTGGGGAAGGGAAGGGGGGAATATCCGAGGCGGGCTCCTGGGAAAGAAATAGATGCTGGTTGCTAAGGCAGACCCTGGGAAAGTGGGGAAGGGAGAACATCTGAGGGGACATGGATGGACTCCCGGACACATGGACCTGGGAAAGGCGAGAGCACCTTTGGGGGAAAGGGTGGGGGGGGGGAAGGGGGGGAATATCCGAGGGGGCTCCTGGAAAGAAATAGATGCTGGTTGCTAAGGCAGACCCTGGGAAAGTGGGTAAGGGAGAACATCTGAGGGGACACGGATGGACTCCCGGACACATGGACCTGGGAAAGGCGAGAGCACCTTGGGGAAGTGGGGAAGGGGGGGGGGAATATCCGAGGCGGACTCCTGGGAAAGAAGGAGATACTGGTTGCTAAGGCAGACCCTGGGAAAGTGGGGAAGGGAGAACATCTGAGGGGACACGGATGGACTCCCGGACACATGGACCTGGGAAAGGCGAGAGCACCTTGGGGAAGTGGGGAAGGGAAGGGGGGGGAATATCTGGGGCAGACTCCTGGGAAAGGAGATACTGGTTGTTAAGGCAGACCCTGGGAAAGTGGGGAAGGGAGAACATCTGACTGGACACGGATGGACTCCCGGACACATGGACCTGGGAAAGGCGAGAGCACCTTGGGGAAGTGGGGAAGGGAAGGGGGGGGAATATTTGAGGCGGACTCTTGGGAAAGAAGGAGATACTGGTTGCTAAGGCAGACCCTGGGAAAGTGGGGAAGGGAGAACATCTGACTGACACGGATGGACTCCCGGACACATGGACCGGGAAAGGCGAGAGCACCTTGGGGAAGGGGGGAAAGGGGAAAAGGGGGGGGAATATCTGGGGCGGACTCCTGGGAAAGGAGATGATACGGGTTTTGCTAAGGCAGACCCTGGGAAAGTGGGGAAGGAAGAACATCTGACTGGAAACGGATGGACTCCCGGACACATGGACCTGGGAAAGGCGAGAGCACCTTGGGGAAGTGGGGAAGGGAAGGGGGGGGAATATCTGAGGCGGACTCCTGGGAAAGAAGGAGATACTGGTTGCTAAGGCAGACCCTGGGAAAGTGGGGAAGGGAGAACATCTGAGGGGACACGGATGGACTCCCGGACACATGGACCTGGGAAAGGCGAGAGCACCTTGGGGAAGTGGGAAGGGGAGGGGGGGGGAATATCTGAGGCGGACTCCTGGGAAAGAAGGTGTTGAGAAATGGCATTACCAGCTAAGCTTAATTTTAAATTTAAATATAGGGAACACTTAGCTGATAAAAGACAGCAAATCGTCTACACAGCCGCCCCTGCAGACGAGGTCTTGAAAAGCTGTCGAAGGCATCTCTCAACGGGCTGTCAAGAATTATAATTTGTAAGATTATAAATTACCCCTAGGGGGTGTTATGTCAGCATATTTTATTCACTGATGGCTGACAAATTACATACTTGTTTGGACTCAAAAGTCCGCACCTCACTGCCGACTATAGGTTGATTACAAACTCCTTGCAACCCCAAGAACTGCGGTCCCCCGTACTACAAGAAATTCGTAACCTACCTTTGCTCTTGTAGCGTGAGCTATGGTGTTCTTCACCCCTTTGACAGATATGGGTGACTTGATAGAAGCTGAAGTGTCCTTGGAATGTCCACGTCTTCCATATCTGGGGAAACGCACACTGGTACACTATGTTCCACAAGATTTGTCTTTATTGTTCACAATCTTATCACAAGGAAGCTGATCACACTTTCTCTTAATTTTTAAATTGTGTTTTATGAGACACTTTGTTTCACACTAAGGCACAGATCAGTGTTCTTTGTTGGTTATCCTGGCGTCAGTGTCACTCCAGTAGAGTAAAAAGTAATCAGAAGACGCCCCCAGCGCCCCATGCCATCACTGCCCCTTGCACAAAAGAAAAGCTTGACATAGTACTTTTGCTTCCTTGCCACTTCCTCGATGAAGCAAAGCAGAATGTTTGATTCTTGCTAAATGTTTTAAATTCTTGAGAAAAAGTTCCTGAAACTTACTTCTGGGCAGAAAATCTGGAAAATCTAACATATTAAACGAAGGAGTTTTAAAGTATATCCAGGGATGAATTAGCGCATTTTGTAACGATTAATAGTGACTGGATAACAAAAATGCTTGCCGTGTGTTCTGTGTATCTATTTGCAAGCATATTTATTCTCATAAAAATTTGGTGGTTTAGATAATGATGGGAGAAATGTGTCAAACGTTTGGATTTTCATTAATCATTTCCCTTCACGTTGCAGTTTAATAGGTATACATTTGTATAACATGAGAGTGGTTTCTCTCCTACAGACTTGCTTGCGCACAAGGCATATCACAGGACTTTGTTTATACATACTTAGCCAGATGAGAAGAGGAAGGTAGCCTTCACAGTCGGGTCAGATCAAGAGCTCGACATAAAAAGGTCAGCAGAAAAAGAACGAATCTATAAAGGAAGCAGCTTGAAGCAAAATCTATTCAATAATGCAGTGAAACCGACGAATGAACTGAATCTGATGTGACTCTATGGAATGTCGAAACTGGAATGCACCACCAAATGTTAGTGGTAAAAGAATGGTTGACAATTTACCTTGAGACTCGCCCTGCACCTCACACAGAAGACCCAGAGAAAGGAATGTCTTTTGGAGTTACATTATATTGATCAGTGAAAAAACAATTTTTTTAAAACTTTCCATGACACTATGTACGAAATCCCTCACGTCCCAATTTATTTTGTGGCAAGATACATTGCTGAGACATTAAAAAAAACTTAAATTATCATGCACGTAACACAAGGTATCACATATACTCGCATTCAATTCCATTTTAATGTAATAACATGTGTGTTACTTTTCCAACTAGATATGACTGTGACAACATTACGAAGAGACAGGGAGTGGTCACGTAACCCGCAATGTGTGGAGAAATATTATTCATCGCTGTGTCGAGGTTAGGTTGGGGAAAAGTTTGTCAGGAAACATGTCAGGTGTCTACAATACTTAAGCCACTTCTTCACACTTCCACTTCTTCTTTTCAAGATTTATGGACTAATTACATCTACTCCAGGCTAAGGGACTGATTACCTCAAACTCCTGATCTTCACGATTTTTTTTTGTTTAGGGACTGATGAAGTCACTGTGTGGCGGGAAAAGTTCCCTCAGTGAAGATACCCAAGTGTTGCAAAATGTGTCTAATTCATCAACAGGGGCAAGTTTTTCCTGACGAGGGTCTTTTGTCATATGATGGCCCGCAGCTGGAGCATTTAGTAATCTGGCTTTAGTTTTGTGGAGAAGTCGACCGTTGTTGAGCGAAGGTTCAAAGCTGACCAGTATCTAGAAATACTGGAAAAGGTTATGCTTCCCTCTGATGCAGTTTTTTGCTAGCCCCATTCCCGAAAGAATCTTCTTTATGTACTATAACTCTCCAGTGCATATTGCCAGGGTTGTGCGGCAGTGGTTCCAATTACAGAGCGATCTCAACCTAAACCTATCGATAATAACAATTTAACAACAATTAGTAAACCACACAGGGAAATAAAAGAGGCCCTGAGGAGAAAACCAAAGTTGATTAATAATTACTTTTCTACATAACTGAAAAGTTTATGAAGGGGATGGACTGATTACAATAATTAAATATTTGCTGTTCAAAAACTTCTGTATTCACGTAATTAGTGTTATAATAATGTCTGTATAACCAAAATTTTGAAACATGTATTTTCATCATTACAGTCTAATAGAAATGATTTTAAAGAACATTGCATATCTGATTGAAAACTACTCAACCCACAAAGTACTCGAACCCATTTCAAGGCAGTATATTTCTATAGACCATTGAAAGGTTTTTTGCAGGTTTTATAGATGATCTCACATCCACCCCATCATGGCAAAGATATGATTGTAAAGAACTCAACATACAGAGGACTCGAACCCACTGTAGTAGGTTAGGTTCATTATTCCCAAAAGGGCCATGCCCAAAATATGAGTTTCGTGCTTCTAGATGTATTTCATCTCTTTGCAAAACAAAACAAGTATCCTGGGCTTCTTTGCAAAATAAAACAAGGTATCCTGGGGCTGGGATAACCCAAGGTCCCTGTAGTTAATACAAGTGACAAAATGCAGTTAAGTATTAACGTTGAAGATCTGAAGCTAATCTGATTAAGTATTCACAAGTTATCACATGGATAATAATATCTTAATTAAGCTTTTTCAAGAAAAGTGTCAAAACGAGACATATCCAGCCCAAAACTAATTTTAACCCTCCACTAAGACACAATTGCTTTGAAGCAAAATTAAATAGGCAATTTTTTTTTCTCTGAGGAAACAATATACTAATAACACCAACTCATTAATTTAGATGTCAGTAAGAATTTGGCTTATTATGCTACAGTGTTGAAGGTGAAGGAAATTACATGAGGCACTCGTGCAAAGCTTCCTTTGAGGAAAACTCATTTGCTCTAAAAGTTTAAAGCCGACCAGAAGAGGCATTCTTCAGTTATTGCTCAGAATCCAACAAAGATACAATTAGCATTAAAGATTGATGTTGTTCTAAACTGTTGCATTTTAATAAGGAGCTTAACCATTAGGTGTGATACAGTGCCTGTGGAATGTGACGTATTCAAAAAATATTAATGTAAATGGAGAATAAGTGTAGTTCCTTGGATCAAATTCCTTTCACCAGCATCAATGCATAATGAACACTCAAATAAAATAATCCTGTACTATTTTAAGATTAAAAATGTCAAAAGAGCACTTCAACAATCCATTAAAAATTCGAGTTTTGTTCTAAGAATTAATATTTTGTAGTTTATAAAATGAAAGACTCTTTAGTTATAACACGTGAAAATAATTTGGAAATTGTGTATGTAACACTCTGCTTACAACACACACGTATGCAATTAATTCCATAATCTTGTCAGTTTCATGTGTTTGGACCAGTAGCATCCACATCAACCACCAAACGCTTCCACTTACCATGGAATAAGTCCCTCATCGGTCAACTTGTCTTTCCCAACTAGGGAAAACAATGCCATTTTGCGTGCTGAGGTAAATGTAGGTACAAACCATGCTAGAGATGTTGATAGTAAGTAGTACAGGCATTATAAATATTGACAACTTATACCGTACACTTCCTGGCAAATGTACGATTATATAGTAGATTCTCTCAGTTAGCCTAAATTCCTTACTAGATACAGCATTTGTCATTTTCTCATACTAGTTAAAATTGCTTATTATATTATTCTCCAGTATAACTTCCTTTTGTATTGAAATATTTGAGCATCCTTCCCTTGTTTAGCAGTAACTGACAGACTTCCGTTCATAATTACTTCCTTCGCAACATGTAGACAAATAAGTATTTGTTAGTTGATATATGTATTTTTATTAATTTTTACAAGAGTTAGATTATTATTTCTCATTTTTCTTTTAAAAAAAAACTTTGGGAAACTGTATAAAATTTATATGTTGCTGGTTGAAAGTTGTTGGATATACAGGTAAGTGATGATTCCAGGATTCATCGGGATTGATTTTTGTCTTCTCTGGTGATAAGTCATGCGTTCTGACGATCTGAAGATCCAAGGTATGCATGTGTTCAACACCGAAATTCACACAACCGTTTAATCAAATTTAGAAACGCAAGACTTATCACCAGAGAAGACAGCTCTCAAAACCAAGGAACCCTAGAATCATCGCTTATTTTCTTATCCAACAACTTCAACCAGAACAACGGCTTCTATAACACAGATGACCCACTTGCCAAGTAACTTCTTCATCGCTATCCCGCATAAGAACATAAGAATGGAGTAACACTGCAGAAGGTCTACTCATATGCTTATCCAATCTCATTTTAAAGCTACCCAATGTTCTAGATTCGGAAGATTGTCACATGCAGCATTCTCCATTTATTACATTCTCAGGAACATTGTCAATAAAGGATCACATTATACTGCTCAGTTTGTATTAATGTTGATAGAATTACCAACAATATGTTAGGTAAAAGGACACAAGTGCAACTAATGTGACATTTTATTGTGGAAACGTTTCATTCCCCCAGGAGCTTTGTCAACGGATGTGGAGAAATTTTTTTCCAGGAGGGGGGTATCAGCCCCCTTGAGCCCCTTTCAGCCCTTTCAGCCCTGAAGGGCCCAGCCCTCTCAGAAGGGGTAAGCTTCTTGTTTACTGCTATATCAAGTAATTGATTCCAGATGCAGTACGAGCATGTGACGTGGCAATGCAGCCGCTGCTCCTTTCAAGAGTCCAAGGTTGCAAGTAGTTTAGTTTAATAAGAGACAGTCCATCTCTTACCTTAGCAGGACAATTAAGAAAAATTCTGCTCCCATTTTATTACCATGGAAGAGATAGTGTACATGGTTGTCTATGCTTAAGACAGCAAGAATCAATCATTTTGCTGTGCTTCATAGTGGAAGTTTGACAAGGAGGGAAAAATACTATATCAGCTTTTCCTTTATGTGCTAGGGGTATTGTGGCGGCATAGAAGGCTGTGATGGCAGATTAACTTTGACCCTACTGGTACTCTCACTGACGCCAGAATAACCAACAAAGAACACTGATCCATGTTGTGGAAAATAATTTCCCAAAATTATGCTGTATGTCTTTTATAATGCATGTGTGCCTGATTGATACATTACTATTGCTCTAAGGTGTATTTTGGAGAATGGGGACAACAGGGAAGCTCTGCGCCTGCCCTGAGGAGCAGGGGAGAGTCGCCATTGTTTTGAATGTAGTACAAGCACGCTAGTGAAATGTGCTTAATTTTCATCGCTCTAGGGATTATATTGGGAATAAAACCTCTCAAATAGGAGCCAAAATTGTTGGATGTGCAGTCCTGCATAATGTAAGCACTCAGGCAACTGGGCAGGGCAGCTCCAGGAACCTCAGATAAGCTGTCTAATTTATGTTTATAGTTCTGGCCAGTATTATCATCATAAATGTAGACAGGTTTTTTTTTTTTTGAGTATGATACACAGTAATCTCCAGACAAATTGGTGAGTGTTGATTATAAATTCTCCTTCTGTTACATAAATGTGTATATGTAATTATTTATTAATTTTAACATACAGTCCACAAAATTATAATAATCTTTACCAGAATTCCTGGTGATATATATTTCATTTACAATTAATATAGGTCTAGAGCAACTTGTGGATATGACAGCTGTAGGTATCGAAGGGGGACATTTTTTGCGACCTAGATGTCCCAAAATTCCTACTTGTCTATGTAACTTTGATAAATAATAATTATCTTTGTTACCATTTACTGGTATGAGTAGATTAGATTTTGCCACCGAAGTGGCTAGTTTATTGTGCACCCCATATCCATCCTGTGGACGGTAGCGCGAGAGCATATGGATACACAAAAGGCCTAGGAACTAGGCCCCAAAGGGTTAACAGGAATACATATGGATTTTTTATCTACATATCTATAGTTCACTTATCTGTTACAAGCAAATTTAGGAAATTTGCTTAGTATATCTGGTATATTATTTTCATTAATAAGCTATCTTGACATGTCACATAGGTTATTATACTGTCTGTCTCTGTATTCCTCAATGATGTGGACAATTAAGCACATAGTGTTCAAGAGAGTGACCATATGCCTGATCACATAATTTACATTTAGTTTGATCATCATCTGTGGGGTCTCCCAAACTGCCAGAAGTACTTGTAACCAAGCCTAAGCCTGGCCACTACAACATCAGTCAGTCTGTTCACATTGCAAGTTGCTCCATAAACATACTTATCTACGTTCATGTTATCATAGTGGGTTATAGATCTACTCAGGCTTCTAACTGCATTCCTATAACAATCATTTTCATTATTTACTTCTCTCCTAATATTATTCCTAATGCTAGACACAGTTATACCAAAGTTATATTCTACATTCTCCTTCTGGGTACTCTTCTTGGCTAACATATCAACTTTATCATGAAGGAGTAATCCAATGTGTGATGGGATCCATAGCAATTGTACATTAATTCCTTTGTCCCTAATTTTTGAGTATCTATACCTGGCTTCTTCAATGAGCATGTTGTTGGAGTCATTATATGAGTCAAGAGCCTTCAATGATGACATAGAATCAGTGTGGTATATCCACATATACCACAGGATTATGGATATCCTTAAATTTTCTGAAATTTTCAACCTGGCTGCAACAAAATTCTTCTTCTGGAATGCAATCTGTGTGGCAGTAGTTGGAACAAGTAGGCTCCTTACATCTAAGAAGAATTTTGTCCCTTGTGGTATACCCACAAACACTTCAGTAACTACTGGGACAATAGCCAGATAGCGTAGATATTCTTGCTATTTTGTGGTGCGAAGTCATCCCAGAGGAGGCTTGTAGGTTTGAAGTTCACAGGAGAGAGAGGGTGGGTGGTGATGTCGTGGGTGGGGTGGAGTATCGTGGGTGGGGGTGTTTATAGCCGGGTGGGTAGTGAGGGCGGGCGGCAGTAGCCGACTAGCTGGAAGTGTTGCCTTCTCACTATCACTTAATAAACACTGTTTATGCTATCCACTTTTCCACTAAAGGAAGATGTTACACAAATCACTGTGTTGCATTGTACCATCCACGTTGTTATAAAGCACCAGATGCTAGTACATAGCACAAAACACATATAATATTAGATGCTCACTCTGAAGGCAATAGTGAAGTCACTCCTAAGGCCTGCCGCTGTCCCCTAACTCACCATGTCTTCACCATACCACACTTAATATCACTCATATTGCTTATATTCACTTCAGTGGAGGAGTTGGCTTACTTGTACTAATGTGTTGTAAGTAGTACTACGTCACTGAACAGTTATTATCCACACCAACCCTCGTATTTAAGTAATATTAAGAAAGTTTGTGGAGCACACTGTGACACGTCTTCACCCTCTCTCTCTCTCTCTCCCCTCAAGGAAGGTTCCTTGATGTTGGTGAGGGGCTCTTGATTTAGGGAATTGGATCTGTGCTCCAGTTCCCCGAATTAAGCCTGAATGCCTTCCACATACCCCCCAGGCGCTGTATAATCCTCCGGGTTTAGCGCTTCCCCCTTGATTATAATAATAAAAATCTCTCTCTCTCTCTCTCTCTCTCTCTCTCTCTCTCTCTCTCTCTTCTCTCTCTCTCTCTCTCTCTCTCTCTCTCTCTCTCTCTCTCTCTCTCTCTTTATCTCTCTTTATCTCCCTCTCTCTCTAAGCTTTTCCCATTCTTCTATTCTATTCAGATCTCATATCTCAATCTTGACGTAGTAATAGCGTGCAAAATTGTAAATTAGTGTTTCTTTTCAATAATCTTACTTATCATATTAATGATCTGTTATGTCATAACCTTGACGAGCGACCGACGCAGATGATCAACACACCACCACACAGAGCCAGTGTTCACTACCACCATCAATACCAAGGGAGGCAGATGTTTATCATAATAAACACGTGTTCATCAAGTGAGCAGCTGTTTACCAAGTTAAACAAGTGTTAACGACGTGAGCCAGAAGCCACCAAGTGAGCCAAAAGCCACCAAGTGAGGCAGTTGTTCTCAAATTGAGACAAGCTTTTTACTAGTGAGCCATTTGTCTAACAAGTGAACAAAGTGTCTGCCAAATACAGCGGGTGTCCATAAGATAAATAAGCAGTCCACCAAGTGTAGCACCTGTCCAATAGTCTGCAGTCCCTAGCATGAGCTCGGGAGTTTCTTTAATGGTGCGCTTGCTGCGGGTGTGGGCGTGGGTAGTGAGGCTCCTGGGAGGATTTCCCTACTGCTGGGACCACCACACAACCACACCTGAGGACTCAGACCACCACCACCAGCACCTTCAACAAAACTCCAACCATGCTCGACACATTCACAGGTTCTCACATGACACCACAGCTTCTTCTGAGCGCCATAATCACCTTATTCATTATCAACCAAGACACAATATGATACAATATGATTGCTTAGAGTGTGGCACCTTATTCCCAGGCCTACATCGTACCACGGCTCTCACACTATGGTCATACTGCATAGCCATTACTTTCATGCAAATTTTGATAATTAATGCTCTTTCACGCGCTTTATCACATGAAGAGAATTTATTAATCAGTTTTTCTTACACTGCGTCTACCATGTATGCTATACTTAAGGTGGTAGAAATGTTGACAACCATACTCTTGTGTGTCCACCTGGTGTTGAAGGGAGGTACTCTTGCTTCACTCCTTGCTCACCTCAACCAGGTTACTCCTGTCCACCTCACAAGGCGATGGATCGTAAGAGAAGATAAACCTTTCATTATGATGTCTATGATCATAATTATTTTTTCGATTTTATGTACAAGATACAGCTATTTATTAATAGCAAATATTCCTATATCTCCAGAGGGCTTTCTCGTGATTATTTCTCATATCGTTTCTTATAATTTCATAATGTTAATCATACCTGCTCACACCACTGGATTTTATCTCTTAGTTCGTCTACTGTTAACTTTGCTTGAGGATGTGCAGCATACACTGGAGACTGTATATGAATCTCCACACAGTGAAGAACAACAAGATATTCCTAGTACCAAAGTAAATCAAAATGGTGCGAATAAGGAAGGAAATAATGGGGGAAATTACAAAGCAGCAGCTCGGGCGGCGTGTTGGCATTTGGTACAGCTTCGTCAGTGTCAGATACTTCTCAATAACTACTTCTCCACACCCATCTTGACCCTGACCTCGCGCAGCATCGCCTACGTGATTACGCACTTCTACAATGGCGCCTTAAAACACAGAATTACTTCGAAAGTGCAGTCTCAGTCATGTACGATCTGTTTCAAATCACAGTCTTCTCCTCGACACCAAACCTCATTACTACTCAGGTTAGAAATATTTTATTACTGGCCTTCTTGTGAGATATCTCCTATAGTCACTGTGCACTGATAGTCTTACATGCACCAGACCTTTATATCTTTGTTTTACATTTTCATTGTTGCATTAACTATTCGGACTAAAGTAATGTTCTCTTAATGATTTAAGATAGTTCTTCCATATCTTTGCAACACACTTATTATATGTAAATCTAATTCGCTTCCCTCTTTACTTGTTTCTTATTAAAGTGCCGTGCCTCATTTCCCACTTCAAACTGACCAGACACTTGTCCCTCACACATCACCTTCGTTCTCAGTCAAACCTTCAATAACGTCACCAAACACTTATTCATTAACTTCACCAAACAATTTGTAAATCATTTCTTCACGATACAAGTCTCAGCTCTGGTGCTATACGTATAATGAATTAATTTGTTGTGAAGAATAAATAATTAAAAATAAGAATCCTTTCATAGGCGCTAAAGTGAAATGATAGAATTAAAAAATGTTTAATAGATATTCGAATGTGTTTAGGTAGATTAGATTTGAAAATTGCCGAGGAAGCGGCTAGTTTAATGTGCGTCCCAATATACATCCTGTGGACGGTAGCGCAAGAACATTTGGATACAAAAAAGGCTAAGAACTAGGCCCAAAAAGGTTTACAGGAGAACAAGTGGATTTATATCTACAATTCAGCCATTTGTTGCCAGCAAATTTAGGAAATATGCTTAATACGTCTGGTATCTTATTTTCATTAATGAGTTGTCCTGATGTAGTTATTATTCTGCCGAGCTGCGAGTTTCTAGAGAAGTATCCACCATATCCCATAACCATCTCCTGTAAGTCAATGAATAAACAAGGGGGAAAGGAGTTGCTACTTAAGAGACGTAGGAGTAAAAGTAACTCTTTCATAAGGTCCAGTAGCACCTGTAGTTTAACATCCTTAAATCCTTCAGTTGTTGCTGATGTAGGAAAACATTCCCTAATTATTGCATAGAAATCAACATCCCAATCTGGTAAATATTATTGGAAGATTATCACCTGTGCATTGCTAAATCAATCCAAATTTTTACTGAGGATCCACAACTGTAATAATTTATAGGCAGTCTAACTAGCAATTCTCAAGCTGTAACATGAAAACCAATATCCTAGTTTGTTAAATAAAACTGATAAATCAGAACTTGCACAGCTCAGTAACAAAACAAAACATCTGCTGAGTAAAGGAAATATAAACACAAATGCAGTATAATGTGATCCTTTATTGACAACGTTTCACCCACACAGTGGGCTTTTTCAAGTCACACACGGATCTACCTGGGGTTGGAGGTACGGGAGTATTTATAGTCAGAGTGTTGAGGTCAGGTGGAGAATGCTGCATCTGATGATCTACCGGGTGGGGTTATAGAGTCTTGGGTAGCTTGGCAGGGGTATTGGACAAGTTGTGAGTAGACCTTCTGCAGTGTTCTATGTTCTTATGTGGGATAGCGATGAAGAAGTTTCTTGGCGAGTGGTTCAGCTATGTTATAGAAGCCATTGTTCTGGTTGAAATTGTTGGTTATAGAGATAAACGATGATTCCAGGATTCTTCTGTATTGAGTGTTGTCTTCTGTGGCTATAAGTCTTGAGTTTCTGTAGTTAATTAAATGGTTGTGTGAATTGCGATGTTGTACACAGGCATTCCTTGTATCGTCAGTCTGCTTGCATATTGGTGTTCTGAAATACGTGTTTGGAGGTCTCTTGATGTTTCGCCCACATATAATTTGTTGCAGTCATTACAAGGGATTATGTATACCCCTGCAGAGGATGGAGGCTTGTTTCCCGTCTACTACTGGTGATGTCCTTGATGGTCGTGGTTTGTGGAGGTAGATACTTGAAATGATGTTTTGGCAAAGATGTTGGAAACATGTTTGGCAATGGAGTTGGTGGGAAGGACTATGTATCTCTTCTCGGCAGTGTCTTCTCTGGGTGTGTTGAAGATGTTTAATGCTCGCCGTCTGCAGTCTCTGATGAAGTGACGAGGATAGTGGAGTTTGGAAAATACTTGTTCAATTATAGTGCATTCTTCCTCAAGGAAAATCGTTGCTGCAGATTCTGAGTGCACGCAGGAAGAAGCCTATAATTACACCACGTTTGGTTTTGGTGTCGTGGTGTGAGTAGAAGTGGAGAAGATCGTTTTGGTTGGGTGGGTTTTCGATAGACTTTAAACGAAGTTCGTGGTCAGCTTTGCAGAGTAGAACATCAAGGAAAGGAAGAGTGTTGTCGACTTCTTCTTCAAGTGTGAACTGGATTGAAGGCTCGACCTGGTTGAGCTTGTCTTGGAGAGCTTGAACGTTGAAGCGTTTAGGAGTTATGAGGAGAATGTCGTCAACATAACGGAGCCAGGTGACAGACGAAGGAATAATGGTGGAGAAACGTTCGGCTTCTAGATGTTCCATGTATAGGTTCGCCAGGACTGCACTGAGTGGCGAACCATGGGTAGTCCAAAAGTCTGCTGAAAGAGGTGATTTTCGAAAGAGAAACACGTAAAGCCAACACATAGTTCAACAAGGTCGATGAAATCGCTGGCTGGAATGGGAAGATCAAGTGAGTCGTCAATTTTCCTGCGCAAGAGATCGATGGCTTGTTTAGTAGGTACTTTAGTGAACAGGGAAGTCACGTCAAGGCTGGAAAGTTTCTTGTTCCTGATGTTGATGTTGCGAATGCGACTGAGAAGATCACCTGAGTGTTTGAGATGTGCTGGACTGATAGTGCCCAGGTAGATTCGTGTGTGACTTGAAAAAGCCCACTGTGTGGGTGAAACGTTGTCAATAAAGGATCACATTATACTGCATTTGTGTTTATATTTCCATTGTGTCGGTATTTTATACCATGTATTTCCATCTGCTGAGTAAAGTAAATCAGTTCTGAAAGATTTAAACCAATTAGAAGAAATATTCTTCACTTATTGAAAAGAAACAAATAATTTTTCAATGATGCTAAAAATTAGATAACTGGCTGCTAAACATCTTAAAATTATAATAAACTTTACCTTGGTTTAGATGCATCAGAGTTGTAAAGATCAAACTTCTCAGAAGAGCTGTGCTGAAAAACAGAATTCCATGTCACAATTTATAACACTGAAACCAATATCACATTTTGTCTATAAAATTGGGAAACAAGCACTTACTCATACCAATAAAAATTCAATCTTTACATCAAATAAAAACAAAAGGATTTGAAATAGATAGGAAGACCCATTATGAAGTTTTCACATAGTCACTTTGGATGAAAAACTTCCACACATGAAGTTATTCGCTTTTTGTGAAATCCTAATTAATATGTCTCGAGGTACATATTTAAAAAATAGACCATTATTCATCAATATAAAGTTACATTAAAAGTAAAGAATAACCTGGAAAATTCTTTCTTTTTGTAGGAAACAAGAGCGTGATTGCAGAGCTACCTAACAATAGTATCATATTTGTGGTTGTTGAAGACGAGGATCACATCCTGACCAACACCTTAACTGGCTGTTGCCAAGTTTAATTTCATTTTACCTTATCGGCTTTATCATACGTTTAATTTTAAGCTGTGTATGAAGCCTCCTTCCACCACTTATTTCTCCAGGTTATATCGCCTCTTGATGCTGGAGAAGTACTTCCTAACATACCTGTCACTTACCTACGTCTGTCCACTCTCATTAAGACCTTAGATTATTTAACATGTTATTATCTTGTCATCTAGAGGCCTTCTATCTTATGTAGCTGGTACTGAGATATTGTATTGTGAGAAGGAAGAAGTGGAATATTAAGCAGAGTTGCTGAAGGCTGGATACAATGTGTTGCATGAGCGGGAATTACTTGAGGCTGAGATTCCGAGTCACTTATTGCATCTCCTGCTTCTTTTTCTTGAAGGTTCACTGTATTGCTTCCACTAATGTCGTTTCTCCTATACCACAGTATCCTCATCCAGATTAAAATGGTAATACCTTCCCGTAACCTTCAAAAACACTTCTTTTTTTAATCTCATAATCCCATCTGTGTTGTTTCTGACAAGATGGTCAATTTGATTGTGTATTAGTTGTCATTAGACAAACTTTCGATTCTTTGGAAATATGACATTAGCTGTAACCCAGTTTCTCATTCTATTCACTCACTGATGACCTTGATTTCTCCTTCGTCTTCCTTCTTTCTTGAAAATCCGTCCAATCATCAGCTTCGTGGAGGTCATGTATCATAAGAACATAAGAACATAAGAAAGAAGGAACACTGCAACAGGCCTACTGACCCATGCTTAGCAGGTCCATGTCTCCCCCTGGATTAGACCAATGACCCACCCCCGGATTAGCCCAATGACCCACCCAGTCTGATCATCTCCACTCAAGGATGGAGCACTGTACCAGACCCAGCAGCACAAGCTAGTCAGGTCCAACTCACACACACCCACACCCACTCATGTATTTATCTAACCTATTTTTAAAACTACATAACGTTTTAGCCTGAATGAGTTTGTTCCACTCATCCACAACTCTATTACCAAACCAGTGCTTTCCTATATCCTTTCTGAATCTGAATTTTTCCAACTTGAAACCATTGCTGCGAGTCCTGTCTTGGCGGGAAATTTTCAGCATGCTATTTAAATCCTCTTTATTTATTTATGTTTTCCATTTATACACCTCGATCATATCCCCCCTAATTCTACACCTTTCGAGAGAGTGCAGATTCAGGGCCCTCAGGCTATCCTCATAAGGAAGATTTCTGATACATGGGATCATCTTTGTCATCCTCCTCTGTTCGTTTTCCAGAGCATTTATATCCATTCTGTAATACGGTGACCAGAACTGAGCAGCATAGTCTAAATGAGGCCTAACCAAGGATATATAGAGTTGAAGAACAACCTGAGGACTTCTATTATTTATACTTCTAGATATGAAGCCAAGAATTCTGTTAGCTTTATTGCGAACTCTAATGCACTGTTGTCTTGGTTTTAAATTACTGCTAACCAGAACTCCTAAATCCTTTTCGCAATCAGTGGTATTAAGATCTGCATCATTTAGTTATGTATGTGGCATGGTTATTTACCTGCCCAACATTTAGAACTTTGCATTTGTCAATATTAAACTGCATCTGCCACTTCTCCGACCATTGCATCAGTCTATTCAAATCATCCTGGAGTGCTCTAGTGTCTTCATTAGAATGAATTGGACGGCCTATTTTGGTGTCATCAGCAAATTTGCTTATGTCGCTATTTATTCCCTCATCTATGTCGTTTATGTAAATTGTGAACAACAACGGGCCCAACACTGACCCCTGAGGAACACCGCTTGTGATGTGCACCCATTCTGATTTCTCCCCATTTATGCAAACTCTCTGCTGTCTATTTGTCACCCATGCCTCTACCAGGAAAAAATTTCTCCTTCTATTCCGTGTGCCTTAAGTTTCCTCAATAGCCTCTGGTGTGAAACTCTATCGAAAGCCTTACTGAAGTCCATATACACAATATTATATTCATTAACAAGATCTACCTCCTCAAACACCTTAGTGAAAAAAGTTAGTAAATTCGTAAGACAGGAACGCCCCTTTGTAACACCGTGTTGAGAATCATTAATCAATCTGTGCCTGTCAAGATGGCTACGAATTGCTTCGGCAATTATTGATTCCATAAATTTTCCCACTATGGAGGTAAGGCTTATTGGGCTATAGTTCGAAGCCAAGGACCTGTCACCTGCCTTGTAAATAGGTATTACATTTGCCATTTTCCACTTACCAGGCACTATGCCTGTGAGGGAAAAGTTCAATAGATAGGAGTAGCGAGGGAGTATATAGTAACAATAGTTTCATTGCCAGCTACTTGTTAAGGTAGGGTAAGTCCAGCTCCCGCTATTCCCCCCTTTTTCCCCCTCTCCGAAAGTGTTAGTTTGATTGCCGGCTGCTTGTTAAGGTAGGATCAGTCTAGCTCCCACTATCCCTTCCCCTCCCTTTCCCCCCCCCCCGAAAAAGGTGAGTGTGGGGCTCCGGCCAAACACTAATCACTCGACTCACAGCTCCTAGCACTACTGTAAGTACATGCCTGCTCATATTCTAGTGGACTTATTGGTTGAAAGCTTCACTTTTGACCAATAATAAACTTAGTCCTTTCAGTCTTGCTCTGTTAAATGTCTTAATAATCACCACGTCTTTTAGGTATTGTACTTATCATGGAGAGTGATTTCTTAAGCAGTAGGTAACTGTCTCTCTTTCCAGCTTGAATGACAGAATGGGTCACCTGCCAACCAACAAGTAGAATTGAAGGAGATGGACTAACGTTCTGAGACGTCCCATTTTTGATTCACTTACCTGTTTGTGTAGCAAGTAGTGGTAAAGAAACCTGTTTTCCTCATTGGAGGGATTATTGCGGCTAAAAAATCTGTGAAGAACAAGCGGTGGGTTGTCACCAACACCTGCGACCCTCCCCCCCCCTCTCAGCACGGCTACGATTTCAAAAAAAACGCAGTGCACAACCCCGGACCCCCAATTTTTTATATTGGTTTGAATTCAGTTTCATTTATTTTTTTTTTTTTTTCTTTTCTTTAATGTGGTTTTAATATTTCTTTTTTAAAGTGTTTTTATTTTTTATATTTTCTAAAAAAAAATTGTTTATGTTTGTCAGTTTTTGTTTTTTTTCTATTCTTTAATTTTTGGGAGGAGCCCCTTTGGGTAATACTTCTGAAGTTGTTACAGGGGGGGTGCCTTCAAAAAGTGGCGACCTTGCCAGGATAAAATTCGACTGAATGAAGTTTTAACTCCATCTCAAATCTCCCCATTGGAATTTCCAAACGCGCTTACCACGACGGTTTCCACCAGCCATGAGAATCATTTTTGGGTTGGATTCCGTACAATTTTAAAAAGTTTTGGTGATTGTTATGTCTCAATTTATTGAAAGGGTAAGTCAGGCAGGATATATAGTTAAATTTTTGCCACCTATTTTGTGTGAGTTGAAACACTTTGGGTATTAGACTCTAGGGACCCGAGTTTTCAGTGACAATTTGTTTCTTTGAGCTCTTTATTATATAAAGGGAACGTCGTGCAACTCTTGATTTGTTGGTGAGAAGATTGGATGGTCAAGGAACCCCATTTTTACTTTCGTTTGCTCGGGTCGCATAGAAAACCCCTTTGTTTTTTTTGTTTTTTCGAAACGGGTCGAGCCCTTTGGTTTTTTCAGTTTGGTGGAGCGGAATTTAACCCTCCATTTTCTTTGATAACCCCTTCATTTTCCCCCGGTTGGGTGGTGGTTAACCCCTCGCTTAACGGCGAGGGCCGGGTTCGTTCCCCGCCAGAGTGAAACTTGGGTGTTTTTTTTCCATGTTTCTATGTTTCCCTCGTAAAAAGGGTACCTGGGTGTTGTCGACTGGGGTGGGTCGCTCCTGGGGCACTGACCTAAAGGGGGCCCGGTCCAGCCGGGCCGGGGGGCGTTGACCCCCGGAACCTCTCCAGATAAACTCCAGACTCCCGATAGTTTAAGTTTTTGTTTTGGATGAATGCTGGGAAGTTAGGAATAAAAGGGGAAAAATTTAGAAGCTTTCATTAGTGCTAAGATCCCGGGAAAAAAAGAAAGGAAAAAGGGGAGGGATAATTGGAAAGGGAAACCCAAGAAAGACGAAAAAGAGCGGAAGACAAAAAAGAGCTGATAGAATTTTGTGAGGAAAAGCTAAGAACGTGGGAAGAGCTAGGAACAGAGTTTGAAAGAGAGAGAAAAGGATCGCGAGCTCGAAAAAGTCGCTTTGGATTAGAGAATAAAAAGTTAACTTTTCACAAAAGCAATTGAGGAAGGAAGGGAACGGAACAAATGCAGTAGTGCACATATTCCCAAAACCTAAATTTACTCCCTTAAGGGGGGAAGACATAACTTCTACTTATCGGTTTGAAAATACAGCTACCCTCGTGAATGGCTGCTACACCTGGGTCCAGGTTGGAATGTTTTTTTTTGGTTAGCTTTGAATATTTATGCAACTTTGTTGCAGGATACTATGTAAATTTTAACCCACTGAAAAAGGCAATCCTTTTAAAAATATAAAAAGACCCCAAATTCTTACAGGAAAGATTTGGTTTTGCCACCCTTTCAGCTTGGCCGAAATTTCAACATTAGGAACGTAACCTGATTAAAGGATGAAAATTGTGAGGCTGCTGAATGTATGGAGGCTCACAATTTTAAAGACCTAAAGGGATCGAACCCTAAGGGCTAAGGGTTCATCAGTCTTTAAGAAATCCAAAGCCTCTAGTGGAAAGTTAAAATGTCTTCTTTTATTCCTGTTTGTCATTTTGTGTGGTGTAAGGGACTAAACGTCCAGATTGTCCTTTAAGAAGGTCCAAAAAGTTGGATCGATGTTTAAAAGATGTAATGCCCAAGGCACCCTTCTGTCAGGAACAGTTAATGGACTTAATGTATCTTCCATTTATCGAGACACTGGATGCACACATTTATAGGTCATTTTGATAAGCTGTTACCCTAACTTAAAGAAGAACTCATTCCTCTGCTTTATTCTTTCAGACTACTTGGGCGTTTATGGACACTTTTCCTACCATCCGTTGTTACATTAGGTTACAATGGTTCAGGTTGGTCTGATGCCTTCTAGCTCCCATCACTTCTTGCTCCATACTATTAGGTAATGTAAAAGGTTGCCATTATTTCCTTTCTGAGGATGACCCTTCTCCCAAAAGATGGACATGGTTGTTTCAGACCCTCTTACTGTTGAGTCAGAGAAAGCCATCGAAAGTTCAGATGAGTGAGACTGAGGTCTCGTGAGATCTATCGAAAGAGCAGGTTGTAGGGGAATCACCGGTTCACTTGTTAGATGAAAGTGAAGATAGCACCTCCGGTTACTATAAATACTTGACTAGGCTCAGACAAAGCCCACGGCTTCTCATATGTCCATCTTTGATTTTCCCGACTTTAAGACTTTTGACATATCGAAGGACTCCTTTGTCATTTTACAACGTATATGCCCATTCTTTCAGAATTGCCATTATGCCGCCTAAACAAAAATCAAGTTATCCAAAGGAAAAACTTTTCATATAAATTTGAATATATAAATGTTTATCTTGGTATAAGTCAGTTACTCAAATTAAATTCAGTGAGATAGACTATTCCATCCTTAGTTTGTTCCATGTCAATGCAGAGAGAGACTGTTTTTAAAATGGCTCATGATCTGCCAGGTTGCCGGACATTTCTACTCGTAAAATTTTGAATAAAATTAGGGAAACCTATTTTTGGGCCCAGAATGTCCTCAGATAGCACTACTAATGCAGATCGTGTAAAGTTTGCCCAAACTGTCATCCTCCGAGGGTACAGGGCGGTACCCTTGGTCAAAATGCCAACTTTACAGTTACCGTTGAAAGAGTAGTATTGACATCGTTGGTCCTTTATCACTCTTTCATTCTGGGGGACATAGATATAATATTAACAAGTAGTTGATTATGCTTCATGTTTCCCTGAAGCTGTACCTTAAAGACCATAACTATTACAGAGGTGGCTGAAGCCCTTTTGTCCATCTTCTCCAGTGTGGGGCATTCCTAGAGTAAATTTGTACCTGACCATGGGGACAAGTCACATCGGACTTAATGCAACATCTCTACCAAACTTCTGGGAGTAAAGCCTTCTTCACCACACCTATCATCAAGCTGTAATGGGTGAGGATTGAGCGGCCAGCATTCGATTTCTAAAGAATTTTATGGAAGGAGTACTGTGCTCCTTAAACCTAAAGTGGGAAGTCGCTTCGTTACCTACCCTGTGCTTTGTATGCCATGAGGGAAGTTCCCCAGTGACTCTTGGGGTTTTCACGTTTGTATTCTCTATGGTGACAGGGCCAGAGGTCCATTGTCCATCCTTCATACTTATGGACTATTGAGGAGGGTAAATGCGGAGGTTCAGCTTCTAACAGTTTCTCCTTGCCTTAGATCCAAAAACTTGAGGAGACCTCTGACATAGTTTCGAAAAACTTAAGCTTGTCATGGACCAGTACAAAATCCTATTTTGATTCCAAATAAGTCAGAGGAGAAGTTTTAAAGTAGGGGATTGAATTCTTGTACTTTGCCTATGAAGTCAATAAATTATTTGTAGCATGGAACGGTCCATATAAAGTATTAAAAATTTGTGGGAAAGTTGATTTCCTCATTAGAAGTAAAGGGGTATACCTAAGATTTATCATATCAACTTCCTTAAGAAGTATTACCGATGTAAATTCGGTTAACTGCCTTATAACTTTGACTTAGTTTTTCCACCGATCCTGATACGACTACTGAAGATTATGGTGTGCGTAATGGACATCTCTACTTAGACTATGATGAAGAACTAATGATTGGTGATCTTGACCACTCGGGACGCAAACAACTTTAATATTAATGTATCTTTGGATGCAATAAGAGACAATGAACTACTCAATGTGTGACGTAACTTTTCAGAACGTCTTACTGTATTCAGGTGTTACCTCCACGGTAGTCCAAAGATTGATTAGTGGTCGGGACAATCTTATCAAAAAAAAAATGGAAATTATACCGTTCCAGTTCACCTTAGGGATTGCATTTGAACGAGAGGTAGACCAAATTATTAAAACTAAGTTCATTGAACTTCAGTATCTTGCATATTGTCTCCAGTAGTCATGGTTAAGAAGGAGGATAATTTATATAGACTTGCTATTGACTCAGAGGCCTTAATGCTAATATCGGTGGGATGCTGAGCCTATGCCCTTAATAGTTAGCGATCTACACAAATTTTATGAGCGTATTCGTTTCAGTTTTTGATATTGGCATGCATATCATCAAGTAATGTTAGATCTTTCTTCTAAGCAGTACACCGCTTTCACTACCCACCAAGGATGATGCAGTATAGAACTATGCTCTTCGGTTGGGATAATCTGCCCCTGTGCTACTACGTGAGTCTGATGAGGAAGTTTGGGTATATGCCATATGTTTCAGTTTATTTTGGATAACATTTACTAATGACATCTACGTGGGGCGAACATATCCAAACATAAACATCAGTTTTAGTAGGTTACGCTCACATGGCTCATGCCAAAGCCGAAGAAAATGCTTCCTTGGGTTTAAACAAGATTAGATATCTTGGACTGAATACTTTCTAATAACTCCCTGCAGCCTCTCCTCAGAAGATCAAAGCTTATTGGAATTTAATATTCCCCAAAAACCAAGAGTCATGCGGTAGCTTCTTGTTCTGTTAAACTTTTATGCTCACGGTTTTCCCGAATTACTGTTTCGTACTGGCATCTTATCTGACTTCCTTAAAAAGTCTGTGAAAGGAAACATCTTGAACTTTCCGAGTAGCTCGGAAGAAAAGTTTTAATGAGATTATAAATATTTCTTCTCGGAAAGACCCTAACACTTAAAGATTACAGATATTAATAAAACATTTTGTTTAAGAATGCTGCCCCACATATGGCTTAGGTTGCAGTGTTACTCAATGCATGATGGTACTCCCTTCCCTGTTGCTTCCTAAAGCCGGAAAACTCCACTCTGTAACGCCACACCCCAGCATTCACCGTAGAATGTGCAGGCTAGAAAAGGATTGTTAGTCTCTTGGTGGCTGGGTATCTCAAAGCTTAAATTTTATCTATGTGGAACAAGAAGAATTCATTTTAGTGAGGATCCCAACCCTTTGATATACCTAGAAATTTAAGGGAACCAACATCGCTCTTGAGTGGGCTTTGGATCCGGGTTTTTAAGTTCCTTATTGTTATTTAATGGTTCACCCAAATTATTTCTTGATGGTTAAGTCGTGCAGTCAGTGGGTTTGTTGCCTTAGGATTTACATGTTAGAATTTTTTCCCTGCCTTTTTTTATTTCCTTGATTTTAAAAGTTTGGTATGGGGGAGGTGGGGTAAAATTCAATGATGGAGTCGAGGGAGTATATAGTAACAATAGTTTCATTGGGCTACTTTTTTAAGGTGGGGTAAGTTCAGTCCCCTTTTCCCCCCCCCCCCCCCCCCCCAAAAAGGGACGTGGGGGGGCCCCGGGCCAAAACAAAATCATCGACTACAGCCCCCCAGCATCGTAAGACACCCGTTCATATTTAGGGGACTTTTGGTGAAAAAACTTCACTTTTGCCAATAATAAACTTAGTCCTTTCAGTCTTGTTGTTAAATGTCTTAAAATCCCAGTCTTTTGGGTTTTGTATTATATGGAGAGTGATTTTTTTTAAGCAGTAGGAACCTTCTCTCTTTCCATTTGAAATGACAGAAGGGGCACCTGCCAAAAAACGAGTAAATTTAAAAGGAAGGGAAATTAATTTTTTGAGACTCCTTTTTTGTTTCACTTACCTGTTTGTGTATGAAAGTATGGTAAAGAACCTGTTTCCGTCATCTGGGAGGGATTTTTGCGGCTATAAAATTGTGAAGAAGGGCCCGGGGGGTTGTCACCAACACTGCGACCCCCCCCCCCCATCATCAGAAACGGCTACGATTTAAACAAACGCAGTGTCACCAACACCGGAACCCAAAGTTTTAATTAGCGTTGAATTCAGTTTTTTTATTTTTTCATTTTTCATTTTTTTTAATGTAGGATTAATTTTTAATATTTAAGTGTTTTTTTTTTATTTTTCTAAAAAATAAATTTTTTATGTTTGTCAGTTTTTGTTCTTTTTTATTCATTATTTTCCCTGAGGGGAGCCACCCTTGGTAATTTGTCTGAAGTTGTTACGGGGGAGAGAAGCCTCACAATGCCAGTTTGAAATTGTTGTTAAAAAGTTTAGCAAAGGTTGCTAAGTCCTTTTTAAATTCCCTTTTAGCCCCCCTTGCAAAAGTTCATCAGGGCCTGGGGATTTTTTTTGGGGTTTTGTTTCTCTATTTGTCTGGGACCTGTCATAGTTCCGAAAATCTCGAAAGTTTTTATCACCTGTTCTAAAAATTATTATTTGGAATATTTAGTATTTTCCTGGGTGAAAACTGAGAGGAAGTAGGTTTTCAAATTTCCCCTTATTTTTTCCTGTCAGTGATTGCCAAGTTATTTAAGGGGCCCAATCTTGCCCTAATTTATTCTGTTACCTGAAAAGAGTTTTGGGGTTTAATTTTTGAACCCCTTGCGCATTACCCTATAACCCCTTTTTTGCTTTTCTTATTCCCTTTTTTTATTTCTCTTTTAATTGATACGCTATAATCCCTCTCTTTTGACATGAGATGTTTTAATCTATTATTCACCATTTGGGATATTTTTGTTCGATCAATTTTCCCCTACTGGGAAAAAGTTGTTGGGGCTAGAATATGCTCTGAAAAAATGTATTTGGGCAACCCAAGATCCCCTCCTGACCATAGTCAGGCACCCCAATTTACCCAAACCCCCGGGTTTTTTTTTAGTCCATGAAGTGGCCCAAGCAAAAAATTGGGGAAGAGATTTGATTGCAGTTATTGGGTAATTCATGATATTTTAAACTAAGTGTTTGTGACATTTTTCCCCAAGTCTCATTAACCTCAAGTTTTTTAAATTAGTGAATCTTTGTTGGGCAAAACCCAATCAGCAATTTTTTCCCTCTAGTTGGTTCTGTACAACCTGTTCTAAAAAGAAATCCTGACCGTATCAAGGAGTCACTAGACTCAAGATTTCCTGTCATAGAGTTTCAGTGACCTCCGTTTTATCCTTTATTCTTTTTTCCCAAACATGGTTTGTTTATTGATTTTTTATGGCTGTTTTTTTTCTCTTCCCTGTATTTCCCTTGTCTTCGGTGAATCTTGCAAAAGTTTTTTTTACTTTCTTTCCCTTTTCCCTGATGTTTTTCCCTCTTCGAATCTTCTTTATTACGTTTTTTCCCAACTTCTTCGTTTTCTCATAGTCGCTCCTCTTTTCATTACCCCTTCAATTTTGGGGCTTTCACCCATTACTATTTTTGTTTTCCCTTGTCTTCTCTGCCCAGTTTTTAAAACTTTTAAATAATTTTCCTCGCGGGTAGCATTTAGCTTTCATCTCTTTTGTTTTCTCTTTTTTCTAAAATTATTTTGATTTTTTTTTTCCTTGATTTCCCCCTGTCTGGTACACAAACCCTCCTTAATTTCAGTTGGATGTAAATGATAAAAAGTTAGTCTTCCCTTTTGATGATATTTGTTATTCATTAAATTCATAGAGATGGGTATATGTTACCAATCATTATGAAAAATAGTGAACTAGTTTTTGGGGAAACGGGGGTGGATTATGTATGCGATGGCACCTTTTGTAATTCCTTTTTTTTTGTGGTTGCAGGATTAAAACCCCAATTTCTGGTCAGCCTCTTAACTTGGTGCTTGTCAAGTTATCCATACTAACATCATGTACCTGTCTAACATTTTTAAAACTAGAAAATAATTCTACCTTAAAAAAAATTTTTGTAGGTATTTAATTAACGTTTTCCTTTTTTTTTTAAACTGACTTGGAAATATATTTAAGCTAAATATTTAAAATAATGGAAATGGTCTCATTTTTGTTTTTTCCCTTTTGAAGATTTTTTTTAATTTGCTAAAAAGTATTATTTATTTGTGTGTGAAATTAAACTTTTGCGTTTATATTTTATTTTTTAAATCTCTCAAAAAATATGTGAATTTTCTGCAAAAAATGTTATGATTTTTCTCCCTAAACTGTGTCACAATTACATTTTTGATTCTATAATTTTAAAAATGAATTTTTACTAATTAAAACCCAAAACCCACCATATTATTTAATCTCTTATTCCTCCTTTCTTAATTGTGAACGTATTTTTACGTTTACCACTTGAGTACTAGCACTGTGGGAAACTGACAGTTTATTGTAATAAATTGGGTGTAGTATTTTCCTTCTTTTTGTGGTGGGAAGTACCATTGATAAATCTTTTGTAGCTCTCAATTTTTCCTTCACAGCTGCAGAGACTTCGCTTTATGTGCCCAAGTTGAGACTGTCAGCGTCACAACCCTTTGGGGAGAAAAAGGGAGTTTGTGTTAAAAATTGTGGACATTTTGGGAAAACTCTTATACTCACCGAACTTTTTTAAAAAAAAAAAAAAGGGTTTGCCATACCGTATATTGATACAGTAATAAGTACACTGTAAGAATTAGGTACATGTTACAGAGTAAAAACCAAGAAAAGCACATGAGTCAGAAGAAATTATTTTTTAAATGAAGAATTTTTAAACCTAAATCCGTATGTTTAATTATTCTTATTGTTGACCCCCAGCAACTTTAGTGATGACTATGAGTCCACTGAACATAGATATATCCCCAGTGTCACCAAGTGACCCTCAAAAAAGTGATCACAATATATCAAGTGAACACAGATTATCACAAGTGAAACAGTTTCACCAAGTGAACACAGATATCACAAAGTGAACACAAAATTCACCAAGTGAAACAGTGTTACTAAGTGAACTAAAGTGCAGAAAAAAATTTTGGGAGAAAACAAGAAAAGGGAAAAATGAGTACCAAAAAGTTAGACTTAGATGAAGGGATCTCTAAAAAAAGTAAATTGAAAAAAGATTTCAACAGGACAACCAATTCAAGAGAAGGAGGAAAAATTTTTAAAATATACAAAGATTTTTAGGAATTTTTATACCGAGCATGGGAAGGGTTTTGGTTTGTTGTAAAGAGCAGGGGAAAAAACAGTGTTTTACGACCAACATAATTTATACAGGGTTTAAATTTTAAGGTGAGAAGCGTTCGTTCATCCCCTTTTACACATTTGCCTCTATGTATCTACCTGCTCCCCGTCCCCGGCTAAATGTATATACGTGCTTCCGTCTCCGGCTCTATGAATATACTGCCTCCCTCCCCGGCTTATTTTACTGTATCTGCCCCCGGACGCCATTTTCGTTAGGTGAACAAGGCCAAGAAGAACACACAAAAACCACACATGGGAAAGAGAAGCTTACGACGACGTTTGGGTCCCACAAGGGATATTTACAAGTCCACGAAACAAAAGAGTGAGGGACCCGTATATACATTTGAACGAACCCCAAGTGTATCCACCTTGGGGATTCAATTTGGGTCCATTATTTGTTACCCAGGACATTTAACAAATTTAAAAAAATATCAGGAGAAATGGGGAAAAAAAACCACCGAGTGATGAACAGTAAAAATCTTAAAACTGTCGCCCCAGACAGAATTTATCTACCTCAGCTCATTCGAAGCATTTTGCGAAGGTCTTCTTAGCTCACCCCTCCTTCAGTCTCTTGACAGCCGTTTTTGTTCCTGTTCTCTTCGATTGCCTTTTTGCCCCTTATCCTTTTTTCTGCTTCAATTTTTATTTCCCTTGGGTTTTTTATCCCGTTTCCCTCAGCAGCTGCAGTTTGTTTTTCCCATTTATTGCTTTCTGCATACACATTCTCCCTCCATCGTTGCAAAATTTTTTAAATTTTTTCTCCCATTTTGTTTCTAATTCCTGAACCCTTTCCATCCAAGGGGTTTCCCTTTCCCTTTTTTTCCAGGGGTTTTATGATCCCTAATGTATGGTATTATCAACTATTTGTACTCACCTATTTGTGGGTTTCAGGGACGATCCAGCTCCTGACCCCCCCTCTTCACTGATTTCTACTGGTCCTTTCTCTCCCCGCTCCCTGAGCTTTTCAAACCTCGTCTTAAAAATATGTATGGTTCCGCCCCCACTACATCACTTTCTAGGGTATTCCACGGGCCCGACAACTCTATGACTCAAAAAAATACTTCCTAACATCCCTTTTTAAATCATTTGGTCTTCAAAATTCCAAAATTTTGACCCCTTTTTTCTGTGTCCATCTCTGGAAAATCTTGTCTTTGTTTCCCCCCTTGTTATTCGCACAGTATTTTTATTGTCGTTTCTGTCTCCCGGGGCCCCCCTCTCCCCCAGTGTCGGGCCAAATTTTCCTTTAAACCCTTTTTTGTAGGACAGTCCTCTTTAACTCTGGGACTAGTCTTGTTGCAAACTTTGAATTTCACTAATTTCTTGACGGCTTGATAGGTGTGGATTCCAAATGGTGCTGCTACTCCCGCTGGGCCTGACGTAAAAGGTGTACAGAGTTTGAAACGATTTCCCGAGGTATCGAACGCTATCCCTTTCGTTTGCCAGACACCGTTCGCTGCGCGTTTTTGATTGAGTGCGCCTCGAGTTTTCGGTGTTTTACTCACGCCAATGTCTTTTTCCCTTTAGTGAGGTTTTTCGGGCTTTGGGCCCCCTAGAAATTTTGGTCTGCGGTTTTCTTTGCCTTTCCCGTCTTCTGCTTTGCATTTGCCAGGGGAAATTCAGGGGGCAAGTTTCTGGACCGGTTGTAGCCCCTTCCCGGTCCTTTGTAGTCCTTGCTGTCTCGACCCATTTAAAACTCCTATTAAGGGGGGTGTGGGCAATTTTCCGCGCGCGCTCAACCAAAATCGAAAAATTATGGAAAAAAGGTCACAAAAACCCAAAAAAAAATTTAAATATTCACACATCTGCAAAAAGGACACTTTGAGTCTATCCCTTCCTTTATGTCATTCAATATACCAAAACAGCACAGGCCCTAGGAGACCCTGGGAACCCCGCTTGGTCATTGGCGCCCCCCTTGCCCTGCCGTACTATGACTCGTTTTTGCCTCCTTGTTAGGTTTTTCTCTGATCCATTGTAGTGCTTTCCTGTTTGTGTGCCTGATCCTTAGCTTTTGCATTAACCTCTTGGAAGGTGTGTCGAAGGCCTTCTGCGTCCAGAAAAGCAGTCTACCACCCCCCTCTTTTGTTTACTTCTGTCACCTTTTCATAAAAAAACCCAAAGGTTTGTGACAAGGATTTTCCTTCCCTGAAACCGTGTTGGTTTCGATTATACACTTGTTTTTTCAAGTGCCCACCACTCTCCTTCAGATATCTTTCCATGACTTTGATACTATGTTTGTTGTGACACAGGATTGTAGTTTTAAAGCCTCGTTTTTCGTCTTTTTTTTAAAAAATTGGGACTACATTTGCCATCTTCCATCCCCAGGGAGTTGCCCAATGTCAACGGAGTGTTTAAGGGGCTTTGTTGTGGGAACACAGCTCTCTGCTCCCTCTCTAAGGGTCACTGGGGGATGTTGTCTGGTCCCCCCGCCTTTTAGGTATCAAGTTCACATAGCAGCTTTTCACCTCCTCCTCGGTTATGTGTACTCATCCAGCCTTGTTGGGGGTACCTCCCCGTTTGATTTCTAGAGTCTACCCGCTTCCCTGCAAATACTTCTTTAAAATCGCATGTTGAGTCCTCACTCCCCTTTTGGGCAATTCTTGTGAAATCCCCCATTTCCCCTTCCCCAGTCTGATTCCTGGTCCTTTACTGTTGTTTTCCTCTGATTGGCTATACAAAGTTCGGGTCGACTTGTTTCGATGATATTGTCGTGAGCATCCCTTTTATCTATGCATTTCGTTTTTGGCTCTTCGGCTGATCTCTTTGTTTTCTGGGGGCCTTTGTCTTCTAAACCTTTTCCCTTTTCTAGTACACTATTTTTTCCTCCCTACACCTTTTGGGGTGAACCAAGGATTGTTTGGGTTTTCCCCCTATTTTGTTTCCCGGGGAAAAACCTTCCTCTGCCTCCTTGTCTTGTTGTCACATAATCCATCATTTCTTGTATGGTTTGTGGTTGGGTTTATGTGTGTGTGTGTGTGGTGTGGGTGTGTGTGTGTGTGTGTGGTTTTTTTTGTGTTTGTGTGTGTTGTGCGTGTGGGTGGGTGGTGTGTGGTGTGTGTGTGTGTGTGTGTGTGTGTTGTGTGTACTCACCTAATTGTACTCCCTATTGGGTTGCAAGGGTTTGAGACCAGTCCCGGCCCCCCTCTTCATGTCGTACTAGGTCCTCTCTCTCTTGTTCCTGGCTGTATATACCTTTCTTTAAAATTGTAGTTCCTGCCTCCATCTTAAAATTTCAGGCTTTTTTACTTCCCGAAACTTATATGAAGAAATACTTCCTAACGTCCCTGTAATCGTCTGGTTTTCGCTTAAAATTGTGACCCCTTGTCCCTGTGTCCCCTTTGGAAAATTTCCTATCTTGCCACCCTTTTCTTTTCCCCCCGATCTTGTATGTCGTTTTCAGTCTCCCCCGACCTCTGTCCCCCAGTTCGTCAGTCCCATTTCCCCCAACCCTTTTCGTACGACATTCCCCTGGCTTGGAACTAGCCTTGTTGCAAATTTGTACTTTCTCTAACTTCTTGGGTGCTTGACAGGGGTGGGTTCCAGATGGTGCGCTATCCGTATGGGCCCAACATAACAGTGTACATGTCTTTAAAGATTCTTTTTAAGGTTCGGAAAAGTATTTTCGGTTTGCCCGGCGCCCCTTGCTGCAGCAGTTATATGGTTTATGTTGCCCCCGGGTGTGCTGGTGTTATGGGCAAAACCCAAAGTCTTTCTCCCCGAGTGAGGTCTGTAGTTTTGTCCCCTAGCCTAAATTTTGTCTGCGTCTTCTTTTCCCCTCCCAATCTTTTGACTTTGCATTTGGCTGGATTGAATTCGAGAAGCCAGTTACTGGACCCATGTCCGTTGTCCAGGTTTTTTGCAGTCCTGCCTCATTTATCCGATTTAATTCTTCTCTCAAATTTAATCATCTCGGGAAAAGGGACATTCGAGTTTTCCTTCCTCAGTCGTTCACATATATCAAAAAAAATAGCATGGCCCAGAACTGACCTGTAGCCCCCCGCTCGTCACAGGCGCCCCCCTGGATACCTCTTCACGTACCATGATCGTTTTCCCCCTCCCTGTCAGGTATTCCTGATCCATTTCAGTGCCTCCCTGTTACAAGCGGCCCGACCCCCCGCTTCTGCAAAATCTCTTGGGGGAAAGTATCAAAAACCCTTTTGCAGTTAGGAAAAAAGCTTACCCCCCCCTCTCTTCGTGTCTTACTTCTGTACCCTTTTCATAAAATCCCGGAGGTTTGTGGAACACGTTTGCCTTCCCCCTGAAAACCCTGTGGTGTGTATCACCTCTCACCTATTTTTGGTTGCGGGGACGGCCTAGCTCCCGGCCCCCTCTTACCCGGGTTTCTACTAGGCCCCCTCTCTCCCCCCTCCCTGAGCTTTATAAACCTCGTTTAAAAATGTGTATGGTTCCCGCCCCCCTGTCATTTTCTGGTTTTTCCATGCCCTTCAACTCTTTTTGACTGAAGAAACTTCCTACTATCTCTCTGACCATTTTTTGGGCTTCAATTCAATTTGGCCTCTTTTTCTGTGTCCCCCCTGGAAATCCTTCTTTGTCCCCCCTTTCTTTCCCCGCAGTATTTTTTATGTCGTTATATGTTCCCTGACCCCCTGTCTCCAGTGTGTCAGGCCCATTTCCCTTAAACTTTCTTCATTTGGACTTCCCCTTAGTCGGAACTAAACTTGTCGAAAACCTTTTTATTTCTCTAGTTTCTTGAGTGCTTTATAAGTGGGGTTTTCCAAAAAAGGGGTGTGTTGTGTGTGTTGTCTGTGTGGTGTATCACATGTGTATCACCTTTTGTGGTTTAGGGGGTCAAATCTTAAACTCCCGCCCCCCCCCTCTTCAGGTTGTACGGGGGGTCTCTCTCCCCCCTCCATGGCTTTTTCAAACCCCGCTTAAACTGTGTAGGTTCCGCCCCATAGTTTTTTGGCTATTCCCCTGTGTGGGTGTGGGTTGTGTGTGTGTGTGTTGTGGTGGTGTGTGTGTGTTGGGTGGTGTGTGTGTGTGTGGTGTGTGTGTGTGTTGGTGGGGTGTGTGTGTGTGTACTACTAATTCTGGAAAATCCGTCTTGTCCAGTTAAATTTCCTGCAGTATTTTGTAGTCGTTATCTGTCCCCCCGACCCTCCTGCCTCCCGTGTGTCGACCCTTTTCCCCTTTAACCCTTTTTTCGTGGA
>NC_069439.1:25152614-25208136 GCF_026875155.1 Cherax quadricarinatus
TGGGGGGGTAAATGCGCGGGGGAGGAGCGGAGGCATGGGATGTCCTTTTAAAGGGCAATGTTGGGAAAAATTTTATGCAGAAAATTCGGAGTGTGGAAATTAGGAGAAGGTGTGGAGTTAATAAAAGCATTAGTAAGAGGGCAGAAGAGGGGTTGTTGAGGTGGTTTGGTCATTTAGAGAGAATGGATCAAAGTAGAATGACAGGGAAAAGCTTTATAAATCTATAGGGGAAGGAAAGAGGGTAGGGGTCGTCCTCGAAAGGTTTGGGAAAGAGGGGGTAAAGGAGGTTGTGTGGGCGGGGGGTTTGGACTTCAGCAAGCGTGCATGAGCGTGTTAGATAGGAGTGAATGGAGACGAATGATATTTGGGGAACCTGACGATCTGTTGGAGTGTGAGCGGGGGTAATATTTAGTGAAGGGATTCAGGGAAACCGTTATTTTTTATAGTGGGACTTGAGTCCTGGAAAAGGAAGTACAATCCCTTTGCACTTTAAAGGAGGGGTTTGGGATTTTGGGCAGTTTGGAGGGATATTTGTGTATCTTTATACGTATATGCTTCTAAACTGTTGTATTCTGAGCACCTCTGCAAAAGCAGTGATAATGTGTGAGTGTGGTGAAAGTTTTTGAATGATGATGAAAGTATTTTCTTTTTGGGATTTTCTTTCTTTTTTTCGGTCACCCTGCCTGGGTGGGAGACGAACGACTTGTTGAAAATATATAATATATATATATAAATTAATTTTATATGTTTTGTTTTGGGGTGTGTGTGTGTGTGTGTGTGTGTGTGTGTGTGTGTGTGGTGTGGTGTGTGTGTGGGTGTGTGTGTGTTGTGTGTGTGTGTGCGCGCTCGCGCTTGTGATTGCATTCATATTAGTTTTTTTTTAAAATATGTTTGTGTGTGCGTGCAGTTGCGTTGTTTTTGTGCGTGTATGAATGATGGTGACCACGCAGGCTGCCGTTTGCACAATTGTGCATATGAGAGTGGAAAATAAGAAGGGTGTGTAAGTTTTTTAGGTACAGATATACTTAACTAGTTACACAAATGATCATGCAAAAGTAACCTATGCAGTAATTACACAGGATAACTAAAAAGTCAGACAAAGTGTATATTCCATTAGTTTGCGGCCGCTTGTAACTCACTGCGCGTCTTGCACATATATACGATAACTAACCAAATGAAAATAAGAAGGTTCAACACTTTTACAGTTCTCGTGGAGGGTGGGACAAACTCACTAACAAACAAACACTCCTTAAACACACACAAAAAATACATTCAACAAACACACTTGAACTGCTTATTAAGTAAAAAAATCTTATATTTAATGTAGAAAGAAAATTGTTAATATAAATATGAACTTCCAAATTTCCACTGAGTGGTCAGGGACTTGGTGGGCCGAACAGTGGACGGTTAGTTGGTGCGTCTGCTGACTTACGGTCTAGGATCTGTCTTGTGTGGTGTACCTTACGGACGCAGTTCTGATGTGGTCCCTACTGTAATTCACCCACCTGGGACAGTCTCTACCGTAGAACAAGCTAAAACAAGGCCCTCGTTCTCATCTGGCTTGTTCACGGTGGGTGGCTGAGATTGACATCGGGATACATAACCTGGGGAAGGCTGTGAGACTGGAAGATATCCTAAGGGGATGTGAGGAAGGGGAGACATTCCGGGGGCCACGGATGGATTCCTGAACACATGGACCTGGAAAAAGCAAGAGGATTCCTTGGGGGTGACAGTGAGGAAGGGGGATTATCTGAGGCGGACCGATGGACTATTGGGACTCCGGACCTGGGAAAGAAGGAGATAATGGTTGCTAAGGCAGGGACCCTGGGAAAGTGGGGAAGGGAGAACATATGAGGGGGACACGGCATGGACTCCTGGACACATGGACCTGAGGAAAAAGGCGAAATAAAGCGAAAGCACTTGGGGAAGGGGGGGAGGAATATTTGAGGCGGAATCCTGGGAAAAGAAGGAGATTTCTGGTTGCTAAGGCAGACCCTGGGTAAAGTGGGGAAGGGAGAACATTGAGGGGGGGGGTCTCGGACGGGGGACTCCGGGACACATGGACATGGGAAAGGCGAGAGCACCTTGGGGACCGTGGGGAAGGGGGGGGGGATATCCGTGGGCAGGACTCTTGGGAAAGAAGGAGATACTGGTTGCTAAGGCAGACCCTGGGCCAAGTGGGGAAGGGAGAACATCTGAGGGGGGTCCACGGATGGACTCCGGACACTTGGACCTGGGAAAGGGAGAGAGCACCTTGGGAAAGTGGGGAAGGGGGGGGGAATATTCCGAGGCGGAGACTCCTGGGGAAAGAAGGAGATACTGGTTGCTTAGGCAGACCCTGAGGAAAGTTGGGAAGGGGAGAACAATCTGAGGGGAACGGACGGACTCCCGGGACACATGGACCTGGGAAAGGCGAGAGGCACCTTGGGGAAGTGAGGGAAGGGGGGGGATTATACGAGGGCGGACTCTTGGGATAAGTAGGGATATTGTTTGTAAGGCAGGACCCTGGGAAAGTGAGGGATTGGAGAGAACATCTGACGGGACACGGTTGGACTCGGAACATGGACCATGGAAGGGAAAGGCGGGGGACACCTTTGGTAAATAGGAAGGGGAGGGGAATATATGAGGAGGACTACGGGGAAAGAAGGAATATTCTGGTTGCTTAAGGCAGACCCTTGGAAAGTGGGGAAGGGGAGAACATTGAGGGGGACTCGGATGGACTCCCGGGTCACATGGACCTGGAAAGGCGAGCGCACCTTGGGGATGGGTGGGGAAAGGGAAGTGGGGAATATCCGAGGCTGGCTCCTGGGAAGAAGGAGATGCTGGTTGCTAGGGCAGACCCCTGGGAAAGTGGGAAGGGAGTTCTTTGAGGGGACACGGGATGGGACTCCCCGGGACACCATGGACCTGGGAAAGGCGAGGGACCGGGGAAGTGGGGAAAGGGAAGGGGGGGAGGGAATATCAGAGGGGGCCTCCCTGGAAAGAATAGATGCTTGGTTGCTAAGGCAGAACCCTGGGGAAAAGTGGGATGGGAGAAAATCTGAGGGGACATGGATGGACTCCCGGGACACATGGACCTGGGAAAAGGCGAGAGCACTTGGGGATCAGTGGGGAGGAAGGGGGGGGGGATTATCGAGGCGGGCTCCTGGTGGGAAAGAATAATGCTGTGTTGCTTAGGCAGGACCTGGGAAAGTGGGTAAGGAGAAGAACATGGTGGGGACACGGATGGACTCCGGACCATGAACTCTAACGACCGGGGTAAGGCGAGAGCTCCTTGGGGAAGTGGGGAAGGAAGGGGGGGGGAATATCCGAGCGGACTCCTGGAATGAAGGGGGTATGGTTGCTAGGAAGAACCCTGGGATAGTGGGGAAGGGAGAACATCTGAGGGGTCAGGGATGGACTATCCGGGACACTTGGACCTGGGGTAGGCGAGAGCACATTGGGAAAAGTGGGGAAGGGAAGGGGGGGATTATTGAGCGCTGACTCCTGGTAAGGTGATGAATGGTTGTTTGGAAGAACCCCTGGGCTATAGTGGGGTAGGGAGAACTTCTGGACTGGTCACGGATGGGACTCCCGGACTCCATGGACCTGGATAGGCGAGAGCACTTTGGGTGAAGTGGGGAAGGGAACGGGGGGGGAATATTGAGGCGGACTTTTGGGGAAAGAAGGAGATTCTGGTTGCTATGGCAGACCATGGGAAATGTGGGGAAGGGGAGAACATCTGACTGAGACACGGATCGGACTCCCGGACACATGGGACCTGGGAAAGGCGAGAGACTGGGGAAGTGGGGATGCGGAAGGGGGGGGCGATATTTCTGATTCGGACTCATGGGGAAAGGAGATGTTAATGGTGTAAGGCAGACCTTGGGAAAGGGGGAAGGAAGAAACATCTTGACTGGACAAGGATGGATCTCCCGGTCACATGACCTGGGATAGGCGAGAGGCACATGGGGGAAGTGGGGAAGGGAAGGGGGGGGAATATTGAGGCGGAATCCTGGGAAAGGAGGAGATACTGGTTGCTAGGCAGACCTGGGAAAGTGGGGATGGGAAGAACCAGACATATGACTGGGAACGGAATGGACTCCCGGACACATGGACTGGGAAAGGCGAGTGCACCTTGGAGGAAGTGGGGAGGGAAGGGGGGGGGATATCTGAGGCGGAACCCTTCTGGGAAAGAGGTAAGAAGGTGTTGAGAAATGGGCATTACAGTCTAAGCTTGAATTTGAAATTTTTAAATATAGGACCACTTAGCTGATAAAAAGGCAGGCAAATGTCTACACAGCCGACCCTGCAGACGAGGTATTGGAGAGCTGTCGAAGCATTCTCTCAACGGGCTGTCAAGAATTATAATTTGTAAGATTATAAATTTACCACTAGGGGGTGTTATGTCAGCATATTTCAATCATGATGGTGACAATTTTACATACTTGTTTGGACTCAAAAGTCCGCACCCTCACTGCCGAATATAGGTTGATTACAAACTCCCTTGCAACTCAAGAACTGCGCAGTCCCCACTACTACAAGAAATTCGTAACCTACCTTGCTCTTGTAGCGTGAGCTATGGTGTTCTTCACACCTTTGAAGATATGGGTTTGACTTGATAGAAGCTGAAGTGTCCTTGGATGTCCACGTCTTCCATAGTCTAGGAAAACGCACACTGGTACACTATTTTCCACAAGATTGTTTTTAAATTGTCACAATCTTATCACAAAGGGAAGCTGACCCACACTTCTCTTAAGTGTTTATTGTGTTTTATGAGACACTTTGTTCACACTAAGGCACAGATCAGTGTTCTTTTTTGGGTTATCCTGGCGTCAGTGTCACTCTCATAGAGTCAAAAAGTAATCAGAAGACGCCACAGCGCCCCATGCCTTTCACTGCCCCTTGCACAAAAGAAAAGCTGACATAGTACTTTGCTTCCTTGCCACTTCCTCGATGAGCAAAGCAGAATGTTTGATTCTTGCTAAATGTTTTGATTCTTGGAGAAAAGTTCCCTGAAACTTACTTCTGGCAGAAATATCTGGAAAATCTAACATATTAAACGAAGGAGTATAAGTATATCCACGGATGAATTAGCGCATTTTGTAACGATTATGTGACTGGAAACAAAAATGCTTGCCTGTGTGTTTTGTGTATCTATTTGCAAGCATATTTATTTCTCATAAAAATTTGGGTGGTTTAGATAAGATGGGAGAAAAGTGTCAACGTTTGGATTTTCATTAATCATTTCCCTTCACGTTGCAGTTTAATAAAGGGATACATTTGTATAACATGAGAGTGGTTTCTCTCCTACAGACATTCTTTCGCACAAGGCATATCACAGGACTTTGTTTATACATACTTAGCCAATGAGAAGAGGAAGGTAGCCTTACAGTCGGGTCAGATCAGAGCTCGACATAAAAAGAGTCAGCAGAACAAGACGAATCTATAAAGGAAGCAGCTGAAGCAAATCTATTCAATAATGCAGTGAAACCGACGAATGAACTGAATCTGAATGTGACTCTATGGAATGTCAGAAACTGGAATGCACCACCAAATGTTAGTGGTAAAAGAATGGTTGACAAGTACCTTGAGACTCGTCTGCACCTCACACAGAAGACCCTAGAGAAAGGAATGTCTTTTGGAGTTACATTATATTGATCAGTGAAAAAACAATTTGTTTAACTTTCCATGACACTATGTACGTATCCCTCACGTACAATTTATGTGTGGCAAGATACATTGCTGGAGACATTAAAAAAAACTTAAATTATCATGCACGTAACACAAGGTATCACATATACTCGCATTCAATTCCATTTTAATGTAATAACATGTGTGTTACTTTTCCAACTAGATATGACTGTGACAACATTACGAAGAGACAGGGAGTGGTCACGTAACCTGCAATGTGTGGAGAAATATTATTCATCGCTGTGTCGAGGTTAGGTTGGGAAAAGTTTGTCAGGAAACATGTCAGGTGTCTACAATACTTAAGCCACTTCTTCACACTTCCACTTCTTCTTTTCAAGATTTATGGACTAATTACATCTACTCCAGGCTAAGGGACTGATTACCTCAAACTCCTGATCTTCACGATTTTTTTTGTTTAGGACTGATGAAGTCACTGTGTGGCGAAACGTTCCCTCAGTGAAGATACCCAAGTGTTGCACATGTGTCTAATTCATCAACAGGACAAGTGTTTCCTGACGAGGGTCTTTGTCATATGATGGCCCGCAGCTGGAGCATTTAGTAATCTGGCTTTAGTTTTGTGGAGAAGTCGACCGTTGTTGAGCGAAGGTTCAAAGCTGACCAGTATCTAGAAATACTGGAAAAGGTTATGCTTCCCTCTGATGCAGTTTATGCTAGCCCATTCCCTGAAAGAATCTTCTTTATGTACTATAACTCTCCAGTGCATATTGCCAGGGTTGTGCGGCAGTGGTTCCAATTACAGAGCGATCTCAACCTAAACCTATCGATAATAACAATTAACAACAATTAGTAAACCACACAGGGAAATAATAAGAGGCCCTGAGGAGAAAACCAAAGTTGATTAATAATTACGTTACTACATAACTGAAAAGTTTATGAAGGGGATGGACTGATTACAATAATTAAATATTTGCTGTTCAAAAACTTCTGTATTCACGTAATTAGTGTTATAATAATGTCTGTATAACAAAATATTTTGAAACATGTATTTTCATCATTACAGTCTAATAGAAATGATTAATGAACATTGCATATCCTGATTGAAAACTACTCAACCCACAAAGTACATCGAACCCATTTCAAGGCAGATATATTTCTATAGACCATGAAAGGTTTTTGCAGGTATTTTATAGATTGATCTCACATCCACCCCATCATGGCAAAGATATGATTGTAAAGAACTCAACATACAGAGGACTCGAACCCACTGTAGTAGGTTAGGTCATTATTCAAAGGTCCATGCCAAACTAATGGTTTCGTGCTTCAATGTATTTCTATCTCTTTGCAAAAAAAAACAAGGCCCCCCGGGGCTTCTTTGCAAATAAAACAAGGTACCCGACGCAAAACCCCAAGGTCCCTGTATTTTTAAACAATGACAATAGCAGTTAATATTAACGTTGAAGATCTGAAGCTAATCTGTTTAAAAGTTTTCACGTTATCAATGGATAATAATATTTAATTTAAAGCTTTTTCAAAAAATGTCAAAACGGCCTACCCAGCCCAAAACTAATTTTTTAACCCCCCACAAAGAACAATTGCTTTAAAAGAAAAATTAAATGGGGAAATTTTTTTTATCTTGGGGAAACAAATACTAATATACACCAACTCTTTAATTTGTGTCATAAGAATTTGGTTATTATGCTACAGTGTTGAAGGGGAAGGGAAAATTTCATGAGGCATCGTGCAAACTTCCTTTGAGGAAAACTCTTTGCTCAAAAGTTTAAAGCCCCCAGAAGGCATTTTTAGTTATTCTCAGAAACCAAAAAAGATTTCAATTGCTTAAAGATTGAGTTGTTCCCCAACTGTTGCTTTTAAAAAGGGGGTTAAACCATTAGGTTGTCAGTGCCTGTGGAAAGGGCGTATTTAAAAAATTTTAAGAAATGGAGAATAATGTGTTCCTTGGACAAATTCCTTTCACCAGCTCAAAGCATAATGAAACCAAATAAAATAATCCTTCTATTTTTAAGATTAAAAATGTCAAAAGAGCACTTCAACCCCATTAAAAATTGAGTTTTGTTCAAAAAATTAATAAATTTGTAGTTTTAAAAAGAAAACTCTTTGTTTAACACTGAAAAAAAATTTTGGGAAAATTTTGTATGTAACACTCGCTTACAAACCACGTTTGCAAAATTCTTCTTTTCGTTTCATGTGTTTGGCCGTACATCCACATCAACCACCAAACCTTCCCTTACCATGGGAATAGTCCCCCATCGGGCAACTTTTCTTCCTCAACTGAAACAATGCCATTTTGGGGTGCTGAGGAAATGTGTACAAACCATGCTAGAGATGTTGAAGTAAATATACAGGGATTATAAATATTGACAACTTATACCCTACACTTCCCGGGAAAATTACGATTTATAGTAGATTCTTCATTTTCCTAAATTCCTTTCTAAAACAGCATTTTTCATTTTCTCATACTAGTTAAAATTGCTTATTATATTATTCTCCAGTATAACTTCCTTTTGTATTGAAATATTTGAGCATCCTTCCCTTGTTTAGCAGTAACTGACAGACTTCTCGTTCATAATTACTTCCTTCGCAACATGTAGACAAATAAGTATAGTTAGTTGATATATGTATTTTTATTAATATTTTACAAGAGTTAGATTATTATTTCTCATTTTTCTTTAAGAAAAAACTTTGCAAACTGTATAAAATTTATATGTTGTTCTGGTTGAAGTTGTTGGATATACAGGTAAGTGATGATTCCAGGATTCATCGGTATTGAGTGTTGTCTTCTCTGGTGATAAGTCATGCGTTCTGACGATCTGAAGATCCAAGGAATGCATGTGTTCAACACCGAAATTCACACAACCGTTTAATCAATTCAGAAACGCAAGACTTATCACCAGAGAAGACAGCTCTCAATACCAAGGAACCCTAGAATCATCGCTTATCTCTATATCCAACAACTTCAACCAGAACAACGGCTTCTATAACACAGATGACCCACTTGCCAAGTAACTTCTTCATCGCTATCCCGCATAAGAACATAAGAATGGAGTAACACTGCAGAAGGTCTACTCATATGCTTATCCAATCTCATTTTAAAGCTACCCAATGTTCTAGATTCGGAAGATTGTCACATGCAGCATTCTCCATTTATTACATTCTCAGGAACATTGTCAATAAAGGATCACATTATACTGCTCAGTTTGTATTAATGTTGATAGAATTACCAACAATATGTTAGGTAAAAGGACACAAGTGCAACAAAATGTGACATTTTATTGGGGAAAAAGTTTCATTCCCCCAGGAGCTTTGTCAACGGATGTGGAGAAATTTTTTTCAGGGGGGGGGTATCAGCCCCCTTGACCCCCTTTAAAGCCCTTTCAGCCCTAAAGGGGCCCAGCCCTCTCAGAAGGGGTAAGCTTTTTTGTTTACTGCTATATCAAGTAATTGATTCCAGATGCAGTACGAGCATGTGACGTGGCAATGCAGCCGCTGCTCCTTTCAAGAGTCCAAGGTTGCAAGTAGTTTAGTTTAATAAGAGACAGTCCATCCCCTTCCCTTACAGGACAATTAAGAAAATTCTGCTCCCATTTTATTACCATGGAAGAGATAGTGTACATGGTTGTCTATGCTAAGACAGCAAGAATCAATCATTTTGCTGTGCTTCATAGTGGAAGTTTGACAAGGAGGGAAAAATACTATATCAGCTTTTCCTTTATGTGCTAGGGGTATTGTGGCGGCATAGAAGGCTGTGAGGGCAGATTAACTTTGACCTACTGGTACTCCTCCCGACGCCAGAAAAACCCAACAAAGAACACTGATCCATGTTGTGGAAAATAATTTCCCAAAATTAATGCTGTATGTCTTTTATAATGATGTGTGCCTGATTGATACATTACTATTGCTCTAAGGTGTATTTTGGGAATGGGACAACAGGGAAGCTCTGCGCCTGCCCTGAGGAGCAGGGAAGTCGCCATTTTTTTGAATGTAGTACAATCACGCTAGTGAAATGTGCTTAATTTTCATCGCTTAGGGATTATATTGGGAATAAAACCTCTCAAATAGGAGCAAAAATTTTTGGATGTGCAGTCCTGCATAATGTAAGCACTCAGGCAACTGGGCAGGGGGCAGCTCCAGGAACCTCAGATAAGCTGTCTAATTTTATGTTTATAGTTCGGCCAGTATTATCATCATAAATGTAGACAGGTTTTTTTTTTTTTGAGTATGATACACAGTAATCTCCAGACAAATTGGTGAGTGTTGATTATAAATTCTCCTTCTGTTACATAAATGTGTATATGTAATTTTTATTAATTTTAACATACAGTCCACAAAATTATAATAATCTTTACCAGAATTCCTGGTGATATATATTTCATTTACAATTAATATAGGTCTAGAGCAACTTGTGGATATGACAGCTGTAGGTATCGAAGGGGGACATTTTTTGCGACCTAGATGTCCCAAAATTCCTACTTGTCTATGTAACTTTGATAAATAATAATTATCTTTGTTACCATTTACTGGTATGAGTAGATTAGATTTTGCCACCGAAGTGGCTAGTTTATTGTGCACCCCATATCCATCCTGTGGACGGTAGCGCGAGAGCATATGGATACACAAAAGGCCTAGGAACTAGGCCCCAAAGGGTTAACAGGAATACATATGGATTTATATCTACATATCTATAGTTCACTTATCTGTTACAAGCAAATTTAGGAAATTTGCTTAGTATATCTGGTATATTATTTTCATTAATAAGCTATCTTGACATGTCACATAGGTTATTATACTGTCTGTCTCTGTATTCCTCAATGAGTGGACAATTAAGCACATAGTGTTCAAGAGAGTGACCATATGCCTGATCACATAATTTACATTTAGTTTGATCATCATCTGTGTGTCCCCCAAACTGCCAGAAGTTACTTGTAACCAAGCCTAAGCCTGGCCACTACAACATCAGTCAGTCTGTTCACATTGCAAGTTGCTCCATAAACATACTTATCTACGTTCATGTTATCATAGTGGGTTATAGATCTACTCAGGCTTCTAACTGCATTCCTATAACAATCATTTTCATTATTTACTTCTCTCCTAATATTATTCCTAATGCTAGACACAGTTATACCAAAGTTATATTCTACATTCTCCTTCTGGGTACTCTTCTTGGCTAACATATCAACTTTATCATGAAGGAGTAATCCAATGTGTGATGGGATCCATAGCAATTGTACATTAATTCCTTTGTCCCTAATTTTTGAGTATCTATACCTGGCTTCTTCAATGAGCATGTTGTTGGAGTCATTATATGAGTCAAGAGCCTTCAATGATGACATAGAATCAGTGTGGTATATCCACATATACCACAGGATTATGGATATCCTTAAATTTTCTGAAATTTTCAACCTGGCTGCAACAAAATTCTTCTTCTGGAATGCAATCTGTGTGGCAGTAGTTGGAACAAGTAGGCTCCTTACATCTAAGAAGAATTTTGTCCCTTGTGGTATACCCACAAACACTGCAGTAACTACTGGGACAATAGCCAGATAGCGTAGATATTCTTGCTATTTTTGTGGTGCGAAGTCATCCCAGAGGAGGCTTGTAGGTTTGAAGTTCACAGGAGAGAGAGGGTGGGTGGTGATGTCGTGGGTGGGGTGGAGTATCGTGGGTGGGGGTGTTTATAGCCGGGTGGGTAGTGAGGGCGGGCGGCAGTAGCCGACTAGCTGGAAGTGTTGCCTTCTCACTATCACTTAATAAACACTGTTTATGCTATCCACTTTTCCACTAAAGGAAGATGTTACACAATCACTGTGTTGCATTGTACCATCCACGTTGTTTATAAAGCACCAGATGCTAGTAATAGCACAAAACACATATAATATTAGATGCTCACTCTGAAGGCAATAGTGAAGTCACTCCTAAGGCCTGCCGCTGTCCCCTCACTCACCATGTCTTCACCATACCACACTTAATATCACTGATATTGCTTATATTCACTTCAGTGGAGGAGTTGGCTTACTTGTACTAATGTGTTGTAAGTAGTACTACGTCACTGAACAGTTATTATCCACACCAACCCTCGTATTTAAGTAATATTAAGAAAGTTTGTGGAGCACACTGTGACACGTCTTCACCCTCTCTCTCTCTCTCTCCCCTCAAGGAAGGTTCCTTGATGTTGGTGAGGGGCTCTTGATTTAGGGAATTGGATCTGTGCTCCAGTTCCCCGAATTAAGCCTGAATGCCTTCCACATACCCCCCAGGCGCTGTATAATCCTCCGGTTTAGCGCTTCCCCTTGATTATAATAATAAAAATCTCTCTCTCTCTCTCTCTCTCTCTCTCTCTCTCTCTCTCTCTCTCTCTCTCTCTCTCTCTCTCTCTCTCTCTCTCTCTCTCTCTCTCTCTCTCTCTCTCTTTATCTCTCTTTATCTCCTCTCTCTCTAAGCTTTTCCCATTCTTCTATTCTATTCAGATCTCATATCTCAATCTTGACGTAGTAATAGCGTGCAAAATTGTAAATTAGTGTTCTTTTTCAATAATCTTACTTATCATATTAATGATCTGTTATGTCATAACCTTGACGAGCGACCGACGCAGATGATCAAACACACCACCACACAGAGCCAGTGTTCACTACCACCATCAATACCAAGGGAGGCAGATGTTTATCATAATAAACACGTGTTCATCAAGTGAGCAGCTGTTTACCAAGTTAAACAAGTGTTAACGACGTGAGCCAGAAGCCACCAAGTGAGCCAAAAGCCACCAAGTGAGGCAGTTGTTCCAAATTGAGACAAGCTTTTTACTAGTGAGCCATTTGTCTAACAAGTGAACAAAGTGTCTGCCAAATACAGCGGGTGTCCATAAGATAAATAAGCAGTCCACCAAGTGTAGCACCTGTCAATAGTCTGCATCCCTAGCATGAGCTCGGGAGTTTCTTTAATGGTGCGCTTGCTGCGGGTGTGGGCGTGGGTAGTGAGGCTCCTGGGAGGATTTCCTACTGCTGGGACCACCACACAACCACACCTGAGGACTCAGACCACCACCACCAGCACCTTCAACAAAACTCCAACCATGCTCGACACATTCACAGGTTCTCACATGACACCACAGCTTCTTCTGAGCGCCATAATCACCTTATTCATTATCAACCAAGACACAATATGATACAATATGATTGCTTAGAGTGTGGCACCTTTATTCCCAGGCCTACATCGTACCACGGCTCTCACACTATGGTCATACTGCATAGCCATTACTTTCATGCAAATTTTGATAATTAATGCTCTTTCACGCGCTTTATCACATGAAGAGAATTTATTAATCAGTTTTTCTTACACTGCGTCTACCATGTATGCTATACTTAAGGTGGTAGAAATGTTGACAACCATACTCTTGTGTGTCCACCTGTGTTGAAGGGAGGTACTCTTGCTTCACTCCATTGCTCACCTCAACCAGGTTACTCCTGTCCACCTCACAAGGCGATGGATCGTAAGAGAAGATAAACCTTTCATTATGATGTCTATGATCATAATTATTTTTTCGATTTTATGTACAAGATACAGCTATTTATTAATAGCAAATATTCCTATATCTCCAGAGGGCTTTCTCGTGATTATTTCTCATATCGTTTCTTATAATTTCATAATGTTAATCATACCTGCTCACACCACTGGATTTTATCTCTTAGTTCGTCTACTGTTAACTTTGCTTGAGGATGTGCAGCATACACTGGAGACTGTATATGAATCTCCACACAGTGAAGAACAACAAGATATTCCTAGTACCAAAGTAAATCAAAATGGTGCGAATAAGGAAGGAAATAATGGGGGAAATTACAAAGCAGCAGCTCGGGCGGCGTGTTGGCATTTGGTACAGCTTCGTCAGTGTCAGATACTTCTCAATAACTACTTCTCCACACCCATCTTGACCCTGACCTCGCGCAGCATCGCCTACGTGATTACGCACTTCTACAATGGCGCCTTAAAACACAGAATTACTTTCGAAAGTGCAGTCTCAGTCATGTACGATCTGTTTCAAATCACAGTCTTCTCCTCGACACCAAACCTCATTACTACTCAGGTTAGAAATATTTTATTACTGGCCTTCTTGTGAGATATCTCCTATAGTCACTGTGCACTGATAGTCTTACACTGCACCAGACCTTTATATCTTTGTTTTACATTTTCATTGTTGCATTAACTATTCGGACTAAAGTAATGTTCTCTTAATGATTTAAGATAGTTCTTCCATATCTTTGCAACACACTTATTATATGTAAATCTAATTCGCTTCCCTCTTTACTTGTTTCTTATTAAAGTGCCGTGCCTCATTTCCCACTTCAAACTGACCAGACACTTGTCCCTCACACATCACCTTCGTTCTCAGTCAAACCTTCAATAACGTCACCAAACACTTATTCATTAACTTCACCAAACAATTTGTAATCATTTCTTCACGATACAAGTCTCAGCTCTGGTGCTATACGTATAATGAATTAATTTGTTGTGAAGAATAAATAATTAAAAATAAGAATCCTTTCATAGGCGCTAAAGTGAAATGATAGAATTAAAAAATGTTTAATAGATATTCGAATGTGTTTAGGTAGATTAGATTTGAAAATTGCCGAGGAAGCGGCTAGTTTAATGTGCGTCCCAATATACATCCTGTGGACGGTAGCGCAAGAACATTTGGATACAAAAAAGGCTAAGAACTAGGCCCAAAAAGGTTTACAGGAGAACAAGTGGATTTATATCTACAATTCAGCCATTTGTTGCCAGCAAATTTAGGAAATATGCTTAATACGTCTGGTATCTTATTTTCATTAATGAGTTGTCCTGATGTAGTTATTATTCTGCCGAGCTGCGAGTTTCTAGAGAAGTATCCACCATATCCCATAACCATCTCCTGTAAGTCAATGAATAAACAAGAGGGAAAGGAGTTGCTACTTAAGAGACGTAGGAGTAAAAGTAACTCTTTCATAAGGTCCAGTAGCACCTGTAGTTTAACATCCTTAAATCCTTCAGTTGTTGCTGATGTAGGAAAACATTCCCTAATTATTGCATAGAAATCAACATCCCAATCTGGTAAATATTATTGGAAGATTATCACCTGTGCATTGCTAAATCAATCCAAACTTTACTGAGTGATCCACAACTGTAATAATTTATAGGCAGTCTAACTAGCAATTCTCAAGCTGTAACATGAAAACCAATATCCTAGTTTGTTAAATAAAACTGATAAATCAGAACTTGCACAGCTCAGTAACAAAACAAAACATCTGCTGAGTAAAGGAAATATAAACACAAATGCAGTATAATGTGATCCTTTATTGACAACGTTTCACCCACACAGTGGGCTTTTTCAAGTCACACACGGATCTACCTGGGGTTGGAAGGTACAGGAGTATTTATAGTTCAGAGTGTTGAGGTCAGGTGGAGAATGCTGCATCTGATGATCTACCGGGTGGGGTTATAGAGTCTTGGGTAGCTTGGCAGGGGTATTGGACAAGTTGTGAGTAGACCTTCTGCAGTGTTCTATGTTCTTATGTGGGATAGCGATGAAGAAGTTTCTTGGCGAGTGGTTCAGCTATGTTATAGAAGCCATTGTTCTGGTTGAAATTGTTGGTTATAGAGATAAACGATGATTCCAGGATTCTTCTGTATTGAGTGTTGTCTTCTGTGGCTATAAGTCTTGAGTTTCTGTATTTAAATTTTAAATGGTTGTGTGAATTGCGATGTTGTACACAGGCATTCCTTGTATCGTCAGTCCTGCTTGCATATTGGTGTTCTGAAATACGTGTTTGGAGGTCTCTTGATGTTTCGCCCACATATAATTTGTTGCAGTCATTACAAGGGATTATGTAAAACCCCCTGCAGAGGATGGAGGCTTGTCCTGTCTACTACTGGTGATGTCCTTGATGGTCGTGGTTGTGGAGGTAGATACTTGAAATGATGTTTTGGCAAAGATGTTGGAAACATGTTGGCAATGGATTTTGGTGGGAAGGACTATGTATCTCTTCTCGGCAGTGTCTTCTCTGGGTGTGTTGAAGATGTTTAATGCTCGCCGTCTGCAGTCTCTGATGAAGTGACGAGGATAGTGGAGTTTGGAAAATACTTGTTCAATTATAGTGCATTCTTCCTCAAGGAACTCGTTTGCTGCAGATTCTGAGTGCACGCAGGAAGAAGCCTATAATTACACCACGTTTGGTTTTGGTGTCGTGGTGTGAGTAGAAGTGGAGAAGATCGTTTTGGTTGGTGGGTTTTCGATAGACTTTAAAACGAAGTTCGTGGTCAGCTTTGCAGAGTAGAACATCAAGGAAAGGAAGAGTGTTGTCGACTTTCTTCAAGTGTGAACTGGATTGAAGGCTCGACCTGGTTGAGCTTGTCTTGGAGAGCTTGAACGTTGAAGCGTTTAGGAGTTATGAGGAGAATGTCGTCAACATAACGGAGCCAGGTGACAGACGAAGGAATAATGGTGGAAACGTTCGGCTTCTAGATGTTCCATGTATAGGGTTTGCCAGGACTGCACTGAGTGGCGAACCCATGGGTAGTCCAAAAGTCTGCTGAAAGAGGTGATTTTCGAAAGAGAAACACGTAAAGCCAACACATAGTTCAACAAGGTCGATGAAATCGCTGGCTGGAATGGGAAGATCAAGTGAGTCGTCAATTTTCCTGCGCAAGAGATCGATGGCTTGTTTAGTAGGTACTTTAGTGAACAGGGAAGTCACGTCAAGGCTGGAAAGTTTCTTGTTCCTGATGTTGATGTTGCGAATGCGACTGAGAAGATCACCTGAGTGTTTGAGATGTGCTGGACTGATAGTGCCCAAGAGTTTAGACTTGGAAAAAGCCCACTGTGTGGGTGAAACGTTGTCAATAAAGGATCACATTATACTGCATTTGTGTTTATATTTCCATTGTGTCGGTATTTTATACCATGTTATTTCCATCTGCTGAGTAAAGTAAATCAGTTCTGAAAGATTTAAACCAATTAGAAGAAATATTCTTCACTTATTGAAAAGAAACAAATAATTTTTCAATGATGCTAAAAATTAGATAACTGGCTGCTAAACATCTTAAAATTATAATAAACTTTACCTTGGTTTAGATGCATCAGAGTTGTAAAGATCAAACTTCTCAGAAGAGCTGTGCTGAAAAACAGAATTCCATGTCACAATTTATAACACTGAAACCAATATCACATTTTGTCTATAAAATTGGGAAACAAGCACTTACTCATACCAATAAAAATTCAATCTTTACATCAAATAAAAACAAAAGGATTTGAAATAGATAGGAAGACCCATTATGAAGTTTTCACATAGTCACTTTGGATGAAAAACTTCCACACATGAAGTTATTCGCTTTTTGTGAAATCCTAATTAATATGTCTCGAGGTACATATTTAAAAAATAGACCATTATTCATCAATATAAAGTTACATTAAAAGTAAAGAATAACCTGGAAAATTCTTTCTTTTTGTAGGAAACAAGAGCGTGATTGCAGAGCTACCTAACAATAGTATCATATTTGTGGTTGTTGAAGACGAGGATCACATCCTGACCAACACCTTAACTGGCTGTTGCCAAGTTTAATTTCATTTTACCTTATCGGCTTTATCATACGTTTAATTTTAAGCTGTGTATGAAGCCTCCTTCCACCACTTATTTCTCCAGGTTATATCGCCTCTTGATGCTGGAGAAGTACTTCCTAACATACCTGTCACTTACCTACGTCTGTCCACTCTCATTAAGACCTTAGATTATTTAACATGTTTTTTATCTTGTCATCTAGAGGCCTTCTATCTTATGTAGCTGGTACTGAGATATTGTATTGTGAGAAGGAAGAAGTGAATATTAAGCAGAGTTGCTGAAGGCTGGATACATGTGTTGCATGAGCGGGAATTACTTGAGGCTGAGATTCCGAGTCACTTATTGCATCTCCTGCTTCTTTTTCTTGAAGGTTCACTGTATTGCTTCCACTAATGTCGTTTCTCCTATACCACAGTATCCTCATCCAGATTAAAATGGTAATACCTTCCCGTAACCTTCAAAAACACTTCTTTTTTTAATCTCATAATCCCATCTGTGTTGTTTCTGACAAGATGGTCAATTTGATTGTGTATTAGTTGTCATTAGACAAACTTTCGATTCTTTGGAAATATGACATTAGCTGTAACCCAGTTTCTCATTCTATTCACTCACTGATGACCTTGATTTCTCCTTCGTCTTCCTTCTTCTTGAAAATCCGTCCAATCATCAGCTTCGTGGAGGTCATGTATCATAAGAACATAAGAACATAAGAAAGAAGGAACACTGCAACAGCCTACTGACCCATGCTTAGCGGGTCCATGTCTCCCCCTGGATTAGACCAATGACCCACCCCCGGATTAGCCCAATGACCCACCCAGTCTGATCATCTCCACTCAAGGATGGAGCACTGTACCAGACCCAGCAGCACAAGCTAGTCAGGTCCAACTCACACACACCCACACCCACTCATGTATTTATCTAACCTATTTTTAAAACTACATAACGTTTTAGCCTGAATGAGTTTGTTCCACTCATCCACAACTCTATTACCAAACCAGTGCTTTCCTATATCCTTTCTGAATCTGAATTTTTCCAACTTGAAACCATTGCTGCGAGTCCTGTCTTGGCGGGAAATTTTCAGCATGCTATTTAAATCCTCTTTATTTATTTATGTTTTCCATTTATACACCTCGATCATATCCCCCCTAATTCTACACCTTTCGAGAGAGTGCAGATTCAGGGCCTCAGGCTATCCTCATAAGGAAGATTTTCGATACAGGGATCATCTTGTCATCCTCCTCTGTTCGTTTTCCAGAGCATTTATATCCATTCTGTAATACGTGACCAGAACTGAGCAGCATAGTCTAAATGAGGCCTAACCAAGGATATATGAGTTGAAGAACAACCTGAGGACTTCTATTATTTATACTTCTAGATATGAAAGCCAAGAATTCTGTTAGCTTTATTGCGAACTCTAATGCACTGTTGTCTTGTTTTAAATTACTGCTAACCAGAACTCCTAAATTCCTTTTCGCAATCAGTGGTATTAAGATCTGCATCATTTAGTTATGTATGTGGCATGGTTATTACCTGCCAACATTTAGAACTTTGCATTTGTCAATATTAAACTGCATCTGCCACTTCTCCGACCATTGCATCAGTCTATTCAAATCATCCTGGAGTGCTCTAGTGTCTTCATTAGAATGAATTGGACGGCCTATTTTGGTGTCATCAGCAAATTTGCTTATGTCGCTATTTATTCCCTCATCTATGTCGTTTATGTAAATTGTGAACAACAACGGGCCCAACACTGACCCCTGAGGAACACCGCTTGTGATGTGCACCCATTCTGATTTCTCCCCATTTATGCAAACTCTCTGCTGTCTATTTGTCACCCATGCCTCTACCCAGGAAAAAATTTCTCCTTCTATTCCGTGTGCCTTAAGTTTCCTCAATAGCCTCTGGTGTGAAACTCTATCGAAAGCCTTACTGAAGTCCATATACACAATATATATTCATTAACAAGATCTACCTCCTCAAACACCTTAGTGAAAAAAGTTAGTAAATTCGTAAGACAGGAACGCCCCTTTGTAACACCGTGTTGAGAATCATTAATCAATCTGTGCCTGTCAAGATGGCTACGAATTGCTTCGGCAATTATTGATTCCATAAATTTTCCCACTATGGAGGTAAGGCTTATTGGGCTATAGTTCGAAGCCAAGGACCTGTCACCTGCCTTGTAATAGGTATTACATTTGCCATTTTCCACTTACCAGGCACTATGCCTGTGAGGGAAAAGTTCAATAGATAGGAGTAGCGAGGGAGTATATAGTAACAATAGTTTCATTGCCAGCTACTTGTTAAGGTAGGGTAAGTCCAGCTCCCGCTATTCCCCCCTTTTTCCCCCTCTCCGAAAGTGTTAGTTTGATTGCCGGCTGCTTGTTAAGGTAGGATCAGTCTAGCTCCCACTATCCCTTCCCCTCCCTTTCCCCCCCCCCCGAAAGGTGACGTGTGGGGCTCCGGCCAAACACTAATCACTCGACTCACAGCTCCTAGCACTACTGTAAGTACATGCCTGCTCATATTCTAGTGGACTTATTGGTTGAAAGCTTCACTTTTGACCAATAATAAACTTAGTCCTTTCAGTCTTGCTCTGTTAAATGTCTTAATAATCACCACGTCTTTTAGGTATTGTACTTATCATGGAGAGTGATTTCTTAAGCAGTAGGTAACCTGTCTCTCTTTCCAGCTTGAAATGACAGAATGGGTCACCTGCCAACCAACAAGTAGAATTGAAGGAGATGGACTAACGTTCTGAGACGTCCCATTTTTGATTCACTTACCTGTTTGTGTATGCAAGTAGTGGTAAAGAACCTGCTTTCCTGTCATCTGGACGGATTATTGACGGCTATAAAATCTGTGAAGAACAAGCCGGTGGGTTGTCACCAACACCTGCGACCCTCCCTCCCCCCATCATCAGCAACGGCTACGATTTCAACAACACGCAGTGTCACCAACACCGGACACCCAAGTTTTATATTAGCGTTGAATTCAGTTATCATTTATATTTTTCATTTTTCATTTTCTTTAATGTAGGATTAATATTTCATATTTAAGTGTTTTATATTTTATATTTTCTAAAAAATAAATTGTTTATGTTTGTCAGTTTTTGTTCTTTTTCTATTCATTAATTTTCCTGAGGAGGAGCCAGCCTTGGTAATACTGTCTGAAGTTGTTACAGGGCTGAGTAAGCCTTCACAAGTGGCGACCTTGCCAGGATCAACTCGACTGAATGAAGATTCAACTCCATCTCAAATCTACCATTGGAACTTCAACGCCGCATACCACAGACGGTTACCACCAGCCATGAGTAATCATTCTCTATGGTAGGACTACCGTACAGATATTTAAAAGATTTGGTGATTGTTATAGTCTCAATTTATTGTAAGTCAAGTCAGGCAGGATATAATAGTTAATTCTGCCACCTATTTTTGTGTGAGCTTGAAACACTTTGGAGTATTAGACTCTAGGGACCCGAGATTTTCCAGTGACAATTTGTTTCATTGAGCTCTTTATTATATCAAGGGAACTGTCGTAGCACACTCTTGATTTGTTGGTGAGAAGATTGGATGGTCAAGGAACCCCATTCTACTTACTGTTTGCTCGGAGTCGGCATAGAACCCTTCGTTTTCATTTGTTTAATCGAAGCAGGGATCGAGCCCTTTGGTTTATTTACAGTTTGAGTGGAGCAGGAATTGAACCCTCCATTTTCTTTGATACCCGTTTCATTTTCCCCTGGTGGCCTGGTGGTTAACGCTCTCGCTTCACACGGCGAGGGCCTGGGTTCGATTCCCAGCCAGAGTAGAAACATTGGACGTGTTTCTTTCCACCTGTTGTCTATGTTCCCCATCAGTAAAATGGGTACCTGGGTGTTAGTCGACTGGTGTGGGTCGCATCCTGGGACACTGACCTAAGGAGGCCTGGTCACAGACCGGGCCGCGGGGGCGTTGACCCCCGGAACTCTCTCCAGATAAACTCCAGACTCCAGATAGTTTAAGTTATCTTGTTTTGGATGAATGCTGGAAGTAAGTTAGGAATAACAGGGAAAAATTTAGAAGCTTTCATTAGTGCTAAGATCCAGGAAAAAGAAAGAAAGGAGAGAGAGATAATTGAAAGGGAAATCCAAGAAAGACAGTTAAAAAGAGAGCGAGAAGACAAAAAAGAGCGTGATAGACTTGATCGTGAGGAAAGAGCTAGAGAACGTGAGGAAAGAGCTAGAGAACATGAGTTGAAAGAGAGAGAAAAGGATCGCGAGCTCGAAAAAGCTCGCTTTGGATTAGAGAATAAAAAGTTAACTTTCTCACAACAGCAATTAGAGGAAGGAGTAACGGAACAACATGCAGCTAGTGCACATATTCCAACACCTAATTTACCTCCCTTCACAGAGGGGGAAGACATAACTTCATACATTATCAGGTTTGAAAATACAGCTACCCTCTGTGAATGGCCTGCTGACACCTGGGCTACCAGGTTAGGAATGTTATTTTCTGGTTCAGCTTTGAATATTTATGCAACTTTGTTGCAGGATATCATATGTAATTATAACCTACTGAAGAAGGCAATCCTTAAAGCATATAAAAAGACCACAAATTCTTACAGGAAAGATTTCAGGTATGCCACCTTACAGCTTGGCCAGAACTTTCAGCACATTAGAGAACGTAACCTGATTAAAGCTGATGAAGTTGCTGAGGCTGCTGACATGTATGCTGAGGCTCACAATTCCTATAAAGACCTAAAGGGATCGAACCCTAAGGGCAAGGGTTCATCAGATCTTAAGAAATCAAAGCCTCTAGTGGAAAGTAAAATGACTTCTTTTATTCCTGTTTGTCATTTGTGTGGTGTTAAGGGACATAAACGTCCAGATTGTCCTTCTAAGAAGGTCCAAAAAGTTGGACGATGTTTTAAAGACTGTAATGACCAAGCACCCTTCTGTTCAGGAACAGTTAATGGACTTAATGTATCTACCATTTTACGAGACACTGGATGCACATTTATAGTCATTTCTGATAAGCTGTTCCCTAACCTTAAAGAAAACTCATTCCTCTGCTATACTTTCAGACTACTTGGGCCGTATGGACACTTTTCCTACCATCCGTTGTTACATTAGGTCTAAATGGTTCACAGGTTGGTCTGAAGCCGTACTAGCTCCCATCACTTCTTGCTCCATACTAATAGGTAATGTAAAAGGTGCCATTCTTCCTTCTGAGGTTGACCTTTCATCACAAAAGATGGACATAGGTGTTTCAGACCCTCTTCCTGTAGAGTCAGAGAAGCCCCTCGAAAGTTCAGATGAGACAGTGTCTCGTGAGATTCTCGAAAGCGAGGTAGTAGGATCACCGGTTCACTTGTTAGATGAAAGTGAAGATATCACCTCCGATACTATAAATATCTTGACTAGGGCTCAGACCAAAGCCCAGGCTTCTCCTACTGTCCATCCTTTGATTTTCCCTGACTTTAAGCCTTTAGACATATCGAAGGACTCCTTTGTCAATTTACAACGTAATTGCCCATCTCTTCAGAATTGCCATAATGCCGCTAAACAAAATCAAGTTATCCAAAGGAAAAACTTTTCATATAAATTTGAATATATAAAATGTATCTTGTATAAGTCAGTACTCAAATTAAATTCAGATGAGATAGACTATTCCATCTTAGTTGTTCCAAGTCAATGCAGAGAGACTGTTTTTAAAATGGCTCATGACCTGCCAGTTGCCGGACATTTCTCACATCGTAAAATTTTGAATAAAATTAGGGAAACCTATTTTTGGCCCAGAATGTCCTCAGATATCACTACCTAATGCAGATCGTGTAAAGTTTGCCAACTGTCATCCTCCCGAGGTACCAGGCGAGTACCTATGGTCAAAATGCCAATCTTTACGGTACCGTTTGAAAGAGTAGCTATTGACATCGTTGGTCCTTTATCACCACTTTCATCTGGGGGACATAGATATATATTAACAATAGTTGATTATGCTTCAAGTTTCCCTGAAGCTGTACCCTTAAAGACCATAACTATTACAGAGGTGGCTGAAGCCCTTTTGTCCATCTTCTCCAGAGTGGGCATTCCTAGAGAAATTTTGTCTGACCATGGGACACAATTCACATCGGACTTAATGCAACATCTCTACCAACTTCTGGGAGTAAAGCCTCTCTTCACCACACCCTATCATCCAAGCTGTAATGGGAGGATTGAGCGCCAGCATTCGATTCTAAAGTCCATTTTAAGGAAACTTTGCTCCCTTAAACCTAAGGAGTCGCATCGTTACCTACCCTGTGCTTTGTTTGCCATGAGGGAAGTTCCCAGTGACTCTTTGGGGTTTTCACCTTTTGAACTTCTCTATGGTAGACAGGCCAGAGGTCCATTGTCCATCCTTCATGACTTATGGACTAATGAGGAGGTAAATGCTGAGGTTCAGCCTTCTTACCAGTTTCTCCTTGACCTTAGATCCAAACTTGAGGAGACCTCTGACATAGTTTCGAAAAACTTAAGCTTGTCAATGGACCAGTACAAAACCTATTTTGATTCCAAAAGTCAGAGGAGAAGTTTTAAAGTAGGGGATGAAGTTCTTGTACTTTTGCCTATGAAGTCAAATAAATTATTAGTAGCATGGAAAGGTCCATATAAAGTATTAAAAATTTGTGGGAAAGTTGATTACCTCATAGAAGTCAAGGGGAAACCTAAGCTTTATCATATCAACATCCTTAAGAAGTATTACCGAAGAAATTCGGTTAACTGCCTTAATAACTTTGACTTAGTTTTTCCACACGAACCTGATACGACAACTGAAGAATGTAAGGTGTGCGTAATTGACATCTCTAACTTAGACTATGATGAAGAACTACATGACTTGGTGACTCTTGACCACTCGGACGCAACAAACATTAATATTAATGAATCTTTGGATGACCATAAGAGACATGAACTACTTCAATGTGTGAGTAACTTTTCAGACGTCTTTACTGATATTTCAGGTGTTACCTCCACGGTAGTCCATAAGATTGACTTAGTGACGGACAATCCTATCAAAAGGAAATTATACCCAGTTCCAGTTCACCTTAGGGATGCATTTGACCGAGAGGTAGACAAATTATTAAAACTAAAGATCATTGAACCTTCAGTATCTGCATATTGCTCACCAGTAGTCATGGTTAAGAAGGAGGATAATTCATATAGACTTGCTATTGACTTCAGAGGCCTTAATGCTATCACTCGGTGGGATGCTGAGCCTATGCCCTTAATAGATAGCGATCTACACAAATTTTATGACGCTTCCTTCTTTTCAGATATTGATATTGCGCAAGCATATCATCAAGTAATGTTAGATCTTTCTTCTAAGCAGTACACCGCTTTCCCTACCCACCAAGGACTGATGCAGTATAGAACTATGCTCTTCGGTTTGGTAACTGCCTGTGCTACCTACGTGAGACTGATGAGGAAGGTCTTGGGTAATATGCCAAATGTTTCAGTTTATTTTGATAACATTTACCTAATGACATCTACGTGGGGCGAACATATCCAAACATAAACATCAGTTTTACGTAGGTTACGCTCACATGGCCTCACTGCCAAGCCGAAGAAATGCTTCCTTGGGTATAACAAGATTAGATATCTTGGACTGATACTTTCTAATAACTCCCTGCAGCCTCTCCTCAGTAAGATCAAAGCTTTATTGGAATTTAAATTCCCCAAAACCAAGAAGCTCATGCGTAGCTTTCTTGGTTCTGTAAACTTTTATGCACGGTTTATCCCGAACCTTACTGATCTTACAGGCATCTTATCTGACTTCCTTAAAAAGTCTGTGAAGGAACCTCTTGAACTTTCCGACGTAGCTCGGGAAAAGTTTAATGAGATTAAAAATATCTTCTCGAAAGACCCTACACTTAAGATTCCAGATATTAATAAAACATTTTGTTTAAGAACTGATGCCTCCAATACTGGCTTAGGTGCAGTGTTACTACAATGCCATGATGGTACTCCCTTCCCTGTATGCTTCCTAAGCCGGAAACTCCTTCCCGCCGAAACGAGATACTCCACCATAGAAAAGGAATGTTTGGCTCTTGTGTGGGGTATCTCAAAGCTTAAATTTTATCTACTGGGAAAAGAATTCATTTTAGAGACGGATCACAAGCCTTTGATATACCTAGAAACTTTTAAGGGAACCAACACTCGCCTCTTGAGGTGGACATTGGCACTCCAGGCTTTTAAGTTCCATATTGTGTATATCAATGGTTCATCCAATTATTTCTCTGACTGGTTAAGTCGTGACAGTCAGTAGAAGATTTGTTGCCTTACGCGACTTTCACATGTTAGAACTTTTTCCTCGCCTATTCTTCTTATTCTCCTTGACTATAAGTCTTGGTATGGGGGAGTGTGAGGTAAAAGTTCAATAGATAGGAGTAGCGAGGGAGTATATAGTAACAATAGTTTCATTGCCGGCTACTTGTTAAGGTAGGGTAAGTTCAGCTCCCGCTATTCCCCCCCCTTCCCCCCCCCGAAAGGTGACGTGTGGGGCTCCGGCCAAACAGTAATCACTCGACTCACAGCTCCCAGCACTACTGTAAGTACATGCCTGCTCATATTCTAGTGGACTTATTGGTTGAAAGCTTCACTTTTGACCAATAATAAACTTAGTCCTTTCAGTCTTGCTCTGTTAAATGTCTTAATAATCACCACGTCTTTTAGGTATTGTACTTATCATGGAGAGTGATTTCTTAAGCAGTAGGTAACCTGTCTCTCTTTCCAGCTTGAAATGACAGAATGGGTCACCTGCCAACCAACGAGTAGAATTGAAGGAGACGGATTAACGTTTTGAGACGTCCCATTTTTGATTCACTTACCTGTTTGTGTATGCAAGTAGTGGTAAAGAACCTGCTTTCCTGTCATCTGGACGGATTATTGACGGCTATAAAATCTGTGAAGAACGAGCCGGTGGGTTGTCACCAACACCTGCGACCCTCCCCCCCCCATCATCAGCAACGGCTACGATTTCAACAACACGCAGTGTCACCAACACCGGACACCCAAGTTTTATATTAGCGTTGAATTCAGTTATCATTTATATTTTTCATTTTTCATTTTCTTTAATGTAGGATTAATATTTAATATTTAAGTGTTTTATATTTTATATTTTCTAAAAAATAAATTGTTTATGTTTGTCAGTTTTTGTTCTTTTTCTATTCATTAATTTTCCTGAGGAGGAGCCAGCCTTGGTAATACTGTCTGAAGTTGTTACAGGGCTGAGTAAGCCTTCACAATGCCAGTTTGTAATGATATGTTAAAAAGATTAGCCAAAGGTATGCTAAGCTCCTCTTTACATTCCTTTAGCACCCTTGCAAACAGTTCATCAGGGCCTGGGGATTTGTTAGGTTTTAGTTTCTCTATTTGTCTGAGGACCATGTCACTAGTTACCGCAATCGTACGTAGTTTATTATCATCCTGTTCTACATAATCTATTATTTCAGGAATATTGCTAGTATTTTCCTGGGTGAAAACTGAGAGGAAGTAGGTATTCAGAATTTCACACATATCCTTATCACTGTCAGTGATCTGACCAGAGTTACTCTTAAGTGGGCCAATCTTGTCCCTAATCTTACTTCTGTATACCTGAAAGAGTCCTTTAGGGTTAATCTTTGAATCCCTTGCGACATTAGCCTCATAATCCCTTTTTGCTTTTCTTATTCCTTTCTTTATTTCTCTCTTTAATTGATACGCCTATATATGCCTCTCTTTTGACCAATGAGATGTTTTAATCTATTATTCATCCATTTGGGATCATTTTTGTTCGATCTAATTTCCCTACTCGGAACAAAAGTTGTCTGGGCAGCTAGAACTATGCTCTGAAAAATGTCATATTGGCAACCAAGATCACCTACCTGACCCATAGTCAGGACATCCCAATTTAGCCAACCCAGGCAATTTTTCAGTCCCATGAAGTAGGCCAAGCGAAAATCTGGGACAGAGATTTGATTGCAGTTATCTGGGTAATTCCATGATATATTAAAACTAAGTGATTTGTGATCACTTTCCCCAAGCTCATCATTAACCTCAAGATTATTAATTAGTGAATCTTTGTTGGCAAGAACCAAGTCAAGCAGATTGTTTCCTCTAGTTGGTTCTGTCACAACCTGTTCTAAAAAGCAATCCTGAACCGTATCAAGAGAGTCACTAGACTCAAGATTTCCTGTCATAGAGATCAGTGACCTCCGTTTTATTCCTCTTATTCTATTTTCCAACACATGGTCTTGTTTATTGCATAATTTTATGAGCTGTTTCTTTTCTCATATCCTGTACTTCCTTGTCTTCTGTGTGAATCTCTGCAAAAGTTTTTTCTTACTTTCATTCCTCTTCCTGATGCTTTTCCTCCTTCCGATATCTTCTTTATTATCGTTTCTTCCACTCTCTTCGTCATTCTCACTAGCTCAGCTCCTCTTTCTCATTACACCTTCAAGTTTGGGCTCTTCAGCCAGTTACCTATCTTTGCTGTTCCTTGTCTCTCTCTGCCCATGCTTTCTTAAACATTTAATAATTTTCCTCGCAGGTAGCATTTAGCTTCTCATCTCTGTTGTTCTTCTCTCTTTTCTAAAATTATTTTGATATCCTATTTTTTTCCTCTACGAATTTCCTCCTGTCTGGTACACAAGATCCTCCTATAATTTCAGCTTGGACTGATGAATGATAAACCGTTAGTCATTACCTTTGATCGATATTGTTATTACATTAAATTCAATAGAGATCAGGTATATGAATACCAATCATTATGAAGAACTAGTGAACTAGTGTTCTGGGACCACAGGCGGTGCGATTATGTATGCAGATGGACACCTATTCGTAATTACCTATTTTTTTGTGGTTGCAGGACTTAAATCCCAACTTCTGGCTCAGCCTCTTAACTTGGTGCTTGTCAACGTTACTCCATACTAACATCATGCTACCTGTCATAACTATTCTTAAAACTATGCAATAATTCTACCTTCAAGAATTATTCGTCAGGTCATTTAACTTAACGTTTTCCTGTTTTTCTAAACTGACTTGGAAATATATTTAACGCCTAAATATTTAAAATAATGGAAATGGTCTCATGTTTGTTTTATCCATTTGAAGATTTTTTTCTAAGTTGCTAAGAAAAGTATATATTTATTTGTAGTGTGAAATTAAACTTTGCGTTTATATTTTATTCTTCGTAATCTCTCAAACAAAATACTGATGAATGTATCATGCAGAAATGTTATGATTTTTCTCCCTAAACTCGTGTCACAATTACATCTTTGATTCTATAAATTTAAAATGAATTTTTACTAATTAAATCCAACCCACCATATTATATAATCATCTTATGTCCTCCTTTCTCAGTTATATGTGAACAGTAGTTTACAGTTTACCACTTGAGCTACTAGCACTGTAGGAACTGACAGATTATTGTAATAATATTGGGTGTAGTATTTTCCTCTGCTTCTTGATGGTAGGTAAGTACCATTGATAAATCATTTTGTAGACTCTCAATATTTCCTTCACAGCTGCAGAGACTTCGCTTTACTGTGTCCAAGTTGAGACTGTCAGCGTCACAACCCGTCCTGGAGAAACAGGTGAGTACTTGTGTTATAAATTGTGGACAGTTTGGAACTACTTATACTCACCCGACACTTGTAAAAACAAGGTGCCATACCGTATATTGCATACAGTAATAAGTACACATGCTAAGAATTAGGTACATGTTACAGAGTAAACACCAAGTAAGCACATGAGTCAGAATGTAATTACTATTTTAATGAAGAACTTTTAACCTAAATCCGTATGTAATATATTACTTATTGTTGACACCCAGCAACTTCTAGTGATGACATATGAGTCCACTGAACATAGATATATCACCAGCTGTCACCAAGTGAACACAGACATCAAAAAGTGATCACAGATATCATCAAGTGAACACAGATTATCACCAAGTGAACACAGATATCACCAAGTGAACACAGATATCACAAAGTGAACACAGATATCACCAAGTGAACACAGATGTTACTAAGTGAACTGAAGTGCAGAAACAAGTTTGAAGAAAAACAAGAGAAGGAAATGAGTACCATAAAGTTAGACTTCAGATGAAGGAGATCTCTGAAAAAAGTGAATTGATAAAAGATTCAACAGGACAAACCAATTCAAGAGACAATGGAGGAAAAAGATTTAATATACAAAGAGTATTAGGAAGTATTTATACCGAGCATAGAAGGATCAGGTTGTTGTAAAGAGCAGAGGAAACCAGTGTTTTACAGACCAACATACATTTATACATGGTTAATTTTACAGGCTGAGAAGCGTTCAGTCTCATCTCCTTACACATTCTGCCTCTATGTATACTACCTGCTCTCCGTCTCCGGCTCAATGTATACTACGTGCTCTCCGTCTCCGGCTCTATGAATACTACCTGCTCTCCATCTCCGGCTCTATGTATACTACCTGCTATCTGTCTCCCGGACGCACAATTTATCGTTAGGTGAACAAGGCCAAGAAGAACACACAAATAACCCACACATGGGAAAGAGAAGCTTACGACGACGTTTGGGTCCCACTAAGACTATTTACAAGTCACACGAAACAAAAGAGTGAGGGAGCCAGTATATACATTTGAACGAAGCCCAAGTGTATCCACTCTCTCGGGATTCAATTTGGGTCCATTATTTGTTAGCCAGAGACACTTTAACTAAGTTAAAAAATATATCCAGGAGTAATGAGAAAAGGCAAAAAACCACCGAGTGATGCAAACAGTGAAAATCTTAAAACTGTCGCCCCAGACTGAGAACTCTTATCCTACCTCAGCTCATTCGAAGCATTTCTGCGAAGGTCTTCTTAGCTCTATCCCTCCTTCAGTCTCTTGACCAGCCGTTGTTGTTCCTGTTCTCTTCAGATTGGCCTTTTGTCCTCTACTCCATTTTCTGCTTCAACTCTTTCACTTCCTTCAGGTTTTATACCGCTTCCTCAGCAGCTGCAGTTTGTTTTTCCCATTCATTGCTTTCTGCATACACATTCTCGTCCATCGCATTGCAAATCTTATTAAATCTTTTCTCCCACTTTTGTTTCATAATGCACCTGAACCTTACCATCCAATGGTTCCTTTACCTTTTCTTCCAGGCTTTTATGATTCCATAATGTATGTGTATATACTCAACTATTTGTACTCACCTATTTGTGGTTGCAGGGATCGATTCACAGCTCCTGACCCCGCCTCTTCACTGATTGCTACTAGGTCCTTTCTCTCCCTGCTCCATGAGCTTTATCAAACCTCGTCTTAAAACTATGTATGGTTCCCGCCTCCACTACATCACTTTCTAGGCTATTCCACGGCCTGACAACTCTATGACTCAAGAAATACTTCCTAACATCCCTTTGACTCATTTGAGTCTTCAACTTCCAATTGTGACCCCTTGTTTCTGTGTCCCATCTCTGGAACATCTTGTCTTTGTCCACCTTGTCTATTCCGCACAGTATTTTATATGTCGTTATCATGTCTCCCCGGACCCTCCTCTCCTCCAGTGTCGTCAGGCCAATTTCCCTTAACCTTTCTTCGTAGGACAGTCCTCTTAACTCTGGGACTAGTCTTGTTGCAAACCTTTGAACTTTCACTAATTTCTTGACGTGCTTGACTAGGTGTGGATTCCAAACTGGTGCTGCATACTCCAGCATGGGCCTGACGTAAATGGTGTACAGAGTCTTGAACGATTCCTGAGGTATCGAAACGCTATCCTTACGTTTGCCAGACACCCGTACGCTGCAGCAGTTATCTGATTGATGTGCGCCTCAGATGTGCTCGGTGTTATACTCACGCCAATGTCTTTTTCCTTGAGTGAGGTTTGCAGTCTTTGGCCACCTAGACTATACTGTGTCTGCGGTCTTCTTTGCCTTTCCCCGATCTTCATGACTTTGCATTTGCCAGGGTTAAATTCAAGGAGCAAGTTGCTGGACCAGGCTTGTAGCCTGTCCAGGTCCCTTTGTAGTCCTGCCTGATCCTCGACCGATTTAATTCTCCTCATTAAGGGAGCATGTGGGCAATTTTCCGCGCGCGCTCAACCAAAAATCGAAAAATTATGGAAATTGAGTCACATATACCGAAAAATAGCTTAAATATTCACATCATCTGCAAACAAGGACACTTCTGAGTCTATCCCTTCCTTTATGTCATTCACATATACCAAAAACAGCACAGGCCCTAGGACTGACCCCTGTGGAACCCCGCTTGTCATTGGCGCCCACTCTGACACCTCGTCACGTACTATGACTCGTTGTTGCCTCCTTGTTAGGTATTCTCTGATCCATTGTAGTGCTTTCCTGTTATGTGTGCCTGATCCTCTAGCTTTTGCATTAACCTCTTGTGAAGAGCTGTGTCGAAGGCCTTCTTGCAGTCCAAGAAAATGCAGTCTACCCACCCCTCTCTCTCTTGTCTTACTTCTGTCACCTTGTCATAAAACTCCAATAGGTTTGTGACACAGGATTTTCCTTCCCTGAAACCGTGTTGGTTGTCGATTATACACTTGTTTCTTTCCAAGTGCTCCACCACTCTCCTTCAGATGATCTTCTCCATGACTTTGCATACTATGTTTGTTAGTGACACAGGATTGTAGTTTAATGCCTCGTGTCTGTCTCTATTTTTTAAAAATTGGGACTACATTTGCCATCTTCCATACCTCAGGTAGTTGCCCAATGTCAACGGATGTGTTGAAGATCTTTGTTAGTGGGACACACAGCATCTCTGCTCCCTCTCTAAGGACTCACTGAGAGATGTTGTCTGGTCCCACCGCCTTTGAGGTATCAAGTTCACATAGCAGCTTCTTTCACCTCCTCCTCGGTTATGTGTACCTCATCCAGCACTTGTTGGTGTACCTCCTGTTCTGATTTTCCTAGAGTCCTACCACTTCCACTGCAAATACTTCTTTAAATCGCATGTTGAGCTCCTCACAAAACCTCTTGGTCATTTCTTGTGAACTCCCCATTATCCTTCCTCAGTCTGATTACCTGGTCCTTGACTGTTGTTTTCCTCCTGATATGGCTATACAACAGCTTCGGGTCAGACTTGACTTTCGATGATATTGTCGCTGAGCATCCCTTCTTATCTATGCATATTCGTTTCTGGCTCTTCGGCTGATCTCTTTGTTTTCCGGGGTCCTTTGTCTTCTGTACCTTTTCCATTCTCTAGTACACCTAGTTTTTGCCTCCTACACCTTTGGGTGAACCAAGGACTTGTTCTGGTCTTCCCACTATTTCTGTTTCCCGTGGGAACAAACCTCTCCTCTGCCTCCTTGCATCTTGTTGTCACATAATCCATCATTTCTTGTACTGGTTTGTGTGTTGTGTGTGTGTATGTGTGTGTGTGTGTGTGTGTGTGGGTGTGTGTGTGTGTGTGTGTGTTTGTTTGTGTTTGTGTGTGTGTGTGCGTTGTGTGTGTGTTTTGTGTGTGTGTGTGTGTGTGTGTGTGTGTGTGTGTGTGTGTGGTGTACTCACCTAATTGTACTCACCTAATTGTGGTTGCAAGGGTCGGACTCAGCTCCTGGCCCGCCTCTTCACTGATCGCTACTAGGTCCTCTCTCTCTCTGCTTCCTGAGCTGTATCATACCTCTTCTTAAAACTATGTATGGTTCCTGCCTCCACTACTTAACTTGCTAGGCTATTCCACTTCCTGACAACTCTATGACTGAAGAAATACTTCCTAACGTCCCTGTAACTCGTCTGAGTCTTCAGCTTCCAGTTGTGACCCCTTGTCCCTGTGTCCCCTCTCTGGAACATCCTATCTCTGTCCACCTTGTCTATTCCCCGCAGTATCTTGTATGTCGTTATCATGTCCCCTGACCCTCCTGTCCTCCAGTGTCGTCAGTCCGATTTCCCTCAACCTTTCCTCGTACGACATTCCCCTGAGCTCTGGAACTAGCCTTGTTGCAAACCTTTGTACTTTCTCTAACTTCTTGACGTGCTTGACCAGGTGTGGGTTCCAGACTGGTGCTGCATACTCCAGTATGGGCCTAACATATACAGTGTACAGTGTCTTGAACGATTCCTTATTAAGGTATCGGAACGCTATTCTCAGGTTTGCCAGGCGCCCTTTATGCTGCAGCAGTTATATGGTGATGTGTTGCCTCCGGTGATGTGCTCGGTGTTATGGTCACCCCAATGTCTTTCCCCTGAGTGAGGTCTGTAGTCTTTGTCCACCTAGCCTATACTCTGTCTGCAGTCTTCTTTGCCCCTCCCCAATCTTCATGACTTTGCATTTGGCTGGATTGAATTCGAGAAGCCAGTTACTGGACCACATGTCCAGTCTGTCCAGGTCTCTTTGCAGTCCTGCCTCATCCTCATCCGATTTAATTCTTCTCATCAACTTCACATCATCTGCGAACAGGACACTTCAGAGTCTATTCCTTCCATCATGTCGTTCACATATATCAAAAATAGCACTGGTCCTAGAACTGACCCCTGTAGGACCCCGCTCGTCACAGGCGCCCACTGTGATACCTCTTCACGTACCATGACTCGTTGCTGCCTCCCTGTCAGGTATTCCCTGATCCATTGCAGTGCCCTCCCTGTTACATGCGCCTGACCCTCCAGCTTCTGCACTAATCTCTTGTGGGGAACTGTGTCAAAGGCCTTCCTGCAGTCTAGGAAAACGCAATCTACCCACCCCTCTCTCTCGTGTCTTACTTCTGTTACCTTGTCATAAAACTCCAGGAGGTTTGTGATACACGATTTGCCTTCCATGAATCCATGCTGGTGTGTACTCACCTACTCACCTATTTGTGGTTGCAGGGGACGAGTCCTAGCTCCTGGCCCCGCCTCTTCACCGGTTGCTACTAGGCCCTCTCTCTCCCCGCTCCATGAGCTTTATCAAACCTCGTCCTAAAACTGTGTATGGTTCCTGCCTCCACTACGTCATTTTCTAGGCTATTCCACTGCCTTACAACTCTATGACTGAAGAAATACTTCCTACTATCTCTCTGACTCATTTGTGTCTTCAACTTCCAATTGTGGCCTCTTGTTTCTGTGTCCCCTCCCTGGAACATCCTGTCTTTGTCCACCTTGTCTATTCCACGCAGTATTTTATATGTCGTTATCATGTCTCCCCTGACCCTCCTGTCCTCCAGTGTCGTCAGGCCGATTTCCCTTAATCTTTCTTCATAGGACATTCCCCTTAGCTCTGGAACTAACCTTGTCGCAAACCTTTGTACTTTCTCTAGTTTCTTGACGTGCTTTATCAAGTGCGGGTTCCAAACAGGTGTGTGTGTGTGTGTGTCTGTCTGTGTGTGTGTACTCACCTATGTGTACTCACCTATTTGTGGTTGCAGGGGTCAAGTCTTAGCTCCTGGCCCCGCCTCTTCACCGGTTGCTACTGGGCCCTCTCTCTCCCCGCTCCATGAGCTTTATCAAACCTCGTCTTAAAACTGTGTATGGTTCCTGCCTCCACTACGTCATTTTCTAGGCTATTCCACTGTGTGTGTGTGGGTATGTGGTGTGTGTGTGTGTGTGTGTGTGTGTGTGTGTGTGTGTGTGTGTGTGTGTGTGTGTGTGTGTGTGTGTGTGTGTGTGTGTGTGGGTGTGTGTGTGTGTACTCACCTAATTCTGGAACATCCTGTCTCTGTCCAGCTTAACTATTCCATGCAGTATTTTGTATGTCGTTATCATGTCACCCCTGACCCTCCTGCTCTCCAGTGTCGTCAGACCGATTTTCCTTAACCTTTCTTCGTAGGACATTCTCCTTAGCTCTGGAACTAGCCTTGTTGCAAACCTTTGCACTTTCTCAAATTTCTTGACGTGCTTGACCAAGTGTGGGTTTCAAACTGGTGCTGCGTACTCCAGTATGGGCCTGATGTACACAGTGTGTAGAGTCTTGAACGATTCCTTATTGAGTTATTGGAACGCTAATCTCAGATTTCCCGGCGCCCATATGCTGCAGCAGTTATTTGGTTAATGTGTGCTTCCGGCGACGTGCTCGGTGTTGTACTCACCCCCAGATATTTCTCCTTGGGACTACATTTGCTGTCTTCCATGCCTCAGGCAATCTCCCTGTTTCGATAGATGTATTGAATATTGTTGTATTGAATATTGATGTATTGAATATTGTGTGTGTGTGTGTGTGTGTGTGTGTGTGTGCACTTACTGTTGACAAAGACAGTTATCTTCATAATTTTTTCGGTGGTGCTCCGTTTACTTTCTTGCTACAAAACTAACTGAATTGTTTACATTTTATAATAATGTACTCACTTCTCTGGTTCCTGTTGACGTACTTGCTCTGCTGAACATCTACTATGTTCTTTTTCATTTATAATAATGTACACTTCTCACGTAACATACCTACTAGACTTACTCGACAACTAACAATATTCTTTAATTTATAATAATATACACTTCTCGTGTTCCAGATGACGTACCTGCTGGACCTGTTGGACAATTACCCAGCCTTCAGCGTCGGCGGCTTCTACGTCGTGGCCAAGGCCAGACTGGTCGATGTGAGTAACCCAACCACAGTAGTGAATGTATTGTGTATTGAGTAACTGAATGTATTTCACTCACAGAACGATCCTAGGAAGATATTCCCATACTACATCAACCCAGTCCCATTTACCTCAATGCACGCAAACAAACTGTGCAAAGTTGTCAGCAATTCTAATGTTGCATATTATAAGTATGTATGTTTTCGTGTATGTGTCATTGGTGTCTGTGTCTATGAATATCTGGGGGCTAGAGCCTTGTCTAAGGGCAAGGGTAAAGGTTACACGCATCTCAGGCATAAACAGGCCACCCAGGGCTATCCCAGTCAAAACAGAAAACGCTAAACCAGCATTTGTTGCTTCAATGGGTTGGTTAACAGAGGGTTAGGCAAAAATCCTAGTTAGGAAAATATATATATTTATTCGTCATAACACTATATACACACTCTAGAAAACCCTTTCATATATCTCCCATCCTAAACGCCCAAATAACGGAGCACAAGAAGCGGGCAGCTGGAGAGTCCAAGAAAACATAAACACTTAGCCTAGCAACGCCAGGCCTTCACTACTCCAATACCGACCCCATTCCTTATTTCCTCAGACATCCCACAGCACCCTAACCATGTCAGAACCTAGGTGAGCATACAGGTAAACCATAGAAGAGCCTATGGCCTGAGTTAGCTAAACAAAAGGAGTACACAACTACAAAACTTGGCTTAATACACGACGTCTCCAACGCCAGCCTCCAGCCATGCTGACCATATGTGACTGCCCAAACCATACTTACCTGCTAATGAAAACAGAGTTGGAAAATAAATCCCTGGCAGGATTTCGTTGCATTTACAGTTTAACATGCTTTACAGTACCCCCAAATGCACATTATGAATTATAAAATTATGTTTTTCAATTATGACATTCACACTATTATGGCACCCTTCTCCACTATATATACATTACAATGTCATGCAGTACCCTGCATAACAGTGTGGAATAATATATATATATATATATAATATATATATATATATATATATATTATATATAATTATATATTAATACATGTCGTGCCGAATATGTAAAACTGGTCAATAAGCAAGAACTCAATTAAAATTAATTCCTTTCTGAAATTTTTCTCTTATACGTTTTAAGATATATTTTTTTCATTAACGTTAATGTAAAAGTTTATAATTTTGCACCAAAAGAATCTTAGAAAACTTACCTAACCTTATTATAACAAGAGTAATTTATTTGATCCTAACCCGAGTAAATATATTTTAGATTTGCTTACAATAATTTAATACTAAACAAACACAGCGAAATATATTTTTTCGTTAGGTTCAGAATGATTTTGGCGAAATTATTGCATACACAAATTTTCACTTGCCCTATATGGCAAGATGAACGTTGCTATATATATATATATAATATATATATATATATATATATATATATATATATATATATATATATATATATATATATATATATATATATATATACATATATATATATACATATATATATATACATATATATATATACATATATATATATATATATATATATAAATATATATATATATATATATATATATATATATATATATATATATATATATATATATATATATATATATGTCGTGCCGAATATGTAAAACTGGTCAATTAGCAAGAACTCATTTAAAATTGTTCTTGTTATAATAAGGTTAGGTAAGTTTTCTAAAATTCTTTTTGGAGTAAAATTATAAATTTTTACATTAACATTAATGACAAAAATATATCTTTAAACGTATAAGAGAAAATTTTAGAATGGGACTTTATTTTAAATGGTCTGTAGTCTAGTGTCTCGTTTCTGTCTACTTTTCTTAAAAATGGGAAACTACATTTGCTGTCTTCCATACCTGAGGTAGCTGACCAGTTTCAACAATGATGATCATGTTTTTGTAATATATGAATCAAGGAATATAGGAACTTGAATCTAATTAGTTGAGTCAATATTTCACAACCTCAAGCAATGGTGTTTCACAAGACCTGTAGATTGTTATTCTATGTTGACTCATGTTAGTTGGTAGTTTTACTTAGGCAAAAATACTGCACTGATTTTTTCAATTTGATTTTCCTTTTAAAAGAAATTGCAAAACCTAAAATACTGTTCTTATATGATAATTTCTGAGTGTTGCATCTTATCAGTATCAACCTTCAGTGCTGATAATTTGATAATAAATTTACTCAGAAGCCTCAAACTTGATGTGCTTGTGTATTTTAAGTAATTGTTCTCTTTGACATAACAGAATATACTTCAAAATTGTTTTTTCAAAGTGGAAAGTTTGTATTAAATTTTGTTTGTGTATGTCTTAATTTTACCATTTTAGTGAAGAAATATGGATATTTATCTCCATATGAAGACTTGTGAAAGTCTCTTCTGATTTGCTTCAGATCCTCGAATCTAATATTTATCTGCATTATAAATTCAAGCTTCACTCTGCACTGTTCTAATGACTGGCACCAAGATACAGGTGACTGGTGTTACTGAGCACCAAGATGACTTGACTCACGAAATCGTAGTGACACGATTGCAAACAAACCATACCACGGTGGGATTTGAACTCGCGGTCAGAGAGTCTCAAAACTCCAGACCGTCGCGTTAGCCACTGGACCAGCTAGCCACAATAAGATTCGTCCAACTAGGTATATTTCTACACCATAGGAAGGTTAGCATAGGCACCACTTATGTGGCTAGCTGGTCCAGTGGCTACCGCGACGGTCTGGAGTTTTGAGACTCTCTGACCGCTGGTTCAAATCCCGCCCGTGGTATGGTTTTACCAAGATGACTTCCTCAACTCGCACACTTCCCATAATATATCTAAATATTTTTTTTAGACTTATCATTAAAAATGGTCATATATATTAATGATCCAGAAAAGTATGTATGATACTTCAATATTTTATTAATAACATTAGCAAATTAGAGGCTACAAAAAAAACAGAAATACTAGATCTGCTTCTAGTAACACACACTAACAAAGAAAGTTTGAAGCAGACCTGAAGAAGCATTTCAAGTTTTCATTATGTTTATTAGCAAATTTTTACCGTACAAATTTTACACTTACACTGTATAATCCATATCATGAAAATCATCAGCAATGATTGTTTGAAGTCATAAGAACAAGCATTAATTATTTATTGAATGGAAATCAGTTTCACTGTATAATAAATTAGACAAACTGGTACATACATAACACAATAACAAAGTCAAGTATAACTTCTGGAAATTACATCATTATCATTACTAAAAATTTGAAGTTAATCTAAAGAAATATTTTCCAGTTATCTTCAGGAATCTAATTCGGTTTATCTATTAATTATGCTGAAAAACTTTCCTACACACAAACTAAATTGAATAGTTACTATCCTGGTCATAAGATACATTATCCATTAAATATTGAAGACGTTCAGAAGAGGAAGAGTCATATTTTGTGACACTTTTTCTTAATGTTTTGAAGCCGACCATTACAGGAAGATGGGAATGGGTTCTTCAGTTCTGGTTCTATAACTTATAGAACCTGCGTTAAAAATTTAAACAGATCAGATGAGACTTGCTGGTACTATGACTGAAATAATAACAATGTGCTGCAGGCAAAAAGAGGAAAAAATCAGATAAGCCCATATAGGTCCCACTTAGTGATTACTAATAGTACAGATCACATAAAACAATTAAATATTTGTATTTATTTTTGATGTTGCAGATTGCTAGCTTTGTTGCTACGTATCTTGTGATTTTGCTGCAGTTTCGATCATCTGAAGTCCACAGCCCCAGCAACAACATCAGCAACTACACAGTGATTCAACAATAACTGCTGGTAGAATATGATCAGTTTCCTGCAATAACACATGTACCTACTCAGCTATACAGCTGTAGCTGCTAGTGGAAACTGACCAGAAAGTTGCTACAACAAATGCACATATATGGTAGTAATAGAACTGCATTCTTTCGCACATAAACACAACTGTCATTAAGGCATGAATATATTGTTGCACAAACGGTTAACAATGATGCTATTTTAGTTCCTGGTAAAGTAACATTACCACAGAAAGCCTCACAGCTTTGAGCTACCAAAAACACCTACTCTCTCCTACTCTATTGCTGCTGCATCTCCTGTAATGTAACTTGTACTTCAGTATCCAGGTTGGTGCAGAATTATCGGTGGTAATAAGTTATTTTAAATCAGACATTGATAGGAATGCCCAATGAAGGAGTAACGGTAAATAGGACACAGATCGGAACACCCACCCAGTGAAGGATTAACGGTAAACAGGACACAGATGGTAACACTCAGTGAAGGAGTAACAGTAAATTAAGACACAGATGGTAACTCCCAGTGAAGGAGTAACGGTAAATAGGACACAGATCGGAACACTCAGTGAAGGCGTAATGGTAAATAGGACACAGATGGTAACACTCAGTGAAGAAGTAACGGTAAACAGGACACAGATGGTAACACCCAGTGAAGGAGTAACGGTAAATAAGACACAGATGGTAACTCCCAGTGAAGGAGTAATGGTAAATAGGACACAGATGGGAGCACTCAGTGGAGGCATAACGGTAAACAGGACACAGATGGTAACACCCAGTGAAGAAGTAACGGTAAACAGGACACAGATGGGAACACCCAGTGAAGGAGTAACGGTAAATAGGACACAGATGGTAACACTCAGTGAAGGAGTAACGGTAAATAGGACACAGATGGGAACACCCATGAAGGGGTAACGGTAAATAACAAAAAGGCACAATACCGTGACTGGAACGATACACAAATAACCCACACATAAAAGAGAGAAGCTTACGACGACGTTTCGGTCCGACTTGGACCATTGACAAAGTCACACTAACCAGAGGTGGAGCAGGACGGCTATGTATAGGCAGGAAGAGGTGGTGGTAGTAGTAGTAGTAGTAGTACAAGAATGGTATATAATACCGACAAGATGAAATTAAGACATGCACAACACCCGGGCATCCCCATCGTACACGTTCGCCATCCAGCCAGCCACTGGATGGCGAAACGTCCACAACAAAGACAACCAGACGCCGCATATGTCTTAATTTCATCAGTAGTTGTAGTAGTAGTAGAAGAAGAAGAGGTAGTGGTAGTGGTAGAAGTGGGAAATAAGGAGGACGAGCCAGTCAAATACAAAGGAAGGGGAGCACTGCAAGAGAGCTAGATGCCCACAGAGGGAGAGCAAGCACACAGAGGTGCGTGAAAGGGGAAGTGGTGAAATAAATGAAGAAGGAACAGAAACACGAGACAGGAGAGAGAAAGACAACCCAGAGGAGAAAAGGAAAGAGGAAAGGGGAAGAGGAAGAAGAAGAAAAAGAAAAGAAAAAATGAGGATTCAGGTTAAGTCTCTGGTGTTCTGAAGTTTGGAGCATTTTACAATGTAGTGGGAGAGGAAGGCATCTACAGAGACGAAGCCAGGGCTAAGGTTCATACAAGGAAAGTTGTGTATTATTTCCCACTTCTACCACTACCACTACTACTACCTCTTCTTCTACTACTACTACAACTACTGATGAAATTAAGACATATGTGCGGCGTCTGGTTGTCTTTGTTGTGGACGTTTCGCCATCCAGTGGCTGGCTGGATGGCGAAACGTCTACGATGGGGATGCCCGGGTGTTGTGCATGTGTCTTAATTTCATCTTGTCGGTATTATATACCATTCTTGTACTACTACTACTACTACTACTACCACCACCTCTTCCTGCCTATATATAGCCGTCCTGCTCCACCTCTGGTTAGTGTGACTTTGTCAATGGTCCAAGTCGGACCGAAACGTCGTCGTAAGCTTCTCTCTTTTGAGTAACGGTAAATAGGACACAGATGGTAACACTCAGTGAAGGAGTAACGGTAAATAGGACACAGATGGTAACACTCAGTGAAGGAGTAACGGTAAATAGGACACAGATGGTAACACTCAGTGAAGGAGTAATGGTAAACAGGACACAGATGGTAACACCCAGTGAAGGAGTAACGGTAAATAGGACACAGATGGTAACACTCAGTGAAGGAGTAACGGTAAATAGGACACAGATGGTAACACTCAGTGAAGGTGCAATGGTAAACAGGCAAAGATGGTAACACTCAGTGAAGGAGTAACGGTAAATAGGACACAGATGGGAACACTCAGTGAAGGAGTAACGGTAAATAGGACACAGATGGGAACACTCAGTGAAGAAGTAACGGTAAATAGGACACAGATGGTAACACTCAGTGAAGGAGTAACGGTAAATAGGACACAGATGGGAACACTCAGTGAAGAAGTAACGGTAAATAGGACACAGATGGTAACACTCAGTGAAGGAGTAACGGTAAATAGGAGACAGATGGTAACACTCAGTGAAGGAGTAACAGTAAATAGGACACAGATGGGAACACTCAGTGAAGAGTAACAGTAAATAGGACACAGATGGTAACACTCAGTGAAGGAGTAACGGTAAATAGGACACAGATGGGAACACTCAGTGAAGGAGTAACAGTAAATAGGACACAGATGGTAACACTCAGTGAAGGAGTAATGGTAAACAAGACACAGATGGTAACACTCAGTGAAGGAGTAACGGTAAATAGGACACAGATGGTAACACTCAATAAAGGAGTAATGGTAAATAGGACACAGATGGTAACACTTAGTGAAGGAGTAAACGGTAAACAGGACACAGATGGGAACACTCAGTGAAGGAATAAAGGTTAAAAAGACAGGAGGGAACAACCAGAAAAGGAATAAAGCTAAAAATGCACAGATATATGCATCCAGTGCAGAACTAAAGTTCTGGAAAATACTGCATATTTTCCGAAAATACAGTGTAAATTGCAAGAATTTTCGTCGCTCTAGAGGTTAAATTGTGTATAAAACCTCTCAAATAGGAGCAGAAATTGTTGGATTTGCAGTCCTGCAGAATGTGATAAACAGGTAACTGGGAAAAGTATAAAATTACCCAAGTTGAGTAATGTCTATATTTACGTTGAAATTCAGGCCAGTATTTTCTTCATATTTTAGGCAAATTGGTGGGTGTTATTATTATAAATTATCCTTCAATTCATTAACTAAATTTAACATGCAGTCCACATATTTATATTAATGTTTTACCATAATTCCTGGTGATGTATATTTCAAATGAAATTAATATAGGTCCAGAGTGACTTGTGGAGATAGAGTGTAGTAGGTATCAAAGAGGCACATTTTTGCGACCTAGGATATCCTAAAATTCCTGCATGTCTCTGTAACCTTGATAAAGAATAATTACCTTTATTACTATTTACTGGTATGTATCTTATGAGGTTCATGCAGGTAATTTTAATCTTCCACATAGTTACTCATTGGTCCTTCAAACCGGATGTAATTAGTGAAGTAATTAATTAGTGAATTAATTACTTAATAATTATAAGTGACATGACAGAAGTAGGTGGATGTTAGATCCATAAGTTTACTTAATTGTCTAGTGGATTATAATTACTACAATAATAATTTTGCTAAGCTTAAGTTGTAGCTAGGATTTATATTAATGTGTATTTAAAATGTTGAGAAATGGTTTACCAGCTAAGGAGATTAAATATAGGGAGTACTTAGCTGATAAGACAGCTCATCATCCACACAGCCACCCCTGCAGATGAGGTCTTGAGAAGCTGTATCATCCACTTCACAACAGGCTGTAAATATATATTATGTTAATAATAAATTACCCCTAGGGGGTGTTATGTCAGCATATTTAATTCACTGATGGCTGACACACGTACTTGTGTGGACTTAAAAGTCCGCTTATCACAGTAACTTGTAACTTAGACTCAACTGCGCAGTCAATAGTAGTACATCAGGAGTTAGAACACTTACCTGGGTATATGTATCTGACCTGTAGTTATGCCTGGATATCCATTGAGTTGATTGAAGAATAGTGTTCTTTGAAGAATGTCGCACTACATTCTGTTGGATCGCAACACTTGTTGTTACACTGTTCATCAATAATTGTTCACACCATATCACTAAAGAAGCTGATCTCACTTCTCTGGAAGTGTTTATCGTGTTTTTGTGATACACTTTGTTCACACTAACATACGGATCAGTGTTCTTTTTTGGTTATCCTGGCATCAGTGTGACTCTCAGTAGAGTCAAAAGTAATCTGACCTCACAGTGTCCTACGCCACTCCATGCCCCTCGAACATAAAGGAAAAGCTGACCTAGTACTTTTGCTTCTTTGCCACTTCCTCCATGAAGCAAAGCAGAATGTTTGATTCTTGCTGTCTTAAGCACAGACAACAATGTACACTATCTTTACCATAGTAATAAAGTGGAAGCAGGATTTTCCTTAATTTTCCTGCTAAGGTAAGAGATGGACTGTCTTTTATTAATCTACACTTTGCAACACTGGACTTTGCAAGGAGCATCGGTCGCTTGACCATGGCGCATGCTCTACTTCATCTGGGATCAATTACTTGCTGTAACAGAAAACAAGATGCTTTCCCCTTCTGCAAGGGCTGGGCCCCTCAGGGCTGAAAGGGGCTGAAAGGAGCTGAAGGAGGCTGATACCCCCCTCATGGAGAAAATTTCTCCACAAAAAAATTTATATTATAATTTCCTTACATGTGTAATTGCTAAGCTCCAGTGTAGCTAGTACTTATTCAAAGGTGAGTTGTAATATTTACCTTTATAAAGTGCATAATTAAGTACATAATTAGTGTTATTAATTAAGTTGAATTTAATATGTTGCACCATGGGTGAAAATGAGGAAATTAATGTAGATGACAAGCCCATGGAATTTAGAGCCAAGAAAGCATCATTACAGGCTAGAAAGGGCCATGTAACAAAGGCATACAATAAATGTTTGGAATTAATGTATCAGGAAACTGATGCATTGATATGCATTGATATACTACTTGATATGTGCATAGGCACATACCAAGTAGCAGGAATCAGAAATAGTGATTCTCCACATCAAAGTAAGAAGAATAAGTACCCTCCTAAGAGTAGCCCAGTTAATAAGAAATCAGTCAAAGAAAAGAGAGATTGTCTTTTCTGCAATGCATACAATTCATGGAATGATAAAGTTGAAAGATTGGAAGAACTTGACAGATGTATCAGATGTCTAGTAATCACAATGTTAAGTATTATCATGCCAAATTAAACAACTGTTATCAATGTCACAAAGGAAGACACCATATAGTCATGTGTAAGGGTCTTTATGATAATGTTGGTAATAATGATAATGTTGACAACCCTGACACAACAGTAGCTAATGTAAAAATTGCTGCTAATGTTAATAATGATGGTTTTCTCTGAAGTAGCCTTACCTGTGTAGAGGTAAAAATTGATGATCCAAGGCATAAATCAAAAAATGTAACTGCATTATTAGACCAGGGATCACAGCATACTTCCATAAAACTTAAATGCCTTAATGGAATGAAAGTACAAATGGGAGATCCTACAACTCTAAAATTCTCTGGTTTTCTCTCAGATAAAAAGACTCAATTTTTTATATATATATATATTTAAAACATACAATACATTAACTAAATAAAAGTATACAGTATCAGATCATCGACAGAATATAAATTCATCATTGTCTAAACACTGCAATATGCAGTAATATGTTATGCAGCTGATAGATGTATACTGCCATTATACATAATTCCATTACTACAGATATAACTGTGCAAGTAATACGAAATAAAGAATCTTCTTACCCCTTCCCGTCTGCTAATTTCAATATACACACAGAATAATTACATGCCGCAAAAATTTCAAGCAGTATAACTACCCCCCTATTTACCCCAGTTCACCAAATTGTACAACATTTCACCATTGTTTATTTAACTTACAAACTAACGAAACTAATTTAAACCTATGAACATATTGAGTTTTGAGACTCTATGACCGCGGGTTCAATCCCGGCCGGGGGTATGTTTTCTATGAACATATTATATTGATGACAATAACAACTCTACAGTAGTGAAAAATGCCAACTACTATCCTAACATTTTTATTTATATTAAAAAACATCTTACAGCGTATACATAGTGCTATACATAAGCTCACTAGAGCCAAAACACCAACAGTCATAACAGTTCAAAATGCAATACCAAATACATAACAGTTCAACAATAAACACACATGCCACCGACTGTAGCCATGTCCCATCCCCTATACCCTATCCACCTTTCATATATATGCTTTACTATATATACACTAAACACACACATATATTATACCTTAACATGTACAACTAACATATATATGAGGGAAAAATCCACCAAAACGTTATAGTGCATTTAAAGCAGTACTTTATTATACATAACATACAACAGTGACAACCTCCAGGTATCCTCAGAACATAAATTCAAAAGGTTAATTAACACATGATAACAGAGTCCTCTACAAAACCCAGGTATCCCCGGGTGCACAGGACAACAAACATAAGCAAAGTATGTTAAGTGGAACACATTACATGTAAAGCATGCCGTTCAACAGAGAATCCACAACACTATAATGGATAAGTAATCATACAAAAGCAGACATGTTTACTATTGCAACTTAGATAAACAAATCAACCAACGGTGCAACTAATGCAACTGGCGAAGCCATTGCTCATCCACAACAATAACATACAAGAACCATCCCTCTCCTCCCTCCCCCACTTCCACCCTTATCATACTACTGTACTGTCCCGCACAGACAGCCCATGCTGTCTGCCCGCTTAGTTCATATTTCGCGCCACTCAAGTGTTGCCCTCTGTAGCCAGGCCTCTCGGTGGGCACGCCAGCCTGTCTGCCCCTGCCTCACTCTCACTCTCACAGCGGCCTAGCAGGAAGACACAAGGCCTACTAGCAGCTCTCTCTCATGGGATGGCCCTCCCGGGCCATGGGCACAACACACAAGCCTGTGTACCCCACCACGACACTTTTCAATAAAGTAAGAAGCCTCCGAAGACGTATCATTTACTACCCGCTATCAGCCTACCAAATGAACTCGTTATAATTGGTAGCAGCGATGGTCGCAGCAGTGTGTTTGCCCAGAGAGAGGAAGGAAGGAATGAAGTTGTTCACTTCATCCCCCTACACAACAAGCATCCGTCTCTCAACGAGTTATCTTGATGTCGTGTCTGCACATTTGAGCATCCAGACACAGGTACAAGCAGGATCCAGGCCTAAATTTGCCGAAATTCTCCGAGAATTGTAAGTGGCGTCCCAGTGACCCCACACTACAGTGTCCCACGCTGTTTCTCAAGTCACGTGTTCAGCATCACTTGTATGTTGCTGTTGTTGTTCAGCTCAGCACAGCTGTTTCAGCAAGCCAGAGGTGAGTTTTGTGGTGATTTCTGTGTCCAGTGTGCTTCCCTGTGTTAGTGGGTGGAAGGAGGAGGAATGGCCAGATGCTCCCTCGCCATACACTCATGCACGCTCCTTGCCACCACACTACCATACACTCACCACTGCCCACTCCCTCTGCTGTGTTTTCTGCTGTTTTTTTCCGTGTGAATTCATTGCCAGAACTGTGTACCGGGCCCCCCCCGGGGTGAAGTCGGGGGTGATCCAAATAGTCTGAGCCCGGGACCCAAGGGGGGTGTAACCACGTGTAACCCCCCCCCCCAGGGGTTTCCCCCCCAGGGGGTGTGGACGTGTTGGGGACACTGAGTGATTCCCGGCCCAAGAAGTTTTTTACCCCCCCCAAAACCAAACCCCCCCAATGGCCCGCTTTGAGTCCAGGCCCGACTCCCTGGGAATTCCTGAGAATTTGTTTCCCCCACTCACCCCGACCTAGAATGCGTTTTAGAAAGCAAATTGGGAGGATTAAAAGATATATGTCGGGAAATAACCTTCAGTCGTTTTTCACAATTTTATTTTCAAGGCAGTTTGGCACAGAAAAGCCATTGCTTTTTTAACCCTTTTCCGCATTTTCCTGTGTAATTTTCGACCAGGGGGTCGGCCCAAAAGTGTCCCGGGCTGCCCCATTGCCCCTTTTTTACATTTTATCAGCCCCCGAGGTACAGCCCGACAGAAAGCAGTGTCCTCTGATGTTTGCAGAAGCCTGCCCACCCCCCAAAGTTTTTCATTCCCCCCCAACCTTCGGGGAACAGATGGGTGGCCCATTGGGGGAGTTGAAAAACCTTTTGCAAACTCCAACGTTAAAATCCCCTTTTCACCGGGTTCCAAGAGGAGCCCTCCCCGGAAATGTCCCCCCAGCTTCCCGCAGGAGGGTTTTTCCTCCTTTTTGCCCAGTTCTGTCCAAAAAAATTCCCAGGGGCGTGACAGCCCCACGAAGTCAAAGGGCCCTTAAAGTGTTCCCCAAACCCCCAGTTTTTTTCCCTCCTTGAGGGAAGTTTGCCAATGATAAAAGGGCCGGTCCTGTGCTGTTCCAGAGGGAGACCAAGTTTCCCCTTTTCCCCAGTATTGCCCGGGGGAAAAAGCGTGCTGGCCCCCCGAGCTATGTTTGCCCACGATGTTTAGCCCCCCCCCCAAGTTTTTTTTTCCTCCTTGGGGTTTTTTTTTCCCAGCCTTAAAATTTGTTTTTTTTGTGCGGCCCTTTTCCTCAGGGAGCCAGCCTTTTTCCCCCTATTTCCTCACGCGGCTAGGGGGGGGGTTATTGAAGCCTTCTCGGGGAAAAAACCCCCTCCGGCCCCCAAGCAACACCCCCCAAGGGGCCCTTGTACCACCCCCTCATGGGAGAAGCCTCGCCCCGTATCTACTCCCGGGTACGGGGAAAAACCCAAAAAATCCTTTATGGTCCCCCAGGGAAAAAACCGCTGTTACCCCCCGCACTTTTTCAATAAAGTGAAGTTTCCCAAAATTCTTTAAATCCCCCAGAAAAAAATTTTTTAACAACCATTTTCATGCGTATCCCTGCCCCCCCCATTGTTTTTAAAATTGGAAGCCCTGCTCTCCCCCCGGGAAAAAACTCCCCATACTAAAAACGCCTTTTCCCATGCTGTAAAAATGTCGCAAGTACTTACATCTGCCCATTCACCATCCCATGACAGTACAAATACCCCCCTAATTCAAACACTGGGCCCACATTTGTTCACCCCATCCATGTCAAGGAGAAATCCCTTTAAATAGCCACCCCCCCCCCTCCCAACACCCCAAAAACCCTAACACCCACAATCTTATTCTTCTGGGGATGGAAAAAATCCCCTGCGTAAAAAGCCTTTCTTCATCACCACAAGCATGCAGGTTCACCCTCAACAAATCCTTTTTCCATAACATTACCTTAGACGTCAGGACCCCCACATAATCTATACTCACCCACGGCCTTAGTTGTAACGAAACCGCCGGAATTCCCTGGAAAATTTCCCCTTCCAGTTATACATGGGATAAATTCCCCCCCGGGACAATGCTTCCTCCCGAAACCCTACATTCACCACCCTTCCTAGGCATACCCAGACACCCTCATTTTAACATTAATCACAGCAAGTTTTCACACCCCCTTAGTTCCTTTCCACACCCCAACCCCGGGACTTCTTTTCCAAACCCCCCCACGCTAATCCTCTAGTCCCCCCTAGTTTTTAAGTAACATCCCCGTACTATATTGCTCTCACCCTAGTCCCCAAAGAGCAAACCAAACCCCCCATGCATACTCCAGCATTACCACTTCACGTCCCAACCATGCCGTCCATACCCCCAAAACATACCTAACGCCCCCTCTGTATTTCTGTTACGTCACACCCCCTCAAAGGAAAACACTACCACCCCCCAGACTTTACAAACAAGCAATTCAGATCACACCCGTGGTCCCGTGAGGAATTCCCGGCTCGTAATCCTTAATCTCCCCAGCACCTTGCCCACACCCCGAATTTAAACCCTCCCTGCTTCCCTTTTTGCCCGCCAAAATACAAATCCCACAAATCCAAAACCTTCCACACATGTCCATCCAAAACCCCCCTTTCCCCATTCCCCCTTTCCCCCCACTCCCCCCTCTAGCAAACGACTTAGGCCCTGTTAACCCCATACCTGTTGCACCCCCAAAACTTTTAAATGACCTCCCCATGAAGATGAAATCCCCTGTGCAATAATAAAAACCATGTATCAAACGTCCCCCACTTACCCCCCCCGACTGATTCTCACACCCCCCCTTTCCCACCCCGATCCCCCAGCCATAAAAGGGTTTTTGTAATAATGTGAAAAAATTTTTGGAAAACCCGGGCATCCCTCCCTCAAACCTCGTTCCATGCATATTTTGCCCCCCAGTCGCCATTCACCTAAAACCCCTCATCATTGCCCCAGCATACAATTTTTCTATCCAACCCCACTTTCACCCAAAACCCAACCCAAAAACAAACACCAGAAAAAAACCCCATCCACAAAACATATGCATTTTTGCAGTCCAAACCAAAAAACCCCTTTCCCCAACCCCCCCCCAGGAAATCTCTGATTGTCCATGCCCCCCCCCTCATACTTTTAAGAATTCCAAACTGTCCCACAGTAATCCCGACCCAGGGCTCCCTTCAAACGATTGCCAAACCCTCGCAAAAAAATTTATAATCTAACACATTAAAAAAAATTGCCTGTAATCACCAGGCCTGCTGCCTCCCTTCTTGGGAAAACCAACACTACAAACCCTTTTCGTTGGGAGTGTCCCATCCCCCCCCTGCAACATTTTTTTAAAAAACCCCGACAAATAGATGCCAAAGCAACCCCCAAGCACCTTAAAATTAAATTTGGAAAATCCTCAATGCCCAGCATCTTGCAGTCCGCATCCAAAAAATGCCTCCGCTACCTCCTCCTCCATTATCCCCCTCCTTTCCCCTCTCTCTAAGCTTTGTCCCCATACATCTCGACCCTCCCCCCCAAATTCTCGTGAACGTCCCCACCTGCCCCCTCCATTTTTTCCCCAAAACCCAAGCATCAGTGTAATGTCTGCATTCTGAGTGGCGAAAACTGTACCATCGGGTTCCCCCCCCCCCCCCAGACTTGCACTAATCGCAACATGGTAGTCACAGCACGACTTTCTCAGAACTTCCGTAACAAAAACCCCAGACGGCTTGTCGCCCCAAAGCACGTCCCCCAAAATCCTAAACGAAAATGTATCCCATTAAATTGTTCATTGCAGATGTCCTCAAGTTGTCCCTTTTAGATTCGCTTGCCACCCCCCCACTCCCCCGTCTGACAACCTTTAGCTGAATTCCAAATAATTTTGTAAACCTAAAGCCACTTCGCTTCCTCCCTTCCCTGCCAGGAATTTGGTCGCAATCAAGCTTTGCCTAATTTCCCACCAGTCACGAGCTGCAGACTCATCCCTACCCTAGGGGCCCTACCCACCATTCTTGAACCCTGACCTCTTCCTCACCTCGAGTAAACCTACATTAACTTCCCAAAAACCAGCATTAACTCTGAGCACTCCCCACCATCCATCAGCTTTCATTTTGGATCTGTGAAAACCCACATTGACCCTTTGCACTTCCCCCATCTCTAACCCCGCATACCTAAAACCTGTTATCGCACCGCATATTCTTTCCTGACAAAAAATATCTCAGGCTCTAAGCGACTCCCCCTCTAGTCCACAACACCCCAAAATCTTTTAATGTGTCCCCAGAACCTTCATACACACCCCACCCCCCCTCGGTTCCACATCCCTTTTCCCAATCACACAGTTCAAAACCCCCCTTGATTCGTGACCCCCGGCAACCCGTAAAAAATCAGCAAGCATCCCTCACAAAATCTGCTTTAAACCCCTTTCGTTACCCCCCCCTCCCAAATTGCCAGGCAAGGGGGGTGGTGTCCTTTATGACTATTGCAACTCCCCCCTTTTTAATGCCCGGGGAACTAACATTTGAACCGTCCCCAAACCCCAAATCAACCATACCAAAAATTTTGGGCCCGTAAAAAACACACATCAACCCCGGTACCGCGCAAAAACCAAAAACCCAAAAACCCCCCTCGCTTGTCTCTGACCGAGACCATTAACATTAAAAAATGCATTCCTGAAAGCTATAAAAACCGGGTTTTTCCCCTATTTTCCGCTATGGTTTCTCAAGCGCTTTTCCCCCTTCATGCCCAGGCCTCACAGTCTTTACCTGGTCACCCACTCTCCCCGACCATCCCTGCATAGCTCCTTGTCACTGTTCCACCCCACCTCCCCCAACTCCCCCCACCCATGCTTTTTCCCCCGGGCACTGGGGTGGGTGAGAACCTCCTTACTCCCCCATTCCAGCCGTTTCTTTTTGGAAGCCGCCCCGAACCTTTCCCCGCCCCGGCATTGCTCCTATGTACCTCCCCTTTCACCACCTGCTGAAAGGGACCTGCACTGGGGTTTTCCCCCCGCAGGCGATGGGACCGTCAGACTTCCTCACCTTCACTGAAAACAACAGTCACGTTGTTCCAAAACTCCTGGATTACCTTTTTTAGAAGCGTTCCCGAGGTTTCACTATCCTGAACACTTTCTTTCCTGCAATTCGTCCACATCCCGATCGCTCAGGGAGCGTTAAAACCTGTCACCGTGTTTCCCCTGGATACCTCCCCCCCCAGCGACCACTCCACAAATCGCTCCTCCGCCCCCCTCAGGCCCCCCAAAAAACACAATTGTTTTTCCACGCCGATGCCCCCCGCCCTCTGGGAAAATTTTTCCGCCTGGGCACTGTGCCCCCATATGATCAATGAGCAACACCCGGTGACACGTCCGCCCCCAGTGCAATGCACAAAAACCCGCGTTCTGTGTTACCAAGTTTCGTAGATGGGGTGGGGGGGCAACGACATTTTTAGGGAGCCCCTCAACTGCCATCCTTCCAGACCCCCTTGTCGCCAAATACCCGACCTAGTGCTAAATGCCTCCCCAGCCCCTAACAGTTGCCTCAAAAGGGACAGTACGACCCTTTAACCCCTGTGTAATTTTGGATACACGTGCATGAGATCCACAGCCAAGTGACAGTTAAATTTTCCCTTTGGGAAACTTCTAAAAACCTTGTCGTACAAAAATGGCACGATTCAATTTGAGAAAATCCTTGACATCGTTTATGCCCCACTGTATAATTCCTCTGTTGGACACCCTAGATGTCTTGATGTGGATGGCAATATGATTGTTGCATACAAGCATGCCTCTACCAGCTCTTTGCAGACAGTGTTTACACACATCCCCCCCCCTCCCCCATTTTGTAAGTAACTGCCAAAGAAAAAACCCCCAGATGGAAAGGGGTTTGCAGTCCAAGGGGACGTTTCTCCCCCCCAGTGGTTGAGAGGTGAATGAAGGGCCAATTTTATGCCCTGTTCATGTAACTGTCATTTGGCCCAAGAGAAAAAAAAATATTAAAACAGTAATTGTAGATAGACTCCCAGAGAAAAAAACTCAATAGGGGTTAGTAAAGTACAGAAAGGCTTTATGTAATGTAAAATTTTTTCACCTTCTGGGGAAAATGATGATTTCTGTAGGGCCCCTAAATATTTTGAAGGTAGGACTTTATGTTCCTTTTTAAAGGGTATGGTAAAAAAATTGGGTGTTACCCTTTTAAAGACTGCAGGAGGTCTTTAAAAGTATGGTAGACTTCCCCGTACTAAAAATGATGACTAGAGGGAAAATAAAAATGCCCTCTTAAATCGTGCCCCGTTTAAAAATTTTTCCATTGAGGATGGTGTTGAGCCAGGCATAAAATTGTGGGAAATGGACAGCAAGGAATAAAAGTAAAAAGAAAAAATTCAAAGATTCTTTTTCTCAGGAACAGAGCCTAAGAGATGTAAAATTTGAATCTGGCAAAATTTGGTACCCCTTCCGTGGGGATGAACCATCCCGAATTCCCACTAATTTCGGATGGCATATGGAAAACAAAGGGTCAGCTCCGCGAACTGAGAAGACACCAGAAAAAAAAAATTGACTGCCCGTAATATATTATGAACAGTTAAAAATAAACTTATAGAGGAGTTATCTCCTGACAAAATCAAAATTTATGGTCCATTTGCCTATCACGGGGTGAAGAAAATTCAAGACCACTCCTCGGGGATTGTGTTTAATTGAGTGCCCGGAGTAACAAAATGTCCTAGTTTAAATGACTGTTTTATGACAGGTCCCTCGTTAATGGAAAATTAGGGATTCTTATAAAAATTTTAGGTGAAGAAATTTTGCCTTTACGGTTGACATAAGTAAAGTTTTCCTAATGGGTTTACAAGAGGCTAACCGGATTGTACCCACTTCTATGGCCTGGGAATCCAGTGACCCAAATTGCCCCCTGAAAAAATTTTTGCTTTAGGGGGTATTATTTGGGCTAAACCAGTCCGTTCCCACTTCAAGCAATGATAAATGCACACCCTTAAAATACGGGGAAAGGGCATTGAGTAAAGAATGAGAAACAATTTTATGTGGACAATTTCCTGGTGTGGCATCAACTGAAGAGGGATGTAATGTCATTTGGAGAGGGTAATAAGATAATGCAAAGTCAAAAAATGCCTCTGAGGGAATGGGAAAAGTATTTCGTCAAAATTTTAAAGACAAAATTTGTAAAAAAATTACCCTGGGGAGAAGACCAAAATGTAGTATTTTATTGGAATTAATTGGGATTCTGAAGGATTTTTTAATGTTAAAACCTAATAATTAAGTATGCCCAAAAATTAACCAAAGAGTCTTGTTGCTGAAGTTTTTCCCAAAAATTTGATCCCTGGTTTTGTGCACCCCCTTTCTATAAAAGGGGAAATTTTTAAAACAAGATCTGGGAAACTTAAAATTCTTGGATGAAACTCTCCGAGAATTCATTAACAGGTGGAAAGGATTAAAAGGGATATGAAAAAAATCCAATGTTGGATTCCCACCCAGGTGGCCAATCCAGAGGGAAAAATATATTCCCGATTTTTTGCGATGCTTCAAAAATTTATAAATTTTTAAATTTTTTTTTGGTATTTCTTTGTTATGTTAAGGTTAAAGCATCTCCAATTAAATCAGTACCTTTCCTCAGTTGGAATTAAAAACCATTTATGTAGGGGTCAAAATTAGCTAATTTTTAAGAAAAAAGTTGAGGAGATAAAAAATCAGGACACTGTAAATTTGGGTTTTTAAAAACAGGTATCCTTGCAAAGGGTTCGTAATGAAAACATAAAATTGGTACAACAAAACAGGGTCGCTGAAATTAATCAGCGCAAAAGGAAAAAATAATAGTTTGGGTCAGCATTGTTAACATTTAAACTATACCTGGGGAGGGAATCCAAACTGATTTTTGTCTCAGGTTTTCCTTTAAACTCAAATTTATAAATGCGTAATGGTTTTTTGGACCCAGCTTGGAAATAAAGTTAACTGGCCTGTCAAAAGGCGTATAAAGCTCCTGTTGAAATTACTGTGACCACCCTCCATAGTTTGACCTCCTTAGCCCAAAATTAAATTGCATTCTTCTTTACCCAAACTAATCAATGTAATCAAGTTGGGTTTAAAATTCTAAACAAAAGAATTTCTCATATAAATTTTCACATCCTCATGAATAGGGGGAAATCGGGTACAGGAAGAAATCTTGGAAATGAGATTAAATTGATGATGGAAAGAAAAATTTTGAAAGGTTCCCTAATAGAGAAAAATTGGGGCTGCATTTGAGAAAATGTAATTAGTGCAGAGGTAGGTTACAAAAATTCAAATTTGGGGGATTAGCAAATACCCCCATTTACTGCCCAAAAAATCATCAATAACAAATTTAATTGTTTTAAATGCCCATAAAAAAGTAAGCATGGTGGGGTACAAGATACCCTTAATTGAATTGGGAAACTTTTTGGATTCCAAGGGCGGGAAAGGTAAAAAAAGGGGATTTAAAACTTTTGTAATATGTCGCCCTGTTGGGGTCCAATCCATAGTCCCCGGCCTCCCCCATTTCCCAAAAGGGGGTGTA
>NC_069439.1:25208636-25241321 GCF_026875155.1 Cherax quadricarinatus
AAGATTTTGGTTGGTTAGGGGAAGGTTTTTTAGTAAAAAGGAAAAAACCCGGGGCCCTTAACCCAGTATGGTGATGGTGATTGGGAGGTCGGTGCATCTTCAAGAACTGGGGAGGAAGGACGGGTGGGCGGCAAAGCGTGGATCTCAGGTACATGGGCAATATTTAAGGTCCCCACCTGTGAATTACAGGTTAGTGAGTCAAGATTTCAGAAGGGTTACTTGTATAAAGGAATTTTGTCAGGGGCTAGGAGTGAGTAGAAGAGGTTGTGTGTGTTTGCAGGTCTGCGTATTTCGTCGTCTAAGTATTAGGTCCAGTAGTCATGTCGGGTCTCTAGTCTGTCTATTTGTTTGTCACTAAGCAGTTTCCAGTACACGTTTAGAGCAGGGATGTTCGCACGGGCGTGGATGGATTCACTTGTGAGGAATTCATCCCAGCGGGTGTCGAACACCCAGCGTAAGGCTTTGTTCTGGATGCGTTGTAGTTTTAGTCGGTTTGTCACAGCAGCTAGGGAGAGGGCTATGGGGCAGTAAGTTATTAGTGGACGAATGAGGGCTTTTATATAGATGTAGTTTTGTTTGTGTGGAGGCGTGCCTTAGTTTGAAAGCCCCTACAGGGCCTTGGTTGCAATGACGCGCTTCTGGTTGATGTGTTTGTGTATTCGCAGGTTGTGGTCTAGAATAACTCCTAAGACGTTGGTTGTCTGCGAGACGGGATGTTTGTGCGGGTATCAGCTGTCCTGAGTGCTACTGGAGGAGGTGGTTCGCGTTTCCTATAGTGGAAGTAGGTGATCTTGGATTTTTCAGAGTTGGTTTTTATTCTCCATTTCTGTTCCCAGTGTGTAATCTGGTCTACTTCGTCTTGTGTTCTGCGGGCTAGTGTGGTTATTTGTCTGTGGGTAGTGAGTTGGGTGATGTCATCTGCGTACGCAAGAGTGATGGTGGTTGTCAAAGACTGGTGTTGGGATGTCATTGGTGTAGAGGATGTAGAGGGTGGGGGAAAGGACTGAACCCTGTGGAACTCCAGCATGTAGTGGGAAGTACTGAGAAAAGCATCCTTGAACTTTATCCTCATAGTCCTACCATACTAGGAAGTTACAGAGTAATTTGCAGATAGTCAGAGGGAGGTACGAAGTTGGAACAGAGCTTAAAACTTTTAAGCCATTGTGCCACACTGTGCCAAAGGCTTTCTCAACATCTTTGGCTATTAGGGCTGTCTTTTTCCCCTGGTATTGGTTTATATGGATGTAGTTTAGAATTAAGTGAGTGCGTCTTGAGTGGAACGGTTAGATCTGAAGCCAAATTGGCCATCATATAGGAGGGAGTTTGTTTCAAGATGTCTACGTAGGCGTGAGTTTATGATTCTTTCAAAGATCTTTCCCAGTACTTCGAGGCAATCTGATGGGCGGTAGTTTTTTTGGGTCAGAGTGGTCTTTGTTGGTTTTTGGATGAGGATAGCGGTGGCTGCTTTAAAGGGAGTGGAGAAGTAGCATTGAGGAGGTTAGTGAAGGCTGAGATGATAGAGTCAGGGAGGTGTTTAGGATGATGTGGTTGATGCTGGAGGCTCCTGGGGCTTTTGGAGGGAGGCGCTGAATGAGAGTTTTAATGTTTTTTGCTGTGATGGGGGTGTCCAGTTCCTGAGTGGCGGTGAGTGAGTCAAGTTGTATATACCTGTCAGGTGCCGTTAGGTATGTGTTCAGTGTTCCATTGGTCTATTTGTTGTGTGTGGCAGAGGTGTGTGGTAGTGGGGGGTGTGGGTGGAAAATATTTCCCATATATTCTTAAAGATGTTTGTTGCTGTTTGTGGGTCGGTGATGTTTCTGTTGTCGTGGGTGATGTGTTCGAATTTGCTGTTGTTGTTTTGTTACCTCGGATTCTGTTAATGAAGTTCCAGAAAGTTTTGAGGTCATTTATGCGTTGCACATTTGCCTGATGAATGAGTTCAGCCAATGAGTGTTGTGATTCTTCTCTAGGCTATGAAGTATGTTGTTCCTGAGGTATGTGAGGTCCTGTCTTACTTGGTTGAATCTGTGTGTGTTGAGGTGGAAGCGGTTGTTGTAGCATGTGAGGGTCTCTTTGTTCTGATTGAGGGTTTAAATGAGTATCTTATGGTGTGTGTTTTTGTGGGTACTGCAGTGTTAGTTGCACGTGTTATTGTCTCAAGGATGATGTCGAGTTGTGTGTCAATATCTGTCGTTGGTTGGTGTTGTAGTCATAGTTAAGGTTGGTGTTGTCTATAGTGTTTTTGAAGGACTCCCAATCGGCCTTCTTGTATTCTAGTGTTGGTGTTGTAGGAATACAAATTGGGTTTGTCGAGATGTGTAGGATAATGGGTATGTGGTCAGATCCAGTGTTGAGGCAAGGGGCTACGAGTGTTGGAGGAAAGTGCTGGCTCTGTTTGCGAGTATTATGTCAGGTTTTCCTTGTCCTCGGTGCCCAAAGAAGGTGTTGAAGTGTAGACCTAGATGCCGTAGATGTTTGTGGTTTGAAAAGTTATGTAGTTGTGTGCCTATTTGGTTGGTGGTGTTGTGGTTAAAAGATGCATTCATGTTCCAGAGGTGGAGGGGAGTTGGTTGGTGAAGACGAGAGATGGGTCTTGTACACTGAGGGCCGTTTTGGGTCTTGCGTTTTGGGTGAAGAAAAAGGGGGGTCCCTAGCTGAGTGTGTAGTTGACAGCAAGGGATTTTGATGTGTAAAAATGCTGGTAGGAATTCATTTTTTATGGTGGAGTTGACAAAGGGAAACTCCTCTTGGGTGTGGGGGGATTGTTTGGAGGGTAGCCATAGTGTGGGTGTGTTGGTGTGCCTGGAGGCTGTGCTATTTAGTAGAACTACATCTGGTCTTTTGCTTCGAGGCCAGCTATCATGTGTTAAGGGGTGAATGACGCACATTAAGTGGATTCCCCTTAAAGGTGCCTGTAAAGGGTCGGTAGCGGGGGGTGTTGTTATTTGTTTTGGTGAAGGACCGGGCCCAAAAATATGGTGCAATCTTAAAAGGAATAGGGCGAATACCCAGGGTAGTTGTTCCAAAAAGGTGTGTTGTATGTGGGGTGGGGGGGCGTTCCTGGAGGGGGGGGGGGAGACCTTTCTGCTCTGTGTGTTCTGTGTTCTTTCATGTTCCTGGACTGTCTTTCAAAAGGGGGTCGGGTTGAGGTTGGTTGATTTCCTCCTGTGGACTGAGGTAGATCTTTTTGTTTGTTTTTTGGTTGGAACTTGCGACTTGGGGTGGGGGGGCGGAGGGGGGGAGGGGGGGGTGTGGAGGGGAGGGAAGGGGGGGTGCGGGGGGGGGGGGAGGTTGTGGGGGGCAGTGGAGGTGGGGGGGGGGAGTTTGGGGGTGGCTGTTGTGTGGACCCAAGCTGGGGGGGTGGGGGAATTTGGGTGGGTTGGGGTAAAAGGGGGGGGGGGGGGGAGGGGGGACGAGGGGGGGGGGGATGTCTGGTCGAGGGGGGAAGGGGGGGATGATGAGTTGGGGTGGGTTTGTTTGCTGCGAGGGGGGCTTTGGGGTTAGGGGGGAAGTCTAGTGGTATATCGATTTATTGCTAGGCTGAGTTTACAGCTGAAAACGATTTTGCGGGTTTTGAGTGAGATCAGGGCGGCAGTTAAAACCCATCTCTGAATCCGGGTTGGATGATAGGGACTGAGACGAGGTAAAAAATAGAAGGTTACAATATAAACGCTTAGATAGAACAAAAAGGGTGGTGGGTATGTCCTACATTAGAAATGACTTAGCTTACAACCAAGACCTGATTTAAATAACAATAAACTGGAGATTCTATGGTTCGAAGTGCTGCTTCCCAAGACCAAACCCACTTAGTGGAATATTTTAAACCCCCCTCCACCCGGGAAACCAGTTTTAGAAGACTTTTCCAGAGTTTTTCCCCGGACTTGAAAACAACTGCAGACAATAATACTGGGCGACTTAATATCTTTTTCTACAGCAAAATAAGGGCTATAAAAAAGGTAAAAGAAAATTCTAGGTTTAAATAGAAACCCCCAACTAATTTAAATCCCCAAACCCCGGTCACACAGTTTCAGCCACCCAAAAGACCACATACTTCGAAATTTTCCCTCGAGAACATTAGTCGTCAGGCGTCTTCCCCAAGGTCTTAGTGATCTTTTTCATCATTTAGCAACAGGAAAATACTAGGGATAGGTTGGCCTACCGGGGACAAAAAAATAGGTCAACTAGAAACTACAGTAAAGAAACATGGTAAAAAGGCTACACAATTGTGATGGAAGAGATAAAAATTTGACGGACGTAAACGATGCCGGGGGAAAAAATTCAAAACAAGTTCATTTTTCCCTTGATAAATATTGCACCATTAAAGATTTTGGTTTTTAAACGAAAAAACTGAACCCGGGTGACTACTGAGATATTATTTAAAATAAAAATTGGAGACCAGTGCTAAAAGTTTTAAAGCAAACAGACAGGAATTGCAGCACTAAATAAATTTCCAAAGGGTGAGGACAATAAAGACTTATAAAAGGAGCAAAGGCAAAGCTTTTGCTCAAAAATTAAAAGGTTAAGCATAACCCCAGAAAGCTTGGAAACAACTAAAACAGTTGGGGTTAAAAAAACCGTAGATAGGTCTAATTTTGTATCACTATCGATAATGGGTATCCCACAAAACTTAAGGGGGAAATTGCTTTAATTCCTACTCCATCTGTTGTTTAAACCCTTTAGTAGTAAATTTCCTTGCCAAAAATCCCTTTAAACCCAAAGTTTTAATAAGTTTAAAAATATATCCCAATAAAGGGGAAACCCCAAAAGTTGTCAACTGTAAGGTTCCTTGCTTTTTTCAAAAGAACTAGCGGTTAAAAACAAAATAAGGACGGCCCCGTTACTTCCCTTAAGTTCCAAAAAGATGGTGCTTTATTCTTCCCCTTTTGCTCAATAATAAATCTATCAATCACCACTAATCCCGTCCCGGATGGGTTAAGGAGGCCAGAGTTACCCCTATCTTCAAAAAAAGGTAGGTCTGATGTAAGCAATTAGGCCTTTTTAGTATATCTATAATATCCAAAATTCTAGAGAGGGGGGTACTCTCAAGTATTAAGTCCCAGACAAAAAATTCTCCATAGCTATCATGAGCTTAAGAAGATCTTACCAACGACCCCTCCATAATTAATCTGTGGGATTCCCTGAAACTGAAATGTAAAAAGGGAAAACCTCATAGGTATGGTAACCTAAGACCTGCAAAAGGCCCTTTCGATATGTCAACCACTTTACAGTATGCAAGAAATTCAAGATGTATGGTTCTTAGCTGGTTTAAGTCCCTACCTTAGCAACAGGAGACAAATTGTAAAAAATCAATAAAACGGATCTAAAACCCCTCCCGATAGAAATTGGGTTCCCCAAAGGGTTTTCTGGGTCCTTATTTACTTCGTTATGTCAATGACATGCCTATCAGTGTAAAATGAAAAACTCCTACTGTTCGGGGACGGCTCTTTTTGGTCGGGAAAAAGACCCAAAAATATAGCTAATATTTTAACAGGGAACTGGAGTCCTGAGCAAAAGGGTTAGTAGCAAAAAAAACATTACCCCCGGGGAAAAGGAACCCTTTCCCTTTTTGGGCACGAAAAAAAAACTGAGAAGGGTAAAAAAATTTTTTAATGCCCAGTGTAATGGGGAGCCCCATCACTTTGGTTTTCATCGTAAAATTTTGGGGAAACCCCCTTTGCCCCTGCTGTAGGAAATTTTGATAGGGAACATGTATAAAGAAAGGGGAATGCCGCTGAAGTTCCTGTTAAAAAGCACAGTGTTACTTATGAGGTCGCAGGCCCTTGTCTGCTTTTATACAAGTCATATGGTTTAAAGCTTGCCTTCTGGTACTCTGCCTTGATAAAAAACTAAAAAGATAGATGCAAATCACCCGAAAAAAATCGTAAATTCCCCTGGGCCTGGTTCAGGAAAAGTAGGCCAGAAGAATTACAGCTTTTGGATTGCTGAATGTTGAAAAAAGAATAAACAACTAAAGGGTAAATATTTTTATGAAATTGCCCACAGGTTGAATATCTTGCTGTAAATTTTTTGTAAGGTTGGGAACCAAAGCAATCATGGTACAGGGGGAGGAACACAACTTTGTAGTACCCACAGTCAGTGGCCTTTTTTTTTTTTCAAACACCTTTTTTATTTCACAATAATGAATGGAACAGACTCCCCCGCCTTTGTAAAAGCCACCCATAGCATGAACCAGTTAAAGAAGAGTGCAAAAAGGTGTCGGGAAAAAGTAGCTACAGAAAGGGGGGAAAGATTTTTTATTTTTTACTAACATACGTGTAAATTTTCCTTTTCCCCAGTAATGAACCCCCTATTGTAGATATTTAATGTTATCTTCATTATAGAATAATAAGAAAATATTATAACCTTTATTTATAATAAAAATAAGTCCTCTGTCTGACTTTTTTGGGTTATCCCAGGTTCTTACACATATGCGCTAGTATTAATTCTTGTAACTGTATTTGTGTTTTACCTGAATGAACTTTTACTTACTTATTATGTAGTCCTTGTGTGTTTAGGTTGGGTGTGCTGGTTGGGGTTGAGGTGTGTTCTGGGGGTGTGTGGGGCTGGTTGGGTCCAGGGGATGGGGGTTGCCCCGGCTTTGGGGGGAGGGGGGTTTTCGATGGGGTGGGGGGGGGGGGTGGGGTGGGGTTTTGGCGGGGAAGGGGGTTCATCGCCTTTTTAAATGAAATTTTGGTAAACCTTACGTTTTGGGCAAAAGTTTGATAGGCAGTGTGGGGTTGATCCAGTTGAGATTTGATAGTGGCGTTCAGGTTGTCTAGTAGTGGCCTGAGCCTGAACCCTGGAAAAGGTTTGAGTGGCCTTGCAGGAGTCTTTTTCTGTCCAAAATTTTGCATTTCAAGCACTGAGTTATGTGGTGATATTGATGGAGTAAAAGGTGTGGAGGTATGCCAAAAGTTTTAGCCAGGGGTTTCCCTTTTGGAAGAGGTGGAAACTTCGTGGTGTTTTTAGCAGCGTATTTTAAGAATGTTTGGGGTTAGGGGTTGTATTTGTCGTCTATAGCGACCCTTTTCTTAGTCTGTGTCATTAGAGGTCTGTTTTTTTTGGTTAAAAGGCAGAAGGGGGGATGAGTCAACTTTTTTTGCAATTACTGTGCCCTTGGCCGATGTTCTGGGCTCCAGATAATGAAATAGCCAGCATTCTCAGTTTGTCGGTTTCAGTTTCTGTGTATTACCCTAAGGTGTTTGTCAAGGTTAAGTTTGAAGCCAGTGCTGTTTTTTTATACTCCGACTGAGGGGCTTTATTATGTTTTAGAGGGTGTTCCTAGCTGATGTAGTGTGGGGTTGCTTTAGGTACTTAAATTTAAGGGGGGGAAGTGAAATGGGTTGCTTATGAGGCAAGGGGTGGGGGCGGGGGGCTAGAGAGGACGTTGGCATGGGAGGGGGGGGAGCCCTTTCGGTTGTTCCTCGTGACAAATGTCATGAGGCGGGGACCCTCGAATGGCCGATAAGGATCGTGGGGGGTCAAGTGTAGTTTGATGTGTGTTTCCTGCCAAGATTTTTGGGGCCGGCGGTAATACCTGGATTCGGCCAAGGAACGTTTGAAGAATTCCCACCGGGGGGAGGTTCGCCCGTTCAGAAGGAAAGGAAAGGTGGTTAAGGGGGGGAGAAAAACCCTGGAGGGGATTTATCCGGGGCCCCATCGCCTTTTTTATGCATTTAGCTTTCTTTTCAGCCTCTTACTTTTTCCTAGGTTTATGAATTGTGTCCAACACTCGATGGTGTACCCCACCTCTCCCTATTTCTGGAATCCCTTCTGTCTCTTGAACACTTCTTTGTATCTCATGATGAGCACTCCTATTGTGTATTTCTTGTGACCCCCCCTCCTTCCTTCTTCAGCCGATTACCCGGGTTTTTGACTCCCCCGGGGGTTAAACCGGGGGTCTAGGGGCTCAAACTCCCCCTCCGTTGCATTTTAACCCCTAGCCAAAAAAAGTTTTTTTCCAACATAATTTTTTTGGGTTCAAGGCATCTGGCCCTGATTTTTTCCCGGGGCAATCTCCTAGCGGGGGTACAACTCACCAGTTTTCCTTTTTTGCCGCAAACTGCAAGGGAAAAATTAAAGCCGTTTCTTAAAATCCCCCCATTGAAAGGGTATACGTTCAAAACTCCCCTCCTCCACGGGCTGGGGTTTTGAGCTCTAGACCGCGGGGTTAACCCGGCCGGGGGTATTTTATTTGCAAGGTCATTTCGATTTCTTAATCGGTTTTTATGTTTTTTCCTCTAGTGGCTGGCCAACTTGGGTTTCTTCTTGTCATTTCAATTGTCACGGGTCCTTCACCCCATATTAATTTTCTGCCATGGTTAGGCTCCTTAATCTTTGGGATTTTAAACCAAGGGGCCCCCAAAACTTTTTTTTTTTTATTTTTTGTTCCTTGGGCCAAAACCCCTTACTTCCTTTTTTTTATTTGCTTTCCTCCTCGTTTATGATTCCCTGCATTCCTGCCTCTAAAACCCTGAGGTTCACATTAGCCTGGGAACCCCCCAATTGTAGTTTTTTCTTTTTTCCCCGCTTTCCGCTTTTCCCCCCACTTTACCACAATGGAAGAAGTCAGAATGAAAGGGGTGCCGGAGGAACGGGTTCGAAATGCTCCCCCTTTTTTTAGGGAAAAGATGGGCACTGGCCCCAGGGCCAAGTTTAGTTTTAAAGACAAAAAGGGAAACTGGTAAATTTCTGGGAAAACCTCCCCCCTTTGGTGCTACCACAGGTTGGGGATCGGGTTTTCCCAAACCAACCCCCCACCCAAAGAGTTTTGGGTTTTGGTGGTTTCCAGTTGTACCTTGGGATTGAAGTCAAACCCAAAAAGAGCAATGCCCTGCTGATGAGCCCTTTGGCCCGGGGGTTTTTCAAAACCCTTAATCTTATCATAATTTTGCCTTGGCTTGTGCATGGGGGTTATAACATCAGCAATTACATTTTGGGGGGGCCCTTAATGATTTTTCCAAATGTAGTTTTTTTCCCTTTTTTTTTATTCAGTCACAAAATAATTTGGTTTTTGAAGAAGGACATTCCCCAAACCCCTCTGTTCCGTTGTTTTTCCTCAGGATTTTTTTCCCTTTGGGAAAGGGTTTTGGCTTCGTTATTTTGAGGTTTGGGGTTTTGGGAAAAAAATATGAGTTGGTGAGCCCCCTTTTTTCTTTGTCCCCCTCTTCTCAAATATTCGTTTTCCCCAAAATTGGGGGTAAACCTTAGTTTTTCCAACAAAAATTTTGGGGGGGGGGTTGGGGGGTGGGGAAATGGAATTGCCATAATTAAAAAGTTAGTTTGGGTGGGGGCGTATGTATTGGGGTTTGTGGTATGTGATAGTTTGGGGGGGGGAGTCTGTTGTTCATTTTTGTTGCCCATCGGTTTTTGTACGTCCTGTTTTTAAAACCCTATTTGTTTTTTGTGATTCCCCTAAGCTGGTCAATTGTTAGTTCTGCGGGTTAGGAACATCTTGTATGGGGATTTCCTTTGCCATGGTTTTTTGCAGAATCAGGGCTGCCACGTTCCGTCTTGAAAAAGTTTGACCACTGATTTCTCCCCTTTCAAAAAAACCCCCCCCTGAAAATTTTTGAGCATACCTCCCAAAATTAAAATCTCTTACTTTAACTTTTTTTTCTTATGATTTTCAGGGGTTTTCCCCTTGTCTCCGAATATAAATAAACCTGCTTTTTTTTTTCTCCCATTTTTTCTCTCTTGTTTTAGGGTCCCTTTTTACTGGTCTTTTCCATTTTTTCCGTAATCTTGGTTGGCTTTTAGTCCCAATGGGTTAAACCCCCTTTTAAGATTTTATCCCGCTCCCAAAGTTCCCCCCTTACTTTTGGCCCTGCTGGTGGCGATAGGGTTTGAAAAAAGTTTTGCTTTCCTTTCCAAGGGGTCCTGATAAGAGGTGAGAAAAAGAGTTTTTTGGGAAGAAACTCTGTGACTCGCTTCAGCCTATTTAGATCATATTCTTGGGACTGTATCCTGGCTTCTGCCAGCATCGACTTGCGGCTTCCATTTCTTCTTCTCTGCCTCCATCCTCTTCTCCATTTTCACAGAATGCTCACCTAGTTTGCTCTTTCACTCTTGCCCCATCGTTTTACATTACTCTTAAATCTATTCATCCTTACCAGGATCATCTTCCTCTGATTTCCCCCGAACCATCGACTTTCCCTTTGAACCACCATTTCTTTTAATGGGTTAGGTGTTGTAATGTGTGTGTGTGTGTGTGTGTGTGTGTGTGTGTGTGTGTGTGTGTGTGTTGTGTGTGTGTGTGTGTGTGTGTGTGTGTATACTACCTAATTGTACTCACCTAATTGTAGTTGCACGGGTCGAGACTCAGCTCCTGGCCCCGCCTCATCACTGAATGCTACTAGGTCCTCTCTCTCCCCCTGCTCCATTAGCTTTATCATACCTCGTCTTAAAGCTATGTACAGTTCCTGCCTCCACTACGCTCGCCAGACTGTTCCACTTCCGACCACTATGTGACTGAAGAAATGATTCCTAACATCCCTGTGGCTCATCTGAGTCTTCAACTTCCAAGAGTGACCCCTTGTTTCTGTGTCCCCTCTCTGGAACATCTTGTCTCTGTCCACCCTGTCTATTCCACGCAGTATGTTGTATGTCGTTATCATGTCTCCCTTATCCATTCTGTCCTCCAGAGTCGTCAGGCGATTTCCTTCAGCCTTTCTTCATAGGACATTCCCTCTAGCTCTGGAACTAACCTTGTCGCAAACCTTTTTGCACTTTCTCTAATTTCTTGACGTGCTTGATCAAGTGTGGGTTCCAAACAGGTGCTGCATACTCCAGTATGGGCCTGACGTAGACAGTGTACAGTGTCTTGAAAGATTCCTTATTTTAGGTATCGGAATGCTAATCTCAGGTTTGCCAGGCGCCCATATGCTGCAGTAGTTATCTGATGTGTGCTTCCGGAGACGTGTTCAGTGTTATACTCACCCAAAATCTTTCTCCTTGAGCGTGTGTGTGTGTGTGCGTGTGTGTGTGTGTTGGTGTGTGTGTGTGTGTGTGTTGTGGTGTACTCACCTAGTTGCACTCACCTAGTTGAGGTTGCGGGGGTCGAGTCCGGGGCTCCGGGCCCCCGCCTCTTTCACTTGTGTGTGTGGTGTGTGTGTGTTGCTGTATAACTAAACAATCGTTTAAAAGTCATTACTTTGCACTCAGTACCTTGAAAACATTAATCATCTTTCTAAAGCTAATGGACGATCAATATTGAACAACCGGATCAGATGTTCACCTCTTGGTTTAGTGCCACAACTGGTGATGCAGGTGTAGCTACCACTGCTAATTAGTCAGGTGTCCACTGCCATCGCATAGCGAAGCAGGTGTCCACTACCACCCCCAAACTAGTGGAGACAGTTGTTCACTATCACCACTTAGTAAACCCACCTATCCGATACCACAAATCCAGCTAATCAGTTGCCCACCACTGCCCAATGAGAAAGGGGTGTTTATAATTCATCATCCTGTAGGCCTTTCACTGAGACAGATGTATTACATCAATGCATAGTGATCCTGGTGTAAACCAAGTTACCCTGGTGTCCTCCATCAACTTAGTAAGATAATTTTTAAAGTAATCAAATTGTTCACTATATCAACAGCCACCAATCACCATCTAACAGTACCAAAGTCTGATACTTGAACATCAGTCTGGTGAAGCACCAAGAATGAACTCGGAGTTCCTGTAATAGTTTCGATACTGAGAGCCCTGGGCGTGGGTGTTTTAGGACTCTTAGGAGGCTTTCCCTACTGCTGGGATCACCAGAGCCTCACACTTGATGACTCAGGTCATCAACACCTTCATAAAACCCAATCTCATCATGTTCGGCCCTTCCACAGTTCTTCAACCCCAATTCGTCGGCTTCTCATACGCGTCACCATCACCACCCTCGCCACCAAGGTTGGTGGAGGGACAAGACTGATAAACAACTGGACAAGTGTGGACAATGTTCAGAGTGTAATGAAATATTCCCAGACCTACGTACCACCAGGATTCTCACACTCTGGTCGTACGGGGTGGTTATTTTCTACATGCAAATATTTACTGTCATTGCTCTTTCTCTTGGTTTATCAAAACAGGGAAAGTTGCTGATAGCTGTTACTGACACCCCCTCTACCTCGAGGACTATACGTAAGGTGGTCGATATTTTGACAGCAATGATCTTATGTTTCCACTTGGTAATGAAGAGTAATAAACTGGGCTCACTTTTTGTCCAACTCGGCAGAATTATTCCTGTACACGTCTTAAGGCGATGGACTGTAAGACAAGATAAGTCATTCATTGTGATGTATTTAATGATCATTATCTTTATCATAACTCTTACAGGAACTTCTTACCTAAAAGCAGCATTATTACCTGACTTTTCGTCTCGCATTTTCAATACAATTTGTGACAGCATTCATCACTGGTTGTCCGTGTCATTATACTTGCTCACTCTACTGGATTTTATCTGATCGTCCGTCTGCAGACAATGTTACTGAGAGACATACAATACTCTCTGGAAACTGCCTGTGCGTATCAAAAGTGCGAAAAACAGCAACAGCTTCTCAGTACTGACCCAAGTTATAATGAGATTCTCGAAACTGATGTGAAAAGAGTTAGTGAGGATAACGTGGCCGTAGCGAGGGAGGCGACTTTCTACTTAATACAGCTTCGACAATGTCAGTTACTTATAAATAAACTACTTCTCCATACCCATCTTGACCCTGACTGCGCGTTCCATCGTTCTTCTTCATTAATAGACTCTTTAATAATACCACCAAGAAAAGTTTTTCCTTATAACAACACGTTGTGTTCCTCGTGTACGACATTTTTCAAGTTTTAGTCTTCTTCTCGAACCAAACCTGATCACAGACAAGGTGAGAAGTAAATATTTATCCTCTTCTCTGGAAGGAGAAGAGGGAATATAATTGATAAATTAAAGGATTATGTGGATTAAAATAAAGGTCGGGTGTGAAAAGTGGGCATAATAAGTGCTCATGCACCTGGAGAAGAGAGGAGTATAGAGAAGAGAGAGACAGATTTTTGGAAGATGTTAAGTGAATATTTGGGAAGTTTTCAACCAAGTAAGAGAGTAGTTGTGGAGGGAGACATGAATGCTAAAGTCGTTATAGCTGTAGAAGGTATACGGATTATAGAGGTCGTAGTAGAAAAGTTTGGGTTTGCCAGGTGTAAATGATAATGGTGGGTTGTTTGACTGAACTCTGTATTGAAAGGGGTTTGGTAATAGGCAATTCATATTTTAAGAAAAACAGAATGAATATGTATACAAGATATGATATAGTGCGTAATGACAATAGTTTGTTAGACTATGTATTGGTAGATAAAAGACTTATGGGTAGACTTCAGGATATGCATGTTTATAGAGGGGCAAACAGGTTATTTTATATCTGTAAGTAAGTGACAGTAAAAGGTAGTTGGGAAGCAAGGAGAATGGTTTGAGCAAGCAAGAAAGAGGTGAAAATTTATAAACTAAAGTAGGAGGCAGTTAGGGTAAGATAAAAAAAAAACTATTGGAAGTAAGATGGGTTAGTGAGAGTATAGGCAAGGAGGTTGAAGAGGTATGGGGTAGATTTAAAAATGTACTGATAGAGTGTTCAGCAGAAGTGTGTAGTTTTCGGAAAGTGGGTGCGGGAGGGAAGAAGAGCAATTGATGGAATGATGTAAAGAGGGTACTAAGAGAGAAAAGTTAGCATATGAGAGATTTTTACAAAGTAGATATGAGCAAGGGAGGAATATATGGTTAGAAAAAAAATAGGTTAAGAGAGTCGTTAAGGATTGTAAAAGGAGAGCAAACGAGAGTGAGTGAGATGTTATCAACAAATTTTGTTGAGAATAAGAAAAAGTTTTGGAGTGAGATAAATATGTTAAGAAAGCCTAGGAAACAACCCAATTTGACAGTTAAAAATATAATGGGAGAGTTATTAGATGGAGAGTTGGAGGTACTGGGAAGATGGAGGGAATATTTGGAGAAACTGCTAAATGTCGATGATTTCGTGCATTGGGCAGGGACGTTTAACATTTTGTAGGAACGAGGAAAAGCCATTCGTGAGTGTGGGGGAGGTGCATGAGGCAGCGGATAGAACGAAAGGGGGTAAAGCAGCTGGAGTTGATGGGATGAAGATGGAAATTTTAAAATCAGGTGAAAATATAGTTTGGGAATGATTGGTGCAAGAGGAGACGGTACCTAAGGATTGGCAAGAGCATGTATAGTTCCCTTATATAAGGGCAAAGGGGACAAAAAGAAAATGTAAAAATATATAATGGAATAAGCCTGATGAGTGTAGCTGGAAAAGTATGTGGTAGAGTTATTATTGAAAGAATTAAGAAGATGGAGATGATGATCTCAGATGAAAAAGGTTTCAAGAAGTGCAGAGGATGTGTAGACCAGGTAGGTGAACAGTATTTAGATTAAGGTAAAAAAGTATTCATTGCATTTATGGATTTGGGAAAGGCATATAGCTCTGACAGATTGTTACAAACATAGTTGGTCCCTGGGTTATAGCACTTTTCGTAACAAATGAACAAACTTAGCACGTCCAGGGGTCTTCACTCGTAGAGGAAAAGGAATTTTCTTGGTTTCTATTTAATTTATTAATAACGATAATAGCCGCTTAAATCCACTTCCTCATATTTTGCACTATGAGTAGAACAATTATCCCACGCCTCATTAAAACATCAGAGTACTAGGTTAAGTATTTACAAATGGCTCTGAGTAAGACAGGAAATATCAGTATATATACAGGCACAGGCGTTGCTTAAAAACTCGAACACCACATTGATAGAGCTCTTACATAGGGTTCATTCTGCAATAAGCCCTCTTACAACACCAGGCTTGCTCACTTGGTTTCACTTTCTTTAAGAGTTTCTCAACTGCCTTCTCCAACCGAGATAAGTCTTTAGCAATGAGTTTCCGAAAATTCCTGGTATTTTCTAGGGAGGCGAATGGTAGTTTAGAGCTGGATACTTCCCTAGACCCTTCCTGGTTCGAAGAAGGTATGAACTAAACAAAGTAAGGCTTTAGCCAACTTTGGCTCAGTCGGAGCAGGGGTTGAGCAGCTCAAAAACATCTACTGGTGCTTGGCCAGGTCGCACCAACAGTTTAGACTAATTAAATAACCTACCTATATACAAAGCTAAGTAATATACGACCAGTAATATACGACCAGTAATATACGACTCCTGAATATAATATTAAGTGAAATAGCAAAAATAACATGTAAAAGTATACCACTGCGATAATTTAAAAAGTAGAAATTGGTTTTACTTAAATGGACAAAAGGTGTAACAAAGATTATGCAAATGTATGGAATAGGGGGGAGGTTACTGAAATCAATAAGAGTTTTTATGAGGAAGGTGAGGCTCAGGTTAAAGTATGTAGAGAAAAAGGAGATTATTTCCAGTAAACGTAAGCCTTAGACAGGAATGTGTGATGTCACCATGGTTGTTCAATATATTTATAGACAGGGTTGTAAGAGAAGTGAATGCTAGGGTCTTGGCAAGAGGTGTGGGATTAGGAGATAAAAAAATCTAACACAAAGTGGAAAGTTGTCTTTTGGGAGAATCTAAGAGAAGTTGCAGAGGTTGGTGAGAGTCTGGAAGGGAATGTAAATGATGGAAATTTAAAGTGAACATAGGAAAGAGCAAGGTGATGAGTATAACAAAAAAAATTAAGTAATGAAAGATTGGATATCAGATTGGAGGGAAGGAGTATGGTGGAAGTGAATATATTCAGATATTTAGAAGTGGCCTTATCAGCAGATAGGTCTACGAAAGATGAGGGGGAAAAAAACATGGGTGGAAGCACTGAGGAATCTTTGGAGACAAAGAATGTTTACCATGTAAGCAATGAGAAGGAATGTGTTAGAGTATAGTGGTACCAACTCTCTCATATGGGTCTGAAGCATCGGTGATGAATGTTGCAACTAGAAGGTTGGAAGCATGGGAAATGTCGTGTCTGAGTGGTTTGTGCGGTGTGAATATAATTCAGAGAAACCGTAGCTTAGAGAACAGAAGGTGCGGGGTTTCTAAAAGTATTACCCAGAGGGGTTGATGATATTGTTCGGACATTGAGAGAGGATGGAACAAAGTAGTATAACTTGGAGGGTATATAAATATATAGTGGAAATAAGGTGAGGTAGGAGTCGTCCTAGGAAATGTTGGAGGAAGGGTGGGTACAGGAGGTTTTGTGTGCTAGGGGCTTGGACTTCCAGCAAGCATGCGTGAACGTGTTAAATAGGATTGACTGGAGATGAATGGTTTTTATGCCTTGACGTGAGTGTGAGCAAAGTAACATTTATGAAGAGATTCAGGGAAACCGGTTAGCCGGACTTGAGTCCTGGAGGTGGAAAGTATAGAGCCTTCACTCTGAGGGAGGAATGTTGATATGTTGTTGTTTTTTTTTTACTGTAATGAGGTCTTCAAAGTGATTGTTGACAATGATGAAGTTTTTCTTCTCGGGTTTCCCTCCAGTGGTTTCTATCGATAAACAACAATATAATTTATTTACTTTTCTTTCTGGGTTTCTTATTATTATTATTCTTCACTCATTTTATTATCATATTTCTTCACTATGTTTTATCATTATTTTCATTATATTAATTAATTTATTATCCAGAAATGGAATAATCCTTCACCATGAAGAAATTCCATTCAATCAAAGTTACCAGGCAATTCATCATCGTACTCTTCACTAAGTTTTCATCACAAATTTTGACTTCACTCCAGAAATTATCAATAAGTTTATTATAGGGGCAATTCACTCAATGTTCTTAAACCGAAATAACATATCTTCACTCACAATCATTTTTTCAGAAAGTGTTATCTTCACCAGAGTTGCTTATTCCACTCCAGTAGTTTTTCTTCAACTCATATGGTTTCTTCATCCAGAAAGTTTCTCCCAGCCAGGGTTTCTTCACTCCAGTGGTTTCTTCACTCCAGTGGTTTCTTCACTCCAGTGGTTTCTTCACTCCAGTGGTTTCTTCACTCCAGTGGTTTCTTCACTCCAGTGGTTTCTTCACTCCAGTGGTTTCTTCACTACCAGTGGTTTCTTCACTCCAGTGGTTTCTTCACTCAGTGGTTTCTTCACTCCAGTGGTTTCTTCTCTCAAGTGTTTCTTCACTCCAGTGGGTTTCTTCACTCCAGTGGTTTTTAAACTCCAGTGGTTTCTTCACTACAGGTTTCTTACTCCAGTGGTTTCTTCACTCCAGTGGTTTCTTCACTCCAGTGGTTTCTTCACTCCAGTGGTTTCTTCATCCAGTGGTTTCTTCACTCCAGTGGTTTTTTTCACTCCAGTGGTTTTTCTTCACTCCAGTGTTTCTTCACTCAGTGGTTTCTTCACTCAGTGGTTTCTTCTACTCCAGTGGTTTCTTCACTCCAGTGGTTTCTTCACTCCAGTGGTTTTCTTCACTCCAGTGGTTTTCTTCACTCCAGTGGTTTCTTCACTCCAGTGGTTTCTTCACTCATGGTTTCTTCACTCCAGTGGTTTCTTCACTCCATGTGGTTTCTTCACTCCAGTGGTTTCTTCCTCAGTGTTCCATAGTGGTTTCTTCATCCTGGTTTCTTCAGCCCAGTGTTTTTTTCATCCAGTGGTTTCTTCATCAAGTGGTTTCTTCACTCCAGTGGTTTCTTCACTCAGTGGTTTCTTCACTCCAGTGGTTTCTTCACTCCAGTGTTTTTTCACCCCAGTGGTTTCTTCACTCCAGTGGTTTCTTCACTCCAGGGTTCTTTCAATCCAGTGGTTTCTCAGTCAGTGGTTTCTTCCAGTGGTTCTTCATCCGTGTTTCTTCACCCCAGTGGTTTCTTAATAGTGGTTTCTTCACTCCAGTGGTTTCTTCACTCCAGTGGTTTCTTAGTCTGTGGTTTCTCAGTCCTGTGTTTCTTCAGTCCAGTGGTTTCTTCAGTCCAGTGGTTTCTTCAGTCTAGTGTTTCTTCACTCCTGTGTTTCTTTACTCCAGTGGTTTCTTCAGTCCAGTGGTTTCTTCATTCAGTGGTTTCTTCACTCCAGTGGTTTCTTCTCTCCAGTGGTTTATTCACTCCATGGTTTCTTCACTAATGTGGTTTCTTCATTCAGTGGTTTCTTCACTCCAGTGGTTTTTCAGTACAATCGTTTCTTCAGTCCAGTGGTTCCTTCAGTCCAGGGGTTTTTCTTCACTCCAGTGGTTTCTTCAGTACAGTGGTTTCTTCAGTCCAGTGGTTTCTTCACTCAGTGGTTTCTTCAGTCCAGTGGTTCTTCAGTCCAGGGGATTTCTTCAGCGCAGTGGTTTTCTTATTTTTCCAGTGGTTTCTTCACTCAAGTGGTTTTCTTCACTCCACTGGTTTCTTGCACTCCAGTGGTTTCTTCACTCCAGTTGTTTATTCAGTCCATTGGTTTCTTCAGTCCAGTGGTTTCTTCACTCCAGTGGTTTCTTCAGTCCAGTGGTTTCTTCAGTCCAGTGATTTCTTCAGTGCAGTGGTTTCTTCATCCCAGTGGTTTCTTCACTCAAGTGGTTTCTTCACTCCATGGTTTCTGCAGTCCAGTGGTTTCTTCACTCCAGCTGTTTATTCAGTCCAGTGGTTTCTTCAGTCCAGTGGTTTCTTCATTCCAGTGGTTTCTTCACTCCAGTGGTTTCTTCAGTCCAGAGGTTTCTTCACTCCAGTGGTTTCTTCACTCCAGTGGTTTCGTCACTTAAGTGGTTTCTTCACTCCAGTCGTTTCTTCACTCCAGTGGTTTCTTCACTAAATTGGTTTCTTCAGTCCAGTGGTTTCTTCACTACAGTGGTTTCTTCAGTCCAGTGGTTTCTTCACTCCAGTGGTTTCTTCACTCCAGTGGTTTCGTCACTTAAGTGGTTTCTTCACTCCAGTGGTTTTCTTCACTAAATTGGTTTCTTCAGTCCAGTGGTTTCTTCACTCCAGTGGTTTCTTCAGTCCTGTGGTTTCTTCACTCCAGTTGTTTCTTCACTCCAGTGGTTTCTTCACTCCAGTGGTTTCTTCACTCCAGTGGTTTCTTCACTCCAGTGGTTTCTTCAGTCCTGTGGTTTCTTCAATCCAGTGGTTTCTTCAGTCCAGTGATTTCTTCAGTCCAGTGGTTTCTTAAGTAGAGTGGTTTTTTCACTCCAGTGGTTTCTTCACTCCAGTGGTTTCTTAAGTCCTGTGGTTTCTACAGTCCTGTGGTTTCTTCAGTCCAGTGGTTTCTTCAGTCCAGTGGTTTCTTCAGTCCAGTGGTTTCTTCACTCCTGTGGTTTCTTCACTCCAGTGGTTTCTTCAGTCCAGTGGTTTCTTCAGTTCAGTGGGTTTCTTCACTCCAGTGGTTTCTTCTCTCCCAGTGGTTTATTCACGTCCAATGGTTTCTTCACTAATGTGGTTTCTTCATTACAGTGGTTTCTTCACTCCAGTGGTTTATTCAGTACAATCGTTTCTTCAGTCCAGTGGTTTCTTCACTCCAGTGGTTTCTTCAGTACAGTGGTTTCTTCAGTCCAGTGGTTTCTTCACTCCAGTGGTTTCTTCAGTCCAGTGGTTTCTTCAGTCCAGTGATTTCTTCAGTGCAGTGGTTTCTTCAGTCCAGTGGTTTCTTCACTCAAGTGGTTTCTTCACTCCACTGGTTTCTGCAGTCCAGTGGTTTCTTCACTCCAGTTGTTTATTCAGTCCATTGGTTTCTTCAGTCCAGTGGTTTCTTCACTCCAGTGGTTTCTTCAGTCCAGTGGTTTCTTCAGTCCAGTGATTTCTTCAGTGCAGTGGTTTCTTCAGTCCAGTGGTTTCTTCACTCAAGTGGTTTCTTCACTCCACTGGTTTTCTGCAGTCCAGTGGTTTTCTTCACTCCAGCTGTTTATTCAGTCCAGTGGTTTCTTCAGTCCAGTGGTTTCTTCATTCCAGTGGTTTCTTCACTCCAGTGGTTTCTTCAGTCCAGAGGTTTCTTCACTCCAGTGGTTTCTTCACTCCAGTGGTTTCGTCACTTAAGTGGTTTTCTTCACTCCAGTCGTTTCTTCACTCCAGTGGTTTCTTACTAAATTGGTTTTTTCAGTCCAGTGGTTTCTTCACTACAGTGGTTTCTTCAGTCCAGAGGTTTCTTCACCCCAGTGGTTTCTTCACTCCAGTGGTTTCGTCACTTAGTGGTTTCTTCACTCCAGTGGTTTCTTCACTCCAGTGGTTTCTTCACTAAATTGGTTTCTTCATCTCAGTGGTTTCTTCACTACAGTGGTTTCTTCAGTCCAGTGGTTTCTTCACTCCAGTGGTTTCTTCACTTCAGTGGTTTCTTCACTGCAGTGGTTTCTTCACTCCAGTGGTTTCTTCACTCCAGTGGTTTCTTCACTCCAGTGGTTTCTTCACTCCTGTGGTTTCTTCACTCCAGTGGTTTCTTCACTCCAGTGGTTTCTTCTAAAGTTCCAGTGGTTTCTTCACTCTGTGGTTTCTTCAGTCCTGTGGTTTCCTCAGTAAGTGGTTTCTTCAGTCCAGTGGTTTTCTTCACTCATTGTGTTTCTTCAGTAGAGTGGTTTCTTCAGTCCAGTGGTTTCTTCACTCCAGTGGTTTCTTCAGTCCTGTGGTTTCTTCACTCGAGTGGTTTCTTCACTCCAGTGGTTTCTTCAGTAGAGTGGTTTTTTCAGTCCAGTGGTTTCTTCACTCCAGTGGTTTCTTCAGTCCTGTGGTTTCTTCACTCCAGTTGTTTCTTCACTCCAGTGGTTTCTTCACTCCAGTGGTTTCTTCACTCCAGTGGTTTTTTTCACTCCAGTGGTTTCTTCAGTCCTGTGGTTTCTTCAATCCAGTGGTTTCTTCAGTCCAGTGATTTCTTCAGTCCAGTGGTTTCTTAAGTAGAGTGGTTTTTTCACTCCAGTGGTTTCTTCACTCCAGTGGTTTCTTAAGTCCTGTGGTTTCTACAGTCCTGTGGTTTCTTCAGTCCAGTGGTTTCTTCAGTCCAGTGGTTTCTTCAGTCCAGTGGTTTCTTCACTCCTGTGGTTTCTTCACTCCAGTGGTTTCTTCAGTCCAGTGGTTTCTTCAGTTCAGTGGTTTCTTCACTCCAGTGGTTTCTTCACTCCAGTGGTTTATTCACTCCAATGGTTTCTTCACTAATGTGGTTTCTTCACTACAGTGGTTTCTTCACTCCAGTGGTTTATTCAGTACAATCGTTTCTTCAGTCCAGTGATTTCTTCAGTCCAGTGGTTTCTTCAGCCCAGTGGTTTCTTCACTCCAGTGGTTTCTTCACTCCAGTGGTTTCTTCAGTCCAGTGGTTTCTTCACTCCAGTGGTTTCTTCAGTCCAGTGGTTTCTTCAGTCCAGTGATTTCTTCAGTGCAGTGGTTTCTTCAGTCCAGTGGTTTCTTCACTCAAGTGGTTTCTTCACTCCACTGGTTTCTTCACTCCACTGGTTTCTGCAGTCCAGTGGTTTCTTCACTCCAGTTGTTTATTCAGTCCAGTGGTTTCTTCAGTCCAGTGGTTTCTTCATTCCAGTGGTTTCTTCACTCCAGTGGTTTCTTCAGTCCAGAGGTTTCTTCACTCCAGTGGTTTCTTCACTCCAGTGGTTTCGTCACTTAAGTGGTTTATTCACTCCAGTGGTTTCTTGACTCCAGTGGTTTCTTCACTAAATTGGTTTCTTCAGTCCAGTGGTTTCTTCACTCCAGTGGTTTCTTCATGTCTTGTGGTTTTCTCCAGTCAAGTGGTTTCTTCAGCCAGTGGTTTTTCTTCTCTCCCAGTGGTTTATTCACCCCAGTGGTTTCTTCAGTACAGTGGTTTCTTCACTAAAGTGGTTTCTTCACTCCTGTTATTGCTGTTCTTACTGCTGAACAGCAGTTTAGTGCCGATGAAGGTAGCGTAGGTAGCAATGATACGGCCGTGGACTAGTTTGGCTTTAATTGGGTAGGAGTGAGTACACAACGGGCAGTGTGAGGGAGTGACCGCAAGCCAGTCCGTGGAGGGGGAGCACTTGTGTCTATCAAGTCGGTCGGCCTAGGAGTGAGGGCGGATGGTCTCAGCCTCCCACTGACCTGAGTGAGCCTACAGAGGGGGCCAGCACCAAAAATGCCGCAAAATATGAACTAGTCAGAGCAGACGGCTAGGCTGTGTGTGCTGACAGTACAGGCTGTTTACATTTGCTCGGCCACGCACCTCGCGTCGTCCCGACGCGACAATACTGGTGGGCCCGCAAGTATAAAGGAATTACTTACACTAGCTACCCCAGAGAGGGACTGGCTTTCGCTCACTAGTAAATAAAAAATGGACATAAAAATGCAACAGGCAAAAAAAAACTCTCCCAACCAGGGGAAGAGAAAACTGGTTTGCCCGCGCTGTTTCATCGAGGAGAGAGTCCGGAGACGTCAGCACTGGAACTAAAATCTTGTATATACAGGTTGTCCGCAGGGCTGAACATCAGTTGACCACTAGTCTACGAACGTTGTTGCACCCTCACATCTGCAAACAATGACTGACAGTAGCATTTCCTAAGCTGTGACATGTGACTCAGAGGGCAGCACTGCCCTGACCGTAATACAGGCTCTTTTTTTTTATATAAAAACACTGGGTGCACATACCTACAATAATACTATATCCATGGAATTCATTACACTCTGGGTACCCTTCTAAAAGTAATTACATAATTTCATGATGTTGTCCACCCTGACTCCATTATCAATATGTGTGCATTTATACCCATTTCTGCAAGCAAACAATTAGCATAACTAGCGTAGGAGTCAGACAAGTCAGTAGGTACGTCAATGTCACAGAAATGTACTGTTGTCCTGGGTCGCAGGCCATAAGTATGGAGCCTTACTGGGCCGTCTTCCGTACCAGTAGTAGTGGGAGAAGGGATAGACGGGTTGTCCCTAGCATTAGTCTGATTGTGGCGTTGCAACGCACGCGACTCCAGCTCTGCTTCGGCCTGCACATGGTCCACATACTTCATGTGATCAAGGTGGGCTTCCTTGATAGTTCCCGTAGCAATCTCCTCACTTGAACTTATTGCCATGGAGCTGTCGTAGGACACGGTAAGGACCCACGAATTTTGGGACAAGTTTGTGCATACCTGGGGTCTGCGCTGGGTTGAGCAACATAACTTTGCAACCTGGTTCCACTTTGCTTTCCTTGGCGTGGGCATTGCGCTCGGACGTGAACCTATCAGTAGCTTTCTTAAGGTTCTCTCGTACCCGCTGGAAGACAAGCTGCGTTGTCCTCATCTTTACTACACTGGGGTTATCAGTATCGTAAGTAGGTCTAGGTGGAGCAAACAGAATTTCATATGGTAAGAGCTTGTCATAGCCATACAAAGCAAAATGAGGTGTCTCACCGATCGAGCTGTTGAGGGAGGAATTTAATGTACACTGAACATCTGGGATAGCCTCATCCCATGTAGTACAACTTGGGTTAACGGTTACTCTGAGCACCTCCAGGGCTTTGCGATTTGTACGTTCAGCAAGACCATTACTCGCAGGGTGGCGTGGAGCTACTGGCGCTTGGTGAATGTTGAATCTGGAGCAGAGATCCTGCATTATGCCATTTATAAACTCAGACCCTTTGTCTGACAGAAGGACACGTGAGCAAGTATGACGAAGAACAACATGCTCACGGAAAGCACTAGCGACCGTTTCGGCGGTTTTATCAGGAATGGGTACTAATTCATTGTACCGCGTCAAGTTATCTACCATTACAAGCAGGTGCTTATTTCCCTTCTCCGAGGTCGAGAAGTGCGTCAACAGGTCGACAGAAGTTCTCTCCCAGGGCTCCTTTGTAATGGGGTACTTTAGAATGGGGTTAGGACCCGTAATGGTACCCTTGTGCTGTAGGCAAACAACACACTGGTTTTACATGCTTGGCAATGTCCGCTGCCATCTTAGGCCAGAAATATTTAATTTGTGCCTGTTTGATTACTGCGGTCCTTCCCGGGGTGCGCTAAAACCCGGGACATTGTGGATCAAACCTAAGAGTAGCTGGTATCATGGACTCTGGTATCACCATTTGGGATAGGTTCTGCCGGGGTCCACCAGCTGTGCAACACGGCAAAAGTACTCCTTGGTTGACCACTAAATCCTTCAGTGGAACGGGAGACTTGACCTGTAAGTCAACATCCTCCTTGGTCAGGAAACGAAGGACTGGAGAACCACACAGGGTCCTGTCGTTTGGGCTCTCTCGAGATCCTCAACAGAGAACGAGTTGCCGACACTCACGAATGCTATATGCCTCGACCGGGCATCAGCTACAACATTTTGCTTACCTGGGACATAGCAAATTTCAGGGTTGTAGTCATTGAACGTGAGCGACCACCGAGCATGCTTTCCCGAGAGGTTCTTATTCGCAAAAAGGGCCAATAAGGGTAAATGATCTGTGTAAATCTTGATAGGATAATGATAGATGATATCCCGAAAATGACTCAGGGCCCATACAATGGCTAAAGCTTCTAGCTCTGTCACTGAATAATTGACTTCCGCTTTAGTAAGGACACGGCTAGCATAGGCAATAGGCTGTTGCTTACCATTAGATTCCTGTGACAAGACTGCACAGATGCCAACTTTGCTGGCATCAGTCGTCAAGGTAAATGCCTTGGTAAAATCAGGGAAATCTAAGGGTAGGGGCTGATGTTAACTTGTTCTTAAGAATGACAAAAGCTAATTCCTGATCACACGTCCACTCAAAAGGGGCATCCTTCTTGAGTAAGCGTGTCAGGGGTGCAGCAATGGTGGAGAAACCTGCGATAAAGGTGTGGTAGAAACCCGCCAGGCCTATGAAGGACCGGACTGCATCCGCCATCATGGGTCTGGGGAATTTCTGCACGGCCGAGATTTTAGACTCGTCCGTCTTTATGCCATTCTGAGTCACTACATGACCCAGAAATTTTATTTCCTTCCGGAGGAAATGACATTTGGAGAGTTTTACCTTAAGGTTTGCCTGAGCTAGCCTGTCCAATACCCTGTCAAGTTTCTCAAGATTTGACGGGACATCTTGCGACATGACTATGAGATCATCCAGGTAGACCATGAGCGTGCCACCTAGGAGGGTATGGAAAATTGTCGTCATCAAATGACTAAACGTGATTGGGCTTCTGCGCAAGCTGAAGGGCATCCTCCTGAACTGGTAATGACCAGTTGGAGTAGAGAAAGCTGTCAACTCTTTGCTCTCATCATCGAGGGGGATCTGCCAGAACCCTTGAAGAAGATCAAGAGTTGAAAAGACCTTATTATCGCCGATGTTCTGCAACAGGTCGTTCAGAACTGGCAACGGAAAGCGGTCTGGGATCGTACATGCATTCAGTTTCCTGTAATCGATAACAGGGCGCCAGGTTCCGTCCTTCTTGGGGACCAGAATAAGGGGAGCATTCCACGGGGAAGTGGACTCCTCAATAACTCCATCACGGAGCATCCGTGTAATGAGTTCTTCGGCGAAGACTCTTTGCGCATGTTGCAGGCGATACACAGGTACATAAATGGGTTTAGTACCTTTGTCAAGTGGAATACGGTGAGAGATCAGTGGGGTCAAACCCACTGACTCACCATCTAGTGCGACTGCAGAACGTGCACGATTGAGAACCTGGAGAAGTTTTGGGACCTCTTCAGGATAGTCTGTCAAAGCTAGATCATCTTCCTGCACTGGCCGGGTGTTGGAAGAGTCAGCAGCAGACTCGCCTGGGAGAACTGCATTCACGAGGAAGTCAGCTGGGGCTTCACCCTCCACTCTCACCGGGAGAGGGAATCTGACAAGGTCGACAAGTGAGGTATTCTTCCGCAGGGGAAATTCTCGACTGTGCATGTTGACAACAAGGACTTGCAACTTACCACGTTGCACTGTGTGCAAGGATGGTTCAAGGGAGAGGCCCTTGACTCGGCACGTGTCATTGTCAACCAGCACATGGTCTCCTTCAAAAGCTCTGCTCACGTACACCGTAACAGGAGTGAGCGAGTTAGCTGACAAAGTGACGTCATACTTTGTACAAGCAGTAACTCTGCTCGCTGATGCCATGACACGAGTCAGACAGTCGCCTGCCGACAGGGATACTGCGGCTTGACAACTGCTGTTCTCTACAACAGCATCAGAGTTAGAGTGAAGGTTAGACTGGGCGTCCCCAGACTGGGTTTCACTGGTAACTAAGCGCTGATGGCCAGGAGGTGACGGGCAACGAGCTGTACTACGAGGTCGATCAGGACAAGAGACCGACCCCGGGGAGAATGTGCTATGGAAACCACCGGTGACAGCGGAGTCAACGGCATCGTGAGCCTACTCAGGGTGGAGGGGTTGATGCCAGTCAACACCATCGGTCGACGCCAGTCAACATCATCCGTCGTCATCCAACGCACCTGCTGGCCTAAAGAGTTATCTGTTACTCCCAGCGTCTTGACGGGACCTGAGATAGATCTTCGTCCTAGATTTTTTCCCACAAAATCTGGACATAGGCGTCACGGCGTCATCTCCAGCCTTAGCAGTCATGTGTTCACCTCATCACCCTCTCTACAGCCCTTCAACACTCTCCAGCACCATTCTCCTGCCTCCTACAGCGTCCCTATGCCCTTCTCAGCTACAAGAAGTAGAGGTGAGGTCGTTTAGTGTGTTGGCTTCGTGTGGCTCCAAACGCGTGACCACGAGGCAGCTCTGGGGTTGGTTTATACCCTAATCAGCGTGTAAACACACCAGCCTCCTCTACAGCCTTCTCTGCTACGCAACGACGTCCATCTCGCCGTCCATGTGTGTTGTGTTCTTCCCAGTTTCCTCCAAGAAGTTCTACCTGGCTTAACCACATGGGAACCCAGTTGGCTTAGCCCCTAAGCCAGCTCAGCTCAGCCCCCACGCCGTCTACAGCAGCTCGTGACTCATCATTGTGTCTACAACTACTCAGCATCTACTTATCTCCAGCCAGTGCATTTTTTTTTTTTTTGTGTTGCCCAGTTAAATTTTTTTTTTCTTTCCCTTGCTGTTACATTCCCAGTTCATCACCAGTTCTGTTTTCCCCAGTGATTTGTTACAGTAAAATTTACTCGTCCCAGTTCATAGTTTCACTTAAGCTTGCTTTTAGCACGTTCGAGTAGTGCAGTAAATGTTTTGTTCTCCGTGTGCTGAAGCCGCAGCCAGTCAGACACGCTTACCAGTGTAAACAAACCACGCACAGCTGTGGCTCACGCTGAGTTAGCCACGTTCCTCTCATATCTTATACCTCCACAGAGTAACCCCGGTCTTTCCTGTTCTTCCCAAGTCCATTCTGATAATTTTTCCTACGACATTGAAGCCCCATAGCAGTATCCAAATGCTACGAGGCGTGTAGTGTTACTAGAGCATCATGAAAGTTTCAGGACCTGCAGCACCCAGGACCTTCGTCCTTTCTCCTGCACTCAAAGTTAAGTAAACAGTGACTTACCTAGCATTTTCTAATATTTTGTGACATTATTTAACTGTCCTGCACCAATACAGTTACAGTTACTGAAGCCATACTTCAGTAAATTGTTCAGTTTTAGTCATCAGTGTACATTTTGCCACTTACCTACAGCTACTTAAATTTTGTACATTTATTTTGCACTCCTACATTTTAAATTTCAGTATTTTATTCTGCTTCTTGCACCTCAGTTATTGATTTAATTTGTTCATTGTTAACCATTTATACAATTTACCTCTCACACACAGTTTGCAAGTAATTCCTTGTGCTGTTAATTTTGTTAGTTGCACCTGCAAGTTAGTCACAGATTGTTGACAACCCTGCACTGTTTTGTTTGTTAGTGTGTATTTTTTTTCTTTAATAAGTGTAATCTTCAAGTACTTAAGTATTAGTTTATTCTACCTGCAGTGATACAATCTGTGCCTAGCCATTACACTTTTCTCCTGTTTCCCATTTATTTGCTTTACATATATTCTATGTTTTATCTGTGAATATTCACCAATGTGCATTACTTTTTGCTATTTTGTATATCCAAGTCATTGAGTGCATTTTTGGGAACCTGCTTATTTACCTTTAAAGTACCAAAATTACTTGTGAAGTTCATTAATTTTGATCTTGAGATTGTGAAATTTTTGTTTTTGCCAGTGTACACCCTGCTAACACCAGTGTACACCCTGCTAACACCAGTGTACATCCTGCTAACACCAGTTAACCTTTGCCCTATTCTTGAATTTAATAATTTGCATTTTTATTAATTTTATTTTGTGTGCAATATAGCATTTCTTGATACAAGTGCATTTTTTTTTCTCTGTGATTTTTGGCACTATCCTATACTCTGATATCTTTGCTGTGCCAACTTCCCTTTGTGCAAGTGAATTACCTTTTTTTGCATTCCAATTTGCAACTGCTAGCACCTGCAATATTTTTAAACGTGCTTGCAGCACAGTTTAGTGTTGTGTAGTACCTGATTTATTTTAAATTTTGTGCAATTTTTGCTACCAGTGTTTACAGTTCAACTCCTTTTCATAAATTTTGTTGCCAGTCTCCTGGTGAAATTATTAACCACCCTTAGCTTCATTTTGTGCACTTCCCTGAAGTTCATTCACTTGCATACATCTCTTATTTTGTGTTTCAGAGTGTACCACTTTTTTGTTGTTGTTTTGCTCAAATTATTTCCATCACTAAGCAGTTTACCTAGTACAGTGCTGCCGTGTTCTCTCTGACTCTGTGTTGAATTGTAGCCAGTGCATACCATTTCTTGCTCTGACCTGTTTACCCTCTTCGTGACCTGCTTGCGTTTGAACAATTGACGTCATGACTAAGACACGCAGTGGCCGTACCATTAGTCCAGATTCTGCTGATGCTAGCAATGGTGCCTCAGCCAGCGTGAACACGTGGCAGGGCATCGAAGCCCCCGTGACATTTGGTCAACTTGTGGCTCAAGTCTCGACCACCAGTGGGCCGGCTACTCGTCCATACCCGACCCTTCTTTTTGACGGTCGTTCAAATAGGTTAGAGCCATGGCTGCAGTCAGTCGAGACGACTGTTAAGGCCCTATTTGATAGTCCCACGGATGCACAGTACATTCGTGCTGCTGTTGCAGCAGTGGATCTCACCCGGGATGATATAGGTGCCTTTGTGCAGCTCAATCGCGTTTGTAAGATTCAGTCTTGGGACGAGCTTAAGGAGGAATTTAGGCGTTATTTTCGGCGTAGTCGCCAATGCCATTACATTGACATCGTTACCAGCGTCTTGGCCGAATGTCAATACCGGCACGAAAGCCCCCTGGCTTGCATTTGCCGGTTTGAGCAAGCCGCCAAAGACTTTACTGATGCCATCAGCTCCACTAAGTGGGTGAATGGTGACAACTGTATTAAAGCTGAAGACATCATCCCCATGCTGGCTGTAGGCATCATGCAGAGGGATGCCCCCCTAACCTCCGAGGTGCCATTGATGCGCTAGGACTCGGCCCTCAGCACGACGTCCTGGGTGCATATGATGCCATTGACGCGATCAAGCCGCCTGCCGAGCTAGGCAAGGTTTGTCGCTTTGTGGATGATCCTATACCCATCCTTCCGGCGCCGTCCACAGTGACCCGGCGGTCGCAGCCGTAAGTCATTTTTGCCGCTGCTGTCAGACAGCCAGCCTACAAAGTTTCTAACCCCAGTCACACTAACACTCGCCCAAGTAAAAATATTGACCACAGTAACAACAGTCAGTCTCATACAAAAAAACAGTCATCAACCTCTTGGACCAAGGCACAACGTCGCCAGCAAACATCACCTCCAACCTCACCTGCTAAGCGCGTAGTGACTTGTTACAACTGTGGCAAACGCGGGCACTACCGATCGGAGTGTTGCAAACCTAAGTCCCCGCAAAGTAACCATCACCGTCCCCACGCTCAGTATCAAAGTAACTGTAACCATCCCACCGCTGTCACCACTGTTATTGCTGTTCTTACTGCTAAACAGCGGTTTAGTGCCGATGAAGGTAGCGTAGGTAGCAATGATACGGCCGTGGACTAGTTTGGCTTTAATTGGGTAGGAGTGAGTACACAACGGGCAGTGTGAGGGAGTGACCGCAAGCCAGTCCGTGGAGGGGGAGCACTAGTGTCTATCAAGCCGGTCGGCCTAGGAGTGAGGGCAGATGGGCTCAGCCTCCCACTGACCTGAGTGAGCCTACAGAGGGCAGCACCTAAATGCAGCGAAATATGAACTAGTCAGAGAAGACGGCTAGGCTGTGTGTTCTGACAGTACAGGCTGTCTACACTCCAGTGGTTTCTTCAATCCAGTGGTTTCTTCACTAAAGTGGTTTCTTCAGTTATGTGGTTTCTTCAGTCCAGTGGTTTCATCTGTCCAGTGCTTTCTTCAGTCCAGTGGTTTCTTCAGTCAAGTTGTTTTTTCAGTACAGTGGTTTCGTCGCTCATGTGGTTTCTTCAGTCCAGTGGTTTCTTCAGTCAAGTGGTTTCTTCACTAAAGTGGTTTCCTCACTCCAGTGGTTTCTTCACTGAAGTGGTTTCCTCAGTCCAGTGGTTTCTTCACTCCAGTGGTTTCTTCACTTCAGTGGTTTCTTCACTCCAGTGGTTTCTTCATTCCAGTGGTTTCTTCACTCCAGTGGTTTCTTCAGTCCTGTGGTTTCTTCACTCCAGTGGTTTCTTCACTCCAGTGGTTTCTTCACTCCAGTGGTTTCTTCAGTCCAGAGGTATATTCAGACCAGTGGTTTCTTCAGTCCAGTGTTTCTTTAGTCCAGTGGTTTCTTAAGTCCAGTGGTTTCTTCACTCCAGTGGTTTTTTCACTCCATTGGTTTCTTCAGTCCTGTGGTTTCTACAGTCCTGTGGTTTCTTCAGTCCAGTGGTTTCTTCAGTCCAGTGGTTTCGTCACTCCAGTGGTTTCTTCACTCCAGTGGTTTCTTCACTCCAGTGGTTTCTTCACTCCAGTGGTTTCTTCAGTTCAGTGGTTTCTTCACTCCAGTGGTTTCTTCACTCCAGTGGTTTCTTCACTCCAATGGTTTCTTCACTCCTGTGGTTTCTTCACTCCAGTGGTTTCTTCACTCCAGTGGTTTCTTCAGTACAGTCGTTTCTTCAGTCCAGTGGTTTCTTCAGTCCAGAGGTTTCTTCAGCTCAGTGGTTTCTTCACTCCAGTGGTTTCTACAGTCCAGTGGTTTCTTCAGTCCAGTGGTTTCTTCACTCCAGTGGTTTCTTCAGTCCAGTGGTTTCTTCAGCCCAGTGGTTTCTTCAGTCCAGTGGTTTCTTCAGTCTTGTGGTTTCTTCACTCCACTGGTTTCTGCAGTCCAGTGGTTTCTTCACTCCAGTGGTTTATTGAGTCCAGTGGTTTTCTCAGTCCAGTGGTTTCTTCACTCCAGTGGTTTCTTCACTCCAGTGGTTTCTTCAGTCCAGTGGTTTCTTCACTCCAGTGGTTTCTTCACTCCAGTGGTTTCCTCACTCCAGTGGTTTCTTCACTCCAGTGGTTTCTTCACTCCAGAGGTTTCTTCACTAAATTGGTTTCTACAGACCAGAGGTTTCTTCACTCCAGAGGTTTCTTCAGTCCAGTGGTTTCTTCACTCTAGTGGTTTCTTCACTCCAGTCGTTTTTTCAGTTCACTTTTTTCTTCGCTCCAGTGGTTTTTCACTCCAGTGGTTTCTTCTTTTCAGTGGTTTCTTCACTTCAGTGGTTTCTTCACTCAGTGGTATCTTCACTCCTGTGGTTTCTTCACTTCAGTGGTTTCTTCACTTAAGTGGTTTCTTCACCTCAGTGGTTTCTTCAATCCAGTGGTTTCTTCAGTCCAGTGGTTTTTTTCACTTCAGTGGTTTCTTCACTTCAGTGGTTTCTTCACTTCAGTGGTTTCTTCACTTCCGTGGTTTCTTCACTTCCGTGGTTTCTTCACTTCAGTGGTTTCTTCACTTCAATGGTTTCTTCACTTCAGTGGTTTCTTCAGTTCAGTGGTTTCTTCACTTCAGTGGTTTCTTAACTTCAGTGGTTTCTTCACTTCAGTGGTTTTTTCACTTCAGTGGTGTCTTCACTTCAGTGGTTTCTTCGCTTCAGTGGTTTCTTCACTTCAGTGGTTTCTTCACTCCAGTGGTTTCTTCACTTCAGTGGTTTCTTCACTTCAGTGGTTTCTTCACTTCAGTGGTTTCTTCACTTCAGTGGTTTCTTCTCTCCAGTGGTTCTTTCACTCCAGTGGTTTCTTCACTTCAGTGGTTTCTTCACTTCAGTGGTTTCTCCACTTCAGTGGTTTCTTCACTTCAGTGGTTTCTTCACTTCAGTGGTTTCATCAGTCCAGTAGTTTCATCAGTCCAGTGGTTTCTTCAGTCCAGTGGTTTCTTCAGTTCAGTTTTCTTTACTCCAGTGGTTTCTTCAGTCCAGTGGTTTTTTTTCAGTCCAGTGGTTTCTTCAACCCAGTTTTCTTCACTCCAGTGGTTTCATCAGTCCATTGTTTTCTTCAGTCCAGTGGGTTCTTCACTCCAGTGGTTTTTTCTGTCCTGTGGTTTCTTCACTCCAGTTGTTTCTTCACTCCAGAGGTTTCTTCACTCCAGTGGTTTCTTCACTCCAGTGGTTTCTTCACTCCAGTGGTTTCTTCAGTCCTGTGGTTTCTTCAATCCAGTGGTTTCTTCAGTCCAGTGATTTCTTCAGTTCAGTGGTTTCTTAAGTAGAGTGGTTTTTCACTCCATTGGTTTCTTCACTCCAGTGGTTTTTTTCAGTCCCGTGGTTTCTACAGTCCGTGGTTTCTTCATCCCGTTTGGGTTTTTTCATCAAGTGTTTCTTCATTCAGTGGTTCCTTCACTCACAGTGGTTTCTTCACTCCAGTGGTCTCTTCAGTCCCGTGGTTTTTTTCAGTTTCGTGGTTTTTTTCACTCCAGTGGTTTTCTCTCCCCGTGGGT
>NC_069439.1:25241821-25268548 GCF_026875155.1 Cherax quadricarinatus
AGGCTACAATTCAACACAGAGTCAGAGAAAAACACGGCAGCCTGTACTAGGAAAAACTGCTTAGGAGGGAAAATAATTTGAGCAAAACAACAAAAAAAAAGTGGTACACACTGAAACACAAATAAGAGATGAAAGGGCAAGTGAATGAACTTCAGGGAAGTGCACAAAATGAAGCTAAGGGTGGTTAATAATTTCACAAGGAGACTGGCAACAAAATTTATGAAAAGGAGTTGAACTGTAAACACTGGTAGCAAAAATTGCACAAAATTTAAAATAAATCAGGTACTACACAACACTAAACTGTGCTGCAAGCACAGTTTAAAAATATTGCAGGTGCTAGCAGTTGCAAATTGGAATGCAAAAAAAGGTAATTCACTTGCACAAAGGGAAGTTGGCACAGCAAAGATATCAGAGTATAGATAGTGCCAAAAATCACAGAGAAAAAAAATGCACTTGTATCAAGAAATGCTATATTGCACACAAAATAAAAATAAAAAATGCAAATTATTAAATTCAAGAATAGGGCAAAGGTTAACTGGTGTTAGCAGGATGTACACTGGTGTTAGCAGGGTGTACACTGGTGTTAGCAGGGTGTACACTGGCAAAAACAAAAATTTCACAATCTCAAGATCAAAATTAATGAACTTCAAAGTAATTTTGGTAATTAATGGTAAATAAGCAGGTTCCCAAAAATGCACTCAATGACTTGGATATACAAAATAGCAAAAAGTAATGCACATTGGTGAATATTCACAGATAAAACATAGAATATATGTAAAGCAAATAAATGGGGAAACAGGAGAAAAGTGTAATGGGCTAGGCACAGATTGTATCACTGCAGGTAGAATAAACTAATACTTAAGTACTTGAAGATTACACTTATTAAAGAAAAAAAAACACACAACAAACAAAACAGTGCGGGGTTGTCAACAATCTGTGACTAACTTGCAGGTGCAACTAACAAAATTAACAGCACACAGGAATTACTTGCAAACTGTGTGTGAGAGGTAAATTGTATAAATGGTTAACACTGAACAAATTAAATCAATAACTGAGGTGCAAGAAGCAGAATAAAATACTGAAATTTAAAATGTAGGAGTGCAAAATAAATGTACAAAATTTAAGTAGCTGTGGTAAGTGGCAAAATGTACACTGAGACTAAAACTGAACAATTTACTGAAGTATTTGGGTTCAGTAACTGTAACTGTATTGGTGCAGGACAGTTAAATAATGTCACAAAATATTAGGAAATGCTAGGTAAGTCACTGTTTACTTAACTTTGAGTGCAGGAGATGGACGAAGGTCCTGGGTGCTGCAGGTCCTGAAACTTTCAGTGATGCTCTAGTAACACTACACGCCTCGTAGCATTTGGATACTGCTATGGGGCTTCAATGTCGTAGGAAAAAATATCAGAATGGACTTGGGAAGAACAGGAAAGACCGGGGTTACTCTGTGGAGGTATAAGATATGAGAGGAACGTGGCTAACTCAGCGTGATCCACAGCTGTGCGTGGTTTGTTTACACTGGTAAGCGTGTCTGACTGGCTGCGGCTTCAGCACACGGAGAACAAAACATTTACTGCACTACTCGAACGTGCTAAAAGCAAGCTTAAGTGAAACTATGAACTGGGACGAGTAAATTTTACTGTAACAAATCACTGGGGAAAACAGAAATGGTGATGAAAATGGGAATGTAAACAGCAAGGGAAAGAAAAAAAAAATTTAACTGGGCAACACAAAAAAAAAAAAACTGCACTGGCTGGAGATAAGTAGATGCTGAGTAGTTGTAGACACAATGATGAGTCACGAGCTGCTGTAGACGGCGTGGGGGCTGAACTGAGCTGGCTTAGGGGCTAAGCCAACTGGGTTCCCACGTGGTTAAACCAGGTAGAACTTCTTGGAGGAAACTGGGAAGAACACAACACACATGGACGGCGAGATGGACGTCGTTGCGTAGCAGAGAAGGCTGTAGAGGAGGCTGGTGTGTTTACACGCTGATTAGGGTATAAACCCAAACCCCAGAGCTGCCTCGTGGTCACGCGTTTGGGGCCCCACGAAGCCAACACACTAAATGACCTCACCTCTACTTCTTGTAGCTGAGAAGGGCATAGGGACGCTGTAGGAGGCAGGAGAATGGTGCTGGAGTGTGTTGAAGGGCTGTAGAGAGGGTGATGAGGTGAACACATGACTGCTAAGGCTGGAGATGACGCCGTGACGCCTATGTCCAGATTTTGTGGGAAAAAATCTAGGACGAAGATCTATCTCAGGTCCCATCAAGACGCTGGGAGTAACAGATAACTCTTTAGGCCAGCAGGTGCGTTGGATGACGACGGATGATGTTGACTGGCATCGACCGATGGTGTTGACTGGCATCAACCCCTCCACCCTGAGTAGGCTCACGATGCCGTTGATTCCACTGTCACCGGTGGTTTCCATAGCACATTCTCCCCGGGGTCGGTCTCTTGTCCTGATCGACCTCGTAGTAGAGCTCGTTGCCCGTCACCTCCTGGCCATCAGCGCTTAGTTACCAGTGAAACCCGTCTGGGGACGCCCAGTCTAACCTTCACTCTAACTCTGATGCTGTTGTAGAGAACAGCAGTTGTCAAGCCGCAGTATCCCTGTCGGCAGGCGACTGTCTGACTCGTGTCATGGCATCAGCGAGCAGAGTTACTGCTTGTACAAAGTATGACGTCACTTTGTCAGCTAACTCGCTCACTCCTGTTACGGTGTACGTGAGCAGAGCTTTTGAAGGAGACCATGTGCTGGTTGACAATGACACGTGCCGAGTCAAGGGCCTCTCCCTTGAACCCATCCTTGCACACAGGGGCAACGTGGTTAAGTTGCAAGTCCTTGTTGTCAACATGGCACAGTCGAGAATTTCCCCTGCGGAAGAATACCTCACTTGTCGCCCTTGTCAGATTCCCTCTCCGGTGAGAGTGGAGGGTGAAGCCCCAGCTGCTTCCTCGTAAATGCGTTCTCCCAGGCGAGTCTGCTGCTGACTCTTCCAACACCGGCCAGTGCAGGAAGATGATCTAGCTTTGACAGGACTATCCTGAGGGTCCCAAACTTTCAGGTTAATGGCACGTTCTGCAGTCGCCTAGAGGGTGGGTAAAGGGGGGGTTTGACCCCACTGATCTCTCACCGTATTCCACTTGACAAAGGTACTAAACCCCATTTATGTACCTGTGTATCGCCTGCAACATGCGCAAAGAGTCTTCGCCGAAGAACTCATTACACGGATGCTCCGTGATGGAGTTATTGAGGAGTCCACTTCCCCGTGGAATGCTCCTTATTCTGGTCCCCAAGAAGGACGGAACTGGCGCCTGTTATCGATTACAGGAAACTGAATGCATGTACGACCCCAGACCGCTTTCCGTTGCCAGTTCTGAACGACCTGTTGCAGAAACATCGGCGATAATAAGGTCTTTTCAACTCTTGATCTTCTTCAAGGGTTCTGGCAGATCCCCTCGATGATGAGAGCAAAGAGTTGACAGCTTTCTTACTCAACTGGCCCATTACCAGTTCAGGGGATGCCCTTCGGCTTGCGCAGAAGCCCAATCACTTTAGTCATTTGATGACGACAATTTCCATACCCTCCTAGGGCACGCTCAGGGTCAAACTGGATGATCTCATAGTCATGTCGCAAGATGTCCTCAAATCTTGAGAAACTTGACAGGGTATTGGACAGGCTAGCTCAGGCAAACCTTAAGGTAAAATTCCCAAATGTCATTTCCCCCGGAAGGAAATAAAATTTCTGGGTCAGTAGTGACTCAGAATGGCATAAGACGGACGAGTCTAAAATCTCGGCCGTGCAGAAATTCCCCGACCCATGATGGCGGATGCAGTCCGGTCCTTCATGGGCCCTGGGGGGTTTCTACCACACCTTTATCGCAGGTTTCTCCCCCTGCTGCACCCCTGACACGCTTACTCAAGAAGGATGCCCCTTTTTGAGTGGACGTGTGATCAGGAATTAGCTTTTGTCATTCTTAGAACAAGTTAACATCAGCCCCTACCCTTAGTTTTCCCTGATTTTACCAAGGCTTTTACCTTGACGACTGATCCCAGCAAGTTGGCATCTGTGCAGTCTTGTCACGGGAAATTTAAATGGTAAGCAACAGCTATTGCCTATGCTTAGCCGTGGTCCTTACTAAAGCGGAAGTCAATTATTCAGTGACAGAGCTAGAAGCTTTAGCCATTGTATGGGCCCTGAGTCATTTTCGGGATATCATCTATCATTATCCTATCAAGATTTACACAGATCATTTACCCTTATTGGCCCTTTTTGCGAATAAGACTCTCGGGAAAGCATGCTCGGTGGTCGCTCACGTTCAATGACTAAACCCCTGAAATTTGCTATGTCCCAGGAAAGCAAAATTTGTAGCTGATCCCCGGTCGAGGCATATAGCATTGTGAGTGTCGGCAACTCGTTCTCTGTTGAGGATCTCGAGAGAGCCCAACGACAGGACCCTGTGTGGTCTCCAGTCCTTCGTTTCCTGACCAAGGAGGATGTTGACTTACAGGTCAAGTCTCCCGTTCCACTGAAGGATTTAGTGGTCAACCAAGGAGTACTGTGCCGTGTTCCCACAGCTGGTGGACCCCGGCAGAACCATATCCCAAACTGGTGATACCAGAGTCCATGATACCAGCTACTTTGGTTGATCCACAATGTTCCCAGGTGTAGCGCACCGGGAAGGACCGCAGTATCAAACAGGCACAAATTAAATATTTTGGCCTAAAATGGCAGCGGGCATTGCCAAGCATGTAACCAGTGTGTTGTTTGCCTACAGCACAAGGGTACCATTACAGGTCCTAACCCCATTCTAAAGTTACCCCATTACAAAGGTGCCCCGGGAGAGAACTTCTGTCGACCCGTTGACGAACTTCTCGACCTCGGGAAGGGAAATAAGCACCTGCTTGTAATGGTAGATAACTTGACGCGGTACTGAATTAGTACCTTCCTGATAAACCCCCGAAACGGTCGCTAGTGCTTTCCCTGAGCATGTTGTTTTTTCGTCATACTTGCTCAGTGTCCTTCTGTCAGACAAAGGGTCTGAGTTTATAAATGGCATAATTTCAGGATCTCTGTCCAGATTCAACATTCACAAGCGCCAGTAGCCCACGCCCCCCTGCGAGTAATGGTCTTGCTGAACGTAAAATCGCAAAGCCCTGGAGGTGCTCAGAGTAACGTTAACCCAAGTTGTACTACATGGGATGGCTATCCCAGATGTTCAGTGTACATTAATTCTCCCTCAACAGCTCGATCGGTGAGAACCTCATTTTGCTTTGTATGGCTATGACAAGCTCTTACCATATGAATTCTGTTTGCTCCAAGACCTACTTACGATACTGATAACCCCAGTGTAGTAAAGATGAGGACAACGCAGCTTGTCTTCCAGCGGGTACGAGAGAACCTTAAGAAAGCTATGATAGGTTCACGTCGAGCGCAATGCCCACGCCAAGGAAAGCAAAGTGGAACCAGGTTGCAAAGTTATGTTGCTCAACCCAGCGCAGACCCCAGGTATGCACAAACTTGTCCCAAAATTCGTGGGTCCTTACCCTGTCCTAGACAGCTCCATGGGAATAAGTTCAAAGGGGAGGGAAAATTGCTACGGGAACTATCAAGGAAGCCCACCTTGATCACATGAAGTATTTTGGACATGTGCAGGCCGAAAACGAGCTGGAGTCGCGTGCGTTGCAACGCCACAATCAGACTAATGCTAGGGACAACCCGTCTATCCCCTTTTCCCACTACTACTGGTACGGAAGAAAGGCCAGTAAGGCTCCATACTTATGGCCTGCGACCCAGGACAACAGTACATTTCTGTGACATTGACGTACCTAAATGACTTGTCTGACTCCTACGCTAGTTATGCTAATTGTTTGCTTGCAGAAATGGGTATAAATGCACACCAAATTTTATATGGATAGGTCAGGGTGGACAACATCATGAAATTATGTAATTTCTTTTTGAAGGGGACCCCGAGTGTAATGAATTCCATGGATATAGTATTATTGTAGGTATGTGCACCAGGTTTTTATATAAAAAAAAAGAGCTGTATTACGGTCAGGGGAGTGCTGCCCTCTGAGTCACATGTCACACTTAGGAAATGCTACTGTCAGTCATTGTTTGCAGATGTGAGGGTGCAACAACGTTCGTAGACAGTGGTCAATGATGTTCAGCCCTGCGGACAACCTGTATATAAAGATTTTAGTTCCAGTGCTACGTCTCCCGGACCTCTCTCGATGAAAAGCGCTGGCAAACCAGTTTCTCTTCCCCTGGTGGGAGAGTTTTTTTTGCCTGTTGCATTTTTAGTCCATTTTTTTTTTATAGTGAGCGAAGCCAGCCCTCTGGGGGAGCTAGTGTAAGTTTAATCCTTTAACTTGCGGGGCCCATATTTGTCGCGTCGGGGGACGCAGGTGCATGGCCGAGCAAATGTAAACAGCCTGTACTGTCAGCACACACAGCCTAGCCGTCTGCTCTGACTAGTTCATATTTTGCGGCATTTAGGTGCTGCCCTCTGTAGGCTCACTCAGGTCAGTGGGAGGCTGAGCCCATCCGCCCTCACTCCTAGGCCGACCGACTTGATAGACACAAGTGCTCCCCCTCCACGGACTGGCTTGCGGTCACTCCCTCACACTGCCCGTTGTGTACTCACTCCTACCCAATTAAAGCCAAACTAGTCCACGGCCGTATCATTGCTACTACGCTACCTTCATCGGCACTAAACTGCTGTTCAGCAGTAAGAACAGCAATAACAGGAGTGAAGAAACCACTTTAGTGAAGAAACCACTGTACTGAAGAAACCACTGGAGTGAATAAACCACTGGAGAGAAGAAACCACTGGGCTGAAGAAACCACTTGACTGAAGAAACCACAGGACTGAAGAAACCACTGGAGTGAAGAAACCACTGGACTGAAGAAACCAATTTAGTGAAGAAACCACTGGAGTCAAGAAACCACTGGAGTGAAGAAACCACTTAAGTGACGAAACCACTGGAGTGAAGAAACCACTGGAGTGAAGAAACCTCTGGACTGAAGAAACCCATGGATGTGAAGAAACCACTGGAATGAAGAAACACTGGACTGAAGAAACCACTGGACTGAATAAACAACTGGAGTGAAGAAACCACTGGACTGCAGAAACCAGTGGAGTGAAGAAACCAGTGGAGTGAAGAAACCACTTGAGTGAAGAAACCACTGGACTGAAGAAACCACTGCACTGAAGAAATCACTGGACTGAAGAAACCACTGGACTGAAGAAACCACTGGAGTGAAGAAACCACTGGACTGAAGAAACCACTGGACTGAAGAAACCACTGGAGTGAAGAAACCACTGGGCTGAAGAAACCACTGGACTGAGAAACACTGGACTGAAGAAACGATTGTACTGAATAAACCACTGGAGTGAAGAAACCACTGTAGTGAAGAAACCACATTAGTGAAGAAACCATTGGAGTGAATAAACCACTGGAGTGAAGAAACCACTGGAGTGAAGAAACCACTGAACTGAAGAAACCACTGGACTGAAGAAACCACTGGAGTGAAGAAACCACAGGAGTGAAGAAACCACTGGACTGAAGAAACCACTGGACTGAAGAAACCACTGGACTGAAGAAACCACAGGACTGTAGAAACCACAGGACTTAAGAAACCACTGGAGTGAAGAAACCACTGGAGTGAAAAAACCACTCTACTTAAGAAACCACTGGACTGAAGAAATCACTGGACTGAAGAAACCACTGGATTGAAGAAACCACAGGACTGAAGAAACCACTGGAGTGAAGAAACCACTGGAGTGAAGAAACCACTGGAGTGAAGAAACCACTGGAGTGAAGAAACAACTGGAGTGAAGAAACCACAGGACTGAAGAAACCACTGGAGTGAAGAAACCACTGGACTGAAAAAACCACTCTACTGAAGAAACCACTGGAGTGAAGAAACCACTCGAGTGAAGAAACCACAGGACTGAAGAAACCACTGGAGTGAAGAAACCACTGGACTGAAGAAACCACTCTACTGAAGAAACCAATGGAGTGAAGAAACCACTGGACTGAAGAAACCACTCTACTGAGGAAACCACAGGACTGAAGAAACCACAGGAGTGAAGAAACCACTGGACTGAAGAAACCACTGGAGTGAAGAAACCACTGGAGTGAAGAAACACAGGGTGAAGAAACCACTGGAGTGAAGAAACCACTGGAGTGAAGAAACCACTGGAGTGAAGAAACCACTGCAGTGAAGAAACCACTGAAGTGAAGAAACCACTGGAGTGAAGAAACCACTGGACTGAAGAAACACTGTAGTGAAGAAACCCATGGACTGAAGAAACCAATTTAGTGAAGAAACCACTGGAGTGAAGAAAACCACTGGAGTGAAGAAACCACTTAAGTGACGAAACCACTGGAGTGAAGAAAACCACTGGAGTGAAGAAACCTCTGGATGAAGAAACCACTGTAGTGAAGAAACCACTGGACTGAAGAAACCAATTTAGTGAAGAAACCACTGGAGTGAAGAAACGACTGGAGTGAAGAAACCACTTAAGTGACGAAACCACTGGAGTGAAGAAACCACTGGAGTGAAGAAACCTCTGGACTGAAGAAACCACTGGAGTGAAGAAACCACTGGAATGAAGAAACCACTGGACTGGAAGAAACACTGGACTGAATAAACAGCTGGAGTGAAGAAACCACTGGACTGCAGAAACCAGTGGAGTGAAGAAACCACTTGAGTGAAGAAACCACTGGACTGAAGAAACCACTGCACTGAAGAAATCACTGGACTGAAGAAACACTGGACTGAAGAAACCACTGGAGTGAAGAAACCACTGGACTGAAGAAACCAATGGACTGAATAAACAACTGGAGTGAAGAAACCACTGGACTGCAGAAACCAGTGGAGTGAAGAAACCACTTGAGTGAAGAAACCACTGGACTGAAGAAACCACTGCACTGAAGAAATCACTGGACTGAAGAAACCACTGGACTGGAAGAAACCACTGGAGTGAAGAAACCACTGGACTGAAGAAACCACTGTACTGAAGAAACCACTGGAGTGAAGAAACCACTGGACTGAAGAAACGATTGTACTGAATAAACCACTGGAGTGAAGAAACCACTGTATGAAGAAACCACATTAGTGATGAAACCATTGGAGTGAATAAAACACTGGAGAGAAGAAACCACTGGAGTGAAGAAACCACTGAACTGAAGAAACCACTGGACTGAAGAAACCACTGGAGTGAAGAAACCACAGGAGTGAAGAAACCACTGGACTGAAGAAACCACTGGACTGAGAAACCACTGGACTGAGAAACCACAGGACTGTAGAAACCACAGGAACTTAAGAAACCACTGGAGTGAAGAAACCACTGGAGTGAAAAAACCACTTACTTAAGAAACCACTGGATGAAGAAATCACTGGACTGAAGAAACCACTGGATTGAAGAACACAGGACTGAAGAAACCACTGGAGTGAAGAAACCACTGGAGTGAAGAAACCACTGGAGTGAAGAAACCACTGGAGTGAAGAAACAACTGGAGTGAAGAAACCACAGGACTGAAGAAACCACTGGAGTGAAGAAACCACTGGACTGAAGAAACCAATTTAGTGAAGAAACCACTGGAGTGAAGAAACCACTTAAGTGACGAAACCACTGGAGTGAAGAAACCACTGGAGTGAAGAAACCTCTGGACTGAAGAAACCACTGTAGTGAAGAAACCACTGGACTGAAGAAACCAATTTAGTGAAGAAACCACTGGAGTGAAGAAACGACTGGAGTGAAGAAACCACTTAAGTGACGAAACCACTGGAGTGAAGAAACCACTGGAGTGAAGAAACCTCTGGACTGAAGAAACCACTGGAGTGAAGAAACCACTGGAATGAAGAAACCACTGGACTGAAGAAACCACTGGACTGAATAAACAGCTGGAGTGAAGAAACCACTGGACTGCAGAAACCAGTGGAGTGAAGAAACCACTTGAGTGAAGAAACCACTGGACTGAAGAAACCACTGCACTGAAGAAATCATGGACTGAAGAGAACCACTGGACTGAAGAAACCACTGGAGTGAAGAAACCACTGGACTGAAGAAACCAATGGACTGAATAAACAACTGGAGTGAAGAAACCACTGGACTGCAGAAACCAGTGGAGTGAAGAAACCACTTGAGTGAAGAAACCACTGGACATAAGAAACCACTGCGCTGAAGAAATCACTGGACTGAAGGAACCACTGGACTGAAGAAACCACTGGAGTGAAGAAACCACTGGACTGAAGAAACCACTGTACTGAAGAAACCACTGGAGTGAAGAAACCACTGGACTGAAGGAACCACTGGACTGAAGAAACGATTGTACTGAATAAACCACTGGAGTGAAGAAACCACTGTAATGAAGAAACCACATTAGTGAAGAAACCATTGGAGTGAATAAACCACTGGAGAGAAGAAACCACTGGAGTGAAGAAACCACTGAACTGAAGAAACCACTGGACTGAAGAAACCACTGGAGTGAAGAAACCACAGGAGTGAAGAAACCACTAGACTGAAGAAACCACTGGACTGAAGAAACCACTGGACTGAAGAAACCACAGGACTGTAGAAACCACAGGACTTAAGAAACCACTGGAGTGAAGAAACCACTGGAGTGAAAAAACCACTCTACTTAAGAAACCACTGGACTGAAGAAATCACTGGACTGAAGAAACCACTGGATTGAAGAAACCACAGGACTGAAGAAACCACTGGAGTGAAGAAACCACTGGAGTGAAGAAACCACTGGAGTGAAGAAACCACTGGAGTGAAGAAACAACTGGAGTGAAGAAACCACTGGAGTGAAGAAACCACTGGAGTGAAGAAACCACTGGACTGAAGAAACCACTCTACTGAAGAAACCACAGGACTGAAGAAACCACAGGACTGAAGAAACCACAGGAGTGAAGAAACCACTGGAGTGAAGAAACCACTGGAGTGAAGAAACCACTGGAGTGAAGAAACCGCTGGAGTGAAGAAACCACTGGAGTGAAGAAACCACTGGAGTGAAGAAACCACTGGAGTGAAGGAACCACTGGAGTGAAGAAACCACTGGAGTGAAGAAACCACTGGAGTGACGAAACCACTGGAGTGAAGAAACCACTGGAGTGAAGAAACCACTGGAGTGAAGAAACCACTGTAGTGAAGAAACCACTGGAGTGAAGAAACCACTGGAGTGAAGAAACCACTGGAGTGAAGAAACCACTGGAGTGAAGAAACCACTGTAGTGAAGAAACCACTGGAGTGAAGAAACCACTGGAGTGAAGAAACCACTGGAGTGAAGAAACCACTGTAGTGAAGAACCACTGGAGTGAAGAAACCACTGGAGTGAAGAACCACTGGAGTGAAGAAACCACTGGAGTGAAGAAACCACTGGAGTGAGAAACCACTGGAGTGAAGAAACCACTGGAGTGAAGAAACCACTGTAGTGAAGAAACCACTGGAGTGAAGAAACCACTGGAGTGAAGAAACCACTGGAGTGAAGAAACCACTGGAGTGAAGAAACCACTGGAGTGAAGAAACCACTGGAGTGAAGAAACCACTGGAGTGAAGAAACCACTGGCTGGTGAAACGTTTCCAGAAAAAAACGTTCTTATGTGTTGAACAATTATTTATTTCTCATTCTAAAGAACTTGAATTAATTGCAACTCTGCTACAGAAGATATTCACTACAGTTTAACCATGAAATCAAAATTTTGAAAATTGTGAAGCAGATACGATGCATGAATTGCCTTACACGGTTAATGGAACATTACAGTGTTGCTTCACATCAAATAAAGCTCTATTGAATGTAGATGTTGTCTTGGTTACATAGTGAGTCACTAAAGTATGTTGTCGTATGTAAGAAATCTTCCAGACCGAAGTAGTAGAGCATAAATTAATGCTGTTAAGGGTTCTTGATCTAGGAATTTGAGTTATTTTTCTTTGGTCAAGCTTGATTATTTCCCATTTCCATGTGCATAATAATAATTAATAATAATAATAATAATATAATAATAATAATAATAATAATAATAATAATAATAATAATAATAATATAATAATAATAATAAATAATAATAATAATAATAATTATTATTTATTGTTTTATACCATTATTGTTTCCCACAAGACAGAGGGACCGAAAAAAGAAGAAACACTTATTCATCATTCCTCCATCACCGTCTTGCCACAGACCCGCCTACATTACAGTAAAAAAAAACAACAAAACATATCAACATTCCTCCCTCAGAGTGAAGGCTCTAATACTTTCCACTCAGGACTCAAGTCCGGCTTAACGGTTTCCCTGAATCTCTTCATAAATGTTACTTTGCTCACACTCACGTCAAGGCATAAAAACCATTCATCTCCAGTCAATCCTATTTAACACGTTCACGCATGCTTGCTGGAAGTCCAAGCCCTAGCACACAAACCTCCTGTACCCACCCTTCCTCCAACATTTTCCTAGGGACGACTCCTACCTCACCTTATTTCCACTATATATTTATATACCCTCCAAGTTATACTACTTTGTTCCATCCTCTCTCAATGTCCGAACAATATCATCAACCCCTCTGGGTAATACTTTTAGAAACCCCGCACCTTCTGTTCTCTAAGCTACGGTTTCTCTGAATTATATTCACACCGCACAAACCACTCAGACACGACATTTCCCATGCTTCCAACCTTCTAGTTGCAACATTCATCACCGATGCTTCAGACCCATATGAGAGAGTTGGTACCACTATACTCTAACACATTCCTTCTCATTGCTTACATGGGTAACATTCTTTGTCTCCAAAGATTCCTCAGTGTTCCACCCATGTTTTTTTCCCCCTCATCTTTCGTAGACCTATCTGCTGATAAGGCCACTTCTAAATATCTGAATATATTCACTTCCACCATACTCCTTCCCTCCAATCTGATATCCAATCTTTCATTACTTAATTTTTTTTGTTATACTCATCACCTTGCTCTTTCCTATGTTCACTTTAAATTTCCATCCTTTACATTCCCTTCCAGACTCTCACCAACCTCTGCAACTTCTCTTTAGATTCTCCCAAAAGCACAACTTCCACTTTGTGTTAGATTTTTTATCTCCTAATCCCACACCTCTTGCCAAGACCCTAGCATTCACTTCTCTTACAACCCTGTCTATAAATATATTGAACAACCATGGTGACATCACACATTCCTGTCTAAGGCTTACGTTTACTGCTAAATAATCTCCTTTTCTTCTACATACTTTAACCTGAGCCTCACCTTCCTCATAAAAACTCTTAATTGATTTCAGTAACCTCCCCCCTATTCCATACATTTGCATAATCTGTGTTACACCTTTTGTCCATTTTAAGTAGACAATTTCTACTTGTTATTATCGCAGTGGTATACTTTTACATGTTATTTTTGCTATTTCACTTAATATTATATTCAGGAGTCGTATATTACTGGTCGTATATTACTGGTCGTATATTACTTAGCTTTGTATATAGGTAGGTTATTTAATTAGTCTAAACTGTTGGTGCGACCTGGCCAAGCACCAGTAGGTGTTTTGAGCTGCTCAACCCCTGCTCCGACTGAGCCAAAGTTGGCTAAAGCCTTACTTTGTTTAGTTCATACCTTCTTCTGAACCAGGAAGGGTCTAGGGAAGTATCCAGCTCTAAACTACCATTCGCCTCCCTAGAAAATACCAGGAATTTTCGGAAACTCATTGCTAAAGACTTATCTCGGTTGGAGAAGGCAGTTGAGAAACTCTTAAAGAAAGTGAAACCAAGTGAGCAAGTCTCTGTGTTGTAAGAGAGCTTATTGCAGAATGAACCCTATGTAAGAGCTCTATCAATGTGGTGTTCGAGTTTTTAAGCAACGCCTGTGCCTGTATATATACTGATATTTCCTGTCTTACTCAGAGCCATTTGTAAATACTTAACCTAGTACTCTGATGTTTTAATGAGGCGTGGGATAATTGTTCTACTCATAGTGCAAAATATGAGGAAGTGGATTTAAGCGGCTATTATCGTTATTAATAAATTAAATAGAAACCAAGAAAATTCCTTTTCCTCTACGAGTGAAGACCCCTGGACGTGCTAAGTTTGTTCATTTGTTACGAAAAGTGCTATAACCCAGGGACCAACTATGTTTGTAACAATCTGTCAGAGCTATATGCCTTTCCCAAATCCATAAATGCAATGAATACTTTTTTACCTTAATCTAAATACTGTTCACCTACCTGGTCTACACATCCTCTGCACTTCTTGAAACCTTTTCATCTGAGATCATCATCTCCATCTTCTTAATTCTTTCAATAATAACTCTACCACATACTTTTCCAGCTACACTCATCAGGCTTATTCCATTATATATTTTTACATTTTCTTTTGTCCCCTTTGCCCTTATATAAGGGAACTATACATGCTCTCTGCCAATCCTTAGGTACCGTCTCCTCTTGCACCAATCATTCCCAAACTATATTTTCACCTGATTTTAAAATTTCCATCTTCATCCCATCAACTCCAGCTGCTTTACCCCCTTTCGTTCTATCCGCTGCCTCATGCACCTCCCCCACACTCACGAATGGCTTTTCTCGTTCCTACAAAATGTTTAAACGTCCCTGCCCAATGCACGAAATCATCGACATTTAGCAGTTTCTCCAAATATTCCCTCCATCTTCCCAGTACCTCCAACTCTCCTCTAATAACTCCCCATTATATTTTTAACTGTCAAATTGGGTTGTTTCCTAGGTTTTCTTAACATATTTATCTCACTCCAAAACTTTTTCTTATTCTCAACAAAATTTGTTGATAACATCTCACTCACTCTCGTTTGCTCTCCTTTTACAATCCTTAACGACTCTCTTAACCTATTTTTTTTTCTAACCATATATTCCTCCCTTGCTCAATCTACTTTGTAAAAATCTCTCATATGCTAACTTTCTCTCTTAGTACCCTCTTTACATCATTCCATCAATTGCTCTTCTTCCCTCCCGCACCCACTTTCCGAAAACTACACACTTCTGCTGAACACTCTATCAGTACATTTTTAAATCTACCCCATACCTCTTCAACCTCCTTGCCTATACTCTCACTAACCCATCTTACTTCCAATAGTTTTTTTTATATCTTACCCTAACTGCCTCCTACTTTAGTTTATAAATTTTCACCTCTTTCTTGCTTGCTCAAACCATTCTCCTTGCTTCCCAACTACCTTTTACTGTCACTTACTTACAGATATAAAATAACCTGTTGCCCCTCTATAAACATGCATATCCTGAAGTCTACCCATAAGTCTTTTATCTACCAATACATAGTCTAACAAACTATTGTCATTACGCACTATATCATATCTTGTATACATATTCATCCTGTTTTTCTTGAAATATGAATTGCCTATTACCAAACCCCTTTCAATACAGAGTTCAGTCAAACAACCCACCATTATCATTTACACCTGGCAAACCCAAACTTTTCTACTACGACCTCTATATCCGTATACCTTCTACAGCTATAACGACTTTAGCATTCATGTCTCCCTCCACAACTACTCTCTTACTTGGTTGAAAACTTCCCAAACATTCACTTAACATCTTCCAAAAATCTGTCTCTCTCTTCTCTATACTCCTCTCTTCTCCAGGTGCATGAGCACTTATTATGCCCACTTTTCACACCCGACCTTTATTTTAATCCACATAATCCTTTAATTTATCAATTATATTCCCTCTTCTCCTTCCAGAGAAGAGGATAAATATTTACTTCTCACCTTGTCTGTGATCAGGTTTGGTGTCGAGAAGAAGACTAAAACTTGAAAAATGTCGTACACGAGGAACACAACGTTGTTATAAGGAAAACTTTTCTTGGTGGTATTATTAAAGAGTCTATTAATGAAGAAGACGATGGAACGCGCAGTCAGGGTCAAGATGGGTATGGAGAAGTAGTTATTTATAAGTAACTGACATTGTCGAAGCTGTATTAAGTAGAAAGTCGCCTCCCTCGCTACGGCCACGTTATCCTCACTAACTCTTTTCACATCAGTTTCGAGAATCTCATTATAACTTGGGTCAGTACTGAGAAGCTGTTGCTGTTTTTCGCACTTTTGATACGCACAGGCAGTTTCCAGAGAGTATTGTATGTCTCTCAGTAACATTGTCTGCAGACGGACGATCAGATAAAATCCAGTAGAGTGAGCAAGTATAATGAGCACGGACAACCAGTGATGAATGCTGTCACAAATTGTATTGAAAATGCGAGACGAAAAGTCAGGTAATAATGCTGCTTTTAGGTAAGAAGTTCCTGTAAGAGTTATGATAAAGATAATGATCATTAAATACATCACAATGAATGACTTATCTTGTCTTACAGTCCATCGCCTTAAGACGTGTACAGGAATAATTCTGCGAGTTGGACAAAAAGTGAGCCCAGTTTATTACTCTTCATTACCAAGTGGAAACATAAGATCATTGCTGTCAAAATATCGACCACCTTACGTATAGTCCTCGAGGTAGAGGGGGTGTCAGTAACAGCTATCAGCAACTTTCCCTGTTTTGATAAACCAAGAGAAAGAGCAATGACAGTAAATATTTGCATGTAGAAAATAACCACCCCGTACGACCAGAGTGTGAGAATCCTGGTGGTACGTAGGTCTGGGAATATTTCATTACACTCTGAACATTGTCCACACTTGTCCAGTTGTTTATCAGTCTTGTCCCTCCACCAACCTTGGTGGCGAGGGTGGTGATGGTGACGCGTATGAGAAGCCGACGAATTGTGTGAAGAACTGTGGAAGGGCCGAACATGATGAGATTGTTGATGAAGGTGTTGATGACCTGAGTCATCAAGTGTGAGGCTCTGGTGATCCCAGCAGTAGGGAAAGCCTCCTAAGAGTCTAATCACCCACGCCCAGACTCTCAGTATCGAAACTATTACAGGAACTCCGGAGTTCATTCTTGGTGCTTCACCAGACTGATGTTCAAGTATCAGACTTTGGTACTGTTAGATGGTGATGGTGGCTGTTGATATTAAGTGAACAATTTGATTACTTAAAAGTTATCTTACTAAGTTGATGGAGGACACCAGGGTAACTTGGTTTACACCAGGATCACTATGCAGTGATGTAATACATCTGTCTCAGTGAAAGGCCTACAGGATGATGATTATAAACACCTTGCTCATTGGGCAGTGGTGGGCAACTGATTAGCTGGATAGTGGTATCGGATAGGTGGTTCACTAAGTGGTGATAGTGAACAACTGTCTCACTAGGTGGTGGTGGTAGTGGACACCTGCTTCGCTATGCGATGGCAGTGGACACCTGACTAAGTTAGCAGTGGTAGCATACACCTGCATCACCAGTTGTGGCACTAAACCAAGAGGTGAACATCTGATCCGGTTGTTCAATATTGATCGTCCATTAGCTTTAGAAAGATGATTAATGTTTTCAAGGTACTGAGTGCAAAGTAATGACTTTTATCGATTGTTTAGTTATACAGCAACACACACACACACACACACACAGTGAAGAGGCGGGGCCAGGAGCTCGGACTCGACCCCCGCAACCTCAACTAGGTGAGTGCAACTAGGTGAGTACACACACACACACACACACACACACACACACACACACACACACACACGCACACACACACACACGCTCAAGGAGAAAGATTTTGGGGTGAGTATAACACTGAACACGTCTCCGGAAGCACACATCAGATAACTACTGCAGCATATGGGCGCCTGGCAAACCTGAGATTAGCATTCCGATACCTAAGTAAGGAATCTTTCAAGACACTGTACACTGTCTACGTCAGGCCCATACTGGAGTATGCAGCACCTGTTTGGAACCACACTTGATCAAGCACGTCAAGAAATTAAAAGAAAGTGCAAAGGTTTGCGACAAGGTTAGTTCCAGAGCTAGAGGGAATGTCCTATGAAGAAAGGCTGAAGGAAATCGGCCTGACGACTCTGGAGGACAGAATGGATAAGGGAGACATGATAACGACATACAACATACTGCGTGGAATAGACAGGGTGGACAGAGACAAGATGTTCCAGAGAGGGAACACAGAAACAAGGGGTCACTCTTGGAAGTTGAAGACTCAGATGAGCCACAGGGATGTTAGGAATCATTTCTTCAGTCACATAGTGGTCGGAAGTGGAACAGTCTGGCGAGCGTAGTGGAGGCAGGAACTGTACATAGCTTTAAGACGAGGTATGATAAAGCTAATGGAGCAGGGAGAGAGAGGACCTAGTAGCATTCAGTGATGAGGCGGGGCCAGGAGCTGAGTCTCGACCCGTGCAACTACAATTAGGTGAGTACAATTAGGTAGTATACACACACACACACACACACACACACACACACACACACACACACACACACACACACACACACACACACACACACATTACAACACCTAACCCCTTAAAAAGAAATGGTGGTTCAAAGGGAAAGTCGATGGTTCAGGGGATCAGAGGAAGATGATCCTGGTAAGGATGAATAGATTTAAGAGTAATGTAAAACGATGGGGCAAGAGTGAAAGAGCAAACTAGGTGAGCATTCTGTGAAAATGGAGAAGAGGATGGAGGCAGAGAAGAAGAAATGGAAGCCGCAAGTCGATGCTGCAGAAGCCAGGATACAGTCCCAAGAATATGATCTAAATAGGCTGAAGCGAGTCACAGAGCTACTTCCCAGAGGAGACGTGGCATCTGAAGCAGGTACACCACTGCTGAATCAGGAGCCCATTGGAAAGGAAGGAGACAAAACTTATGCTAAGGCCCTATCAGACCACCGAGCAGGGCCAAAGAATGAAGGGGGAGAGCTGTTGGGAGCAGGGATAGAAATAACTGAGGGGGGAGAAGGTGGAGGTGACAGGTCCCATGTAGCGGCACTACCATGCCACCAAGAGTTACTGGAAAAAATAAGGGAGATAATGACCATGTAAAAATGGGACCTAGAAACACAGAAAGACAATGGGAGGAGGAGAGAGAGGGAGAAGTCAGTGTTTATTCATAGGCTTCAGGAGAGCAAGGGGAGGACACACAATGAAAGATAGCAGAAGGAAAAAATAAGATTGAAATCGTCATCAGGGATATAAGTGAGGAGGATATGACTGAGACAGTAAATTTTCAGAGAATAGGGGGGTACTTGAAGGGGAGAAATCAGCTGGTCAAACTGATTTTCAAGACAGAAACGGTGCAGAACATGATTCTGCAACAGAAACCATGGCTGAAGGAATCAACATACAAGAGGGTGTTCCTAGACCACGACAGAACATGAACAGAATGACATCAGCTTAGGGAAGTCACAAAAACGAATAGGGATAGGAAGAGGGACAGGGACAAAGTCAGCAGAGGACAACCAGAGCATGGCAGAGCAACAAGCATGAGCACACACAGAGCTACCCCCAGAATCCCAAAGCTATACACACTATCCATCACAACCCACAATCCACACTTACAGCCCCCACCCCACACTATGCTGTTGAATCTCAGAGCACACTGCCAGGTCGCCCACCCCCACAGACCCCCCAGAACACAGTGTTGGAGAGGAAACTGAAGGTATGGTACACCAATGCTGATGGATTAACGAGTATGTGAGAAGAGTGGCACGAAAGAGCCAAAGAGGCATCACCAGACATCATAGTTCTCACAGAAACCAAACTCTCAAGAATAACAGATGCCACCTTTCCAAAGGGATATAAGATCCTGAGGAAAGACAGACGGAACAGAGGGGATGTAGGAGTGGCACTGCTCATCAAAAACCAATGGGATTTTGATGAGCTGGAGAGAGAAGACAGAGGAGAAGCAAGAAACTACATAAGAACATAAGAATGTAGGAACACTGCAGAAGGCCTACTGGCCCATACGAGGCAGGTCCTTATCAAAACGACATCTACCTAAAGCTACTCAAGAAATAACTCCCGTACCCCTTAACATCAATCAAACCCAGCCCCTCCCACTCATATATTTGTCCAGTCTCTTCTTAAAGCTACCCAAGGTCCTAGCCTCTATCACCCCACTGGGAAGACTGTTCCACGCATCTACAACTCTGTTAGAAAACCAGTACTTACCTATGTCCTTTCTAAATCAAATTTTCCAATTAAACCATAATTCTGGTTCTTCCTGGTTCGAACCCTCAGTATTTTAATTAATGTCCCCTTTTGTTTATCCCCTCACCACTTATAACTTCAATGATATTTTCCCCTCTTTACCCTCTCCAGAGAGTGGGATTTAAGGCTTTAAGTCTATTTTCCCATACGGGAGGTTCCTTACACAGTAAACTTTTTAGTCTTTTCTCTGTTGTCCTCTAATGATCTATGTCCATCCGTAGAAAGGGGGGCCCAAAACTGGCAGATAATCTAAATGGGGCCTCACTAGTGATGTATGAGCTGTAAAATAACTTTTAGACTTTTTTTTCTTACTTCTTAGATAAAACCAAGAAATCTTTTGGGCCCTTGTTGCGCACACTAAGGCACTGCTGTTTTGGGCTTAGATTTCTGCTTCCCTGACTAAAAAGTCTTTTTACATTCTGTATACAAGCTCTACTTCCCCCAGATTATAGCTTCGGGGTTATTTTATTCCCAAGGGGCAAGTCCCTTACACATTAAACTTCTCTCCCCTTTTCAGCCAAACATTAATTTTTTCAAATCGTCCTGGGTTATTGTATCCTCCTCGGTGAATTATAGGGCCCTTTTTTTGTATCATCAGCAAATTTTATATGTCATAGTATCCCTTCATCAGGTCTTAATGAAATTATGAACAGGAGGGCAAAAATGACCCTTGTGGAACGCACTAGTGATAACCCCCATTCAGTTTTCACTCCTTTAATGGAAACCCCCCCTCTGCTTTCTTTGGTAAGCCTGCCTCAATCCTGCTGAACTTTACCTCCATACCATGAGCTGCCACTTTTTTTTAAAGGTTCTTGTGAGGTACTCTGTCGAAGGTTTTACTAAAATCCAAATAAACAATATCATATTCCTTATCACTGTCAACTGCCTCAATGTTCTATTGAAGAACGTCAGTAAGTTTGTCAGGCAGGAACGACCTCTCGTGAATCCATGCTGAGATTCATTTATCAAGTTATGCTCTTCAAGGTGACTTCTGATAATGTCAGCTATAATTGATTCTAATAACTTGCCCACTATAGATGTCAGGCTTATTGGACGGTAATTTGAAGGAGTGGACTTATCCCCTGATTTGAATATAGGAACCACATTCGCCATCTTCCACAACTCTGGCACAACACTGGTAAGGATGGACGCATTGAATACACTCGTTAATGGCTGACTAAGCTCCATCTTGCATTCCTTAAGTACCCTTGAAAACAACATCATCGGGTCCCGGGGACTTATTTTGTTTCAGTTTGTCTATCTGTTTAATAACCATGTCCCTCGTGACAGTAATATTAGTTAACTTAAATTCATCAGGAACTAAATAATTGTTAATTACTGGAATCTCATTTACATCTTCCTGTGTAAAAATGACAAAAAATAGTCATTAAATAAGGAACACATTTCCAGTTCATTATCCGTCAGCTGTCCATTCCCAGATTTCAGAGGTCCTACTTTTTCCTTCACCTTCGTCCTATACACTGGAAAGAACCCCTTTGGATTAGTCTTTGATTCATTAGCAACTCTAATTTCATAGTCACGTTTAGCCTTTCTAATCGCCTTTTTTTACTCTCTTTTAAGCTGAACATATTGGTCAGTAAGGTTAACCTCTCCTCTTCTGATGCGCCTATAAATTCCCCTTTTCTCCCCTAATAGATGCTTTAGCCTCCATGTTACCCATTTGGGATCGTTATTATTAGACCTAATTTCTCTCTGGGGAATGTATATACTCTGGGCACTGTGTACATTATTAAGAAAACAATCATAAAAGCAGATCCCTTCATATTCATAAGTATGATTATCGTCAATAAAATCATAGCTAGATAACCCCAATCAAGATTAGACAGATGTTCCCTAAGTCCATTATAATCGGCAGAACGAAAATCAGGGATTTTTACTGAATTATCATTATTCTTGCATTCCCAATTAATGCTAAAGGTGATGGATTTGTGATCACTTGCGCCAAGCTCTTCAGTGATCTCCAGATTATTCACGAGTGTTTCCTTATTTGACAAGACTAGGTCTAGCAAATTATTACCACTGGTAGGCTCAGTTACACTCTGTTTCAGAAAACAGTCCTGAACTGTTTCCATGAAGTCACTGGACTCTAGATTACCTGTCAAAAAATTCCAGTCAATTTGGCTAAAGGTAAAGTCCCCTACTATGACTATGTTACTGTGTCCAGAAGCCCTAACAATTTCGTCCCAAAGAAGTCTCCCTCTATCGTGATCCAAGCCTGGAGGTCGGTATATTACACCTAGAATTAGTTTTTCTTGACCCTCCACGAACTCTACCCAAACAGACTCTGTTACTGCTCCATCTATTTTTATACCTGTTTTTATGCAACAATTAATATTTTCTCGAACATACAATGCAACTCCTCCCCCTTTCCCATTACATCTATCCACATTGAACAACTTAAATCCCTGAATATTACACTCAGCAGTCATATCCCGACTCTTTAAATCATACCACGTTTCAGTTTAATGCAATGATATCAAAGTTCCCAGCATATGCTACCAAACGTAGTTCATTAATTTTATTTCTTGCACTTCGACTGTTAGCATAAAATACCATCATATGTTTTTTCTTCTGCACATTTTTCCTATTCATCTTTGTTTTTACACAATTTCTGAAATTATCATTACCCAGAGTTACTCCATGACAGTTACTATTAAGATTCTTAATATCAGAGCATATATCAATATATCCATACTCATTATTAATCATTTCTAAACCCATACCTCTAACTAATCCTAGTTTAAAGTCCTAACAACCCCCTCAACTGAGTTAGCAAGAAAACCCACACATGCCCTGGATAAGTGAATCCCATCCCTGGCATACATGTCATTTCGGCCATAGAAGTTGTCCCAGTTCTCAATGAATGGTACTGCATTATCCTTACAGTGTTTATCCAGCCAACAATTAATACCAATTGTTCTGGACAACCATTCATTACCAACACCTCTTCTTGGCAAAAATGCCACATATAACAGGGCGCCCCCCCTTCTTCCTAATCATGTCTATAGCTGTCCCTGAACTTTCTACTAAATCCTCACTTCTACGCTTGCCTACATCATTGCCTCCAGCACTGAGGCAAATAATAGTGATTGATCCCATTACCGTTCATGATGTTTGTCAAGCCGGCTAACAATGTCCTCCATCCAGCCCCAGGAAAGCTACCCTTTGTCTCCTACTCCTGTCCTTCAAGCAGAATGCCCTATCCATGTATCAAACCTGGCTATCCCCAACAACAACATATTCTTACCTTCCTTGTTGTCGTTCGTTGTGACGATCCCAGTAGTAGACTCACATTCGTCGGGTAGCACCGAGAATGCGTTGGAGGTTTCCACGGGAGTTTCCACAGCAGTCTCTTTCTTCTTCATCGTTTCTGGCTTTCCATTCGTCTTTTGTCGTCAACTTGTGTCCCCCCGCTGTCCAGCCACTGACCCGATCCTTTTTGACCCGAGGACTCGAAAAAAGGGGGACTACACGAATCCTTTGTTTTCCTCGGCAATCGCGTATCTCCATCTTCCTGCCCCAATTCTTTAAGTTGCTGGAAAGTTGCTCGGGGAGGGATTTGGTTCAGTCCACGGGAGCAAAAAGAATTCTTCAAGAGTTAAGTCAGGGTTCCCAATTTAGGGAAACTCATCTGAGGTCTCAAGGGGTAATTGCAGTGATGTATAACTCCCCATAGAACACAGGAGGCCAAGGAAGATTTGTAAAGAATAAACGTGGTTGAACAAGGCTCAAGTGGCCAGAAGGGCTCTGGGAAAAGGGGATGTGCTGCTGATTGTGGGTGACTTCAATCACAAGGATGTCAAAAATGGGAGAACCCGGAGCCCAGGGGGGCCCCGAACGTGATGGTTGAGATGTGGGGGGGTATTGGAAACCCTAGAACCCCCCTAAAGGGACGCTACCAGAGAGAGGAGAGGATGAACCAGCAAGTTTGGACCTGTATTCACCCTTGAAGTGCAGATATTAAGCATCACTATGAAAAACCCATCGGGGGGCCCGTGACCATGCTTAAAATAAGAAAGGAGGAGCACTGCAGCAGGCCGTTGGCCATACCAGGAGGTCTTTAGTTCTGAGTTTTAAATTCTTTAGAGCACAAGTGGGGGGAAGCAGGAAAGCAGGCGAATGAAGCCAAACTACAATAGAGGGGATTACGCAGGCATAATGAATCTGCTTGTGGGTTTAGTCGGACAAGAGAACTGGCGGGGCCCAGTAACGAGATGATGGAATATGTGGACAAAATATGCAGGAAGCTGAGGAGAGGTTGCTGCCCAAAGGAAACGCTACCAGAGAGAGGAGAGGATGAACCAGAATTTTGACCCTTATTCACCTTAAAGATATTGAAGAAGCCTAAAAACCCCATGGGGCTAGGACCACATTAAACACATAAGAAGGAGGAGATGCACAGGGAAAATGATGGCAACATACCAAGCGGTTCTTTCAGTTCATGAGGAATACAAAGTCAACCGACTTAAGGGAAACTGGTAATGCAGGACGAAATAAGCCAAACACATAGGGGGATGACACGGCATAATCTAAAACTCCATGCATGGGGGTTTTTGGACTGAGAACTGCAGGGTTAAAGTGGCCGGATGTTTTTGGAATTTTCATTACGACAATATGCGGCAGCTGGAAGGGACTTGTGCTAAGTAACGTCACGGCAGTATGAGCCCTTGGTTCAAAAATGCATTTAGGTAAGAGGGCCTGTCTAACCATTTATGGTGAGAAATTATACACAGGGTAAAAGGGAGGCCAGTGACTTGGTATAGTGGCTAGCGACGGCTGAGTTTTAACTGTTGACAGCCACATCGGAAGGGAACAACAGTCAAAAACCAGGTAATCAGGCTGAAGAAGGAAGGAGGGGAGGTCACAAGAAATGACTACAAGGTATGTGAGGTGCTCATCATGAGATACAAAGAAGTGTTCACAGAGACAGAAGGGACTCCAGAAATATGGAGAGGTGGGGTACACCATCGAGTGTTGGACACAATTCATACAACCTAGGAAGAAGTGAAGAGGCTGCTAAGCAAGCTAAATGCATCAAAAGGCGATAGGGCCGGATAGAATCTCTCCATGGGTTCTCTCCTCTCTAACCACCTTTCCTCTCTTCTGAACTGGGCGAACCTGCTCCTGCGTCGGTGGGAGTATTCGTTCAAACGGTGCCTGTGGCCGAATCCAGGTGATTACCGCACAGGACGCCAAATCTTGGCAGGCACACACATCAGAACATACACTTGACGCCCCACGATCCTTATCTGAGCCATTACGATTGGCTGCCCTGCCTCATGATCAGTTGTCACGATGGAACAACCGCAAGGCTCTCCCCCTCCCATGCCAACGTCTCTCTCTAGTCCCCGCCCCCACCCCTTGCCTCACGTAAGCAACCCACCTTCACTCTCCTCCTTAATTAAGTACTCTAAAGCAGACCACCACACTACATCAGCTAGGAACACCCTCTACAACATAACTAAAGCACCTCAGTCAGGAGTATACAAAACAGACACTGGCTTCAAACTTATCCTTGACAAACACTCTTACGGTAAATACACAGCAACTGCAACCCGACAAACTGAGAGATGCTGGCTACTTCATTATCTGGAGCCCAGAACATCGTGCCAAGGGCACAGTAATTGCAAAACAAGTTGACTCATCCCTCCTTACTGCCTATGAGACCAACAAAACAGACCTCATTAATGACATCAGCACTAAGAACAAGGTCGCTATAGACGACATATACAGACCTCCTAACACCAACATTCTTAAAATACGCTGCTACACACCTGACGAAGCTTCCAGCCTCTTCCGGAAAGGAATCCTGGCTAAAACTATTGGCATACCTCCTGACACTCTTTACTCCATCAACTATCACCACATAACTCAGTGCTTGAAATGCTATAAATTTGGACATGACAAAGACTCCTGCAAGGCCACTCTAACCTGTTCCAGGTGTTCAGGCTCAGGCCACTACTAGACAACCTGTAACGCCACTATCAAATGCATCAACTGCGATCAACCCCACACTGCCATATCAAACTCTTGCCCAAAACGTAAGGATTACCTAAATTCACTTAAAGGCGATGAACCTCCTTCCCTGCCTAACCCTCACCCCACCCCTCCTCCCCACCCCATCGAGTAAACCCCCCTCCCCCAAAGCCTGGGCAACCCCACTCCCCTGGACCCAACCAGCCCCACAGCACACCCAGAACACACCTCAACCCTCAACCAGCACACCCAACCTCAACACACAAGGACTAGCATAAGTAAGTAAGTAAGTAAGTTCATTCAGGTAAACACAAATACAGTTACATAGAATTATCATACATAGCAGCATATGTGTAGAGAACCTGGGATAACCCAAAAAAGTCAGACAGATGTGACATTATTATTATTATAATATAAAGGTTATAATATTTTCTTATTATTCTATAATGAAGATAACATTAAGACTATCTACAATACGAGAGTCATTACTAGGAATAAGGTAAAATTTACACGTATGTTAGCTAAAAAATAGAAAATCATTCCCCACCCTTTCTGTAGCTACATTCATCAGACACCTTTTAGCACTCTTCTTGAACTGGTTCATGCTTTGACTGGCTTTGACACG
>NC_069439.1:25269048-25301548 GCF_026875155.1 Cherax quadricarinatus
AAATTGAAAAGCAATATGCGGGGGTTTAATACACAAAGTATTTTAAACCTATTCATCAGTTCCCCAAATAAAAAGAAAGCCAAAAAATATACTACCCGGGAAATTCACAGACACAGAGGAGATATAAAAAAGACCTAAAAAACACTCTCTCAGATTCTGGGAAACCCAAAAACTGAAAAAAAAACAAGAATTTGTCCAAACTAAACCTAATAAAACCCCACTACATCCCACTGACCCAGCTAAAAGATAAACGCTTTTCTCAACCATAGGATCAATCTCGCCAATGAAATCCCACATCCAATGCCCATCCCGGGGGAAACCCTAGTGGGAATTTCCCCAAAAATTCCTTCTATCTTCCCCAACTGAGCCCTCGGAAGCCCGGTTAAAAAAGTACTTATAAACAACTCAGGGAATCTGTCTAAGTCCCCCTTATGTAAAAGCGGGGGCCCAATCCTTTCGCATGCTATTTCATTATTTTTAACAAGTCACTAGAAAACTAGCACCTTCCCAAACTACTCAAGATGGCAAGGGTTACACCAATACAAAAAAAGTGGTGCCCCTACAGATTTAAAACAACTATAGGCCAATATCAAACTTACCATTGCTATCCAAAATCTTTGAGAAACTCGTGCACAGGAGACTATATTCATTTATAACAACACAAAAACATACTCAACCCCTGCCAATTTGGATTCAGGAAAAATAAAAGCACTAATGATGCAATCATAAAAATGCTAGATCTGCTTTACACCAGCATTGGAAAATAAGGGAATATCCACTAGGAATTTTTATTACCCAAAGAAAAGCTTTTGACACAGTAGCCACGACATCCTACTCCACAAACGACCATTTAAAGGTATAAGAGGCCATGCGCTGCTTATTTAACTTACCTTACTAATAGATATCAGTTGCACCATTAAAGACACAGCATCACAACACGGCATTTATAACTGGAGTTCCGCAGGGAAGTGTCCTTGGTCCCCTGCCTTCTCATATACATCAATGAACTTTTCCCAAACATAAGAACATAAGAAAGAGGAACACTGCAGGAGGCCTGCTGCCCATAACTAAAAAAAAAGGCAGAGTCCTTTACAATTCATACCACTAACAAAAACATTTGCCCAACCAATTTTTCAATGCCACCCAAGAAATAAGGCTCTGAATGTGGAAAGTTTCCCCCTCAAATCCAACCCCTCCCCCCCACACTCATGTACTTATCCAACCTAGATTTGAAACTACCCAAAAGCCCAGCCTCAATAACCCCAACTAGGTAGACTGTTCCACTCATCAACTACCCTATTTCCAAACCAATACTTTCCTATGTCCTTTCTAAATCAAACTTATCTAAATTTTAAAACCATTACTGCGGGTTCTCTCTTGAGAGATCCTCAAGACCCCATTAATATCCCCTTTATTATACCTATCTTCCACTTATACACTTCGATCAGGTCTCCCCTCATTCTTCGTCTAACAAGGAATGTAACTTAAGAGTCTTTAATCTTTTCTTATAAGGAAATTTTTAATCTTTATTAATTTAGTCACCCACCGGCTTGCTTTTTTATTACATTGAACTGCATCTCCCCCCTTTTTTTCTGACCAAGAATAAGTTTGTTTAAACCTCCTAAATTTCCATAACATCTACGTTTAAATAAATTTCCTACCTATCTTTGTGTCTCGGCAAATTTGCTCATATCATTTAAAAATTCCCCTCATCAAATCATTGATTTATTTAAAAAACAACGGGGCCCAAGACTGATCCCTGTGGAACGCCACTTTTTAAGATCCTCACCGGATTTAACCCCATTTATGGACACTCTCTACTTCCTGTCAGTGACCCATGATCGATCCACGAGAGCATTTTTCCCCCCATAGAGCCCCCCCAACCCAACCCTAAAACCCCATTCTCTTTGTGACACAATTTTATGTCATCTCTCCCAAATTCTTCCACCCTAACACCATTGTTAACGAGGAGTGATAAAAATACGATTGGATGACAGCCAAAAAAACTTACGCTTAACACTGCAAAACCTACTTATTATGTTTGGTAGCAGAGCGGGAGATGCACAAATTAAATTAAGATCGACAACTCCTAATTAACAGACTAAGAAGGAAAATTCCTAGGCCAATCCCTTTGACAACAACCTGAATTTCAGCACCCATACCCAAAAATAACCAAAAGTATCCAAAACGGTTGGGATCCTCTCCAAGATACGATTTTCCGTCCCGAAAACTCCCCTTATCACACTTTACCATTCATTTATATATCTACATCCCATGTTTTTTGTGCTTGGGGTCAACGCAGCAAACACCTAAACCCAATAATAACCCAAAACAAAAAGTGCAGAAAAGAATAATCATAAATTCCCATCCCTGGCAACACCCCCCCCCCCATTTTCTAATCTAAACTTACTCCCTGTTCGTACATCCACACTTACTACGGCAATCTACCAAACAGGACCTTAAACCCCAATTTTCAACCTTGCCCTAAAACGCTTTCTTGATAGTTGTGACAAAACCCCACAGGCATAACCCCAGACACAAACATCTTTTACGCTTCCCGTGTCCGACTAAACCTTTACAAAAATAATGTATTCAAAGGCCCTAAAATTGGAACACCCTACCTGAAATCTAGAATGCAGACACATTATCCCTTTAAAAACTACCATTAGAAAAACATCTTTTCTCCTATACACCCCCCCAACTAACTACCGCCACCGGGGTTTTTCCTTACACTCATCACCCCTTTGCCTAAACAGAATATTAATTCCCAAATTTTAAAAAAATGAAAACCCATGATACCCAAAACGAAATGTGTACTGTGCCAAAAAAAAAGCATTCACATTGCTAAACCACAAACTGTATTTAGTCACTTAGCCATAATACCAACTTACCTCTAATTTGAATATTTTAAAAAAAAAAATTAAACAATCTGCCGTGCCAGCCTGCTAGGCGTTCTAGGGGCACTCTGTAATCATTTTTTAATACAGTAAAAACCCCACAACAACCAATTCGTAAATTCAAATTGTAAACTTTATAAGAATAAACTTTGAATTGAATTGAAATTTAAAACTTAGCTGGGAAAGGGGGGCCCCATCCCCAGAAGAAAAAAAAAAGTACCTCAGGGAAAACTAAAATTCTCCCCTGAGCTGTTTGAATTTTTCTTTCCCTTCCCCCCCCTATATATTTTTATTCTATGGAAAAATTTTTTTTAAAAAACAAAATAATTTTTCAGAAAAAACATAAAAAATGAATACAATGGCACAATGTAACAAAGACATGAATTTTCCCCCACTCCTCCCAGGTGGAGTAGCCAAATAGCAGCAAGCATTTTCCCCCCTGGATGGCTAGTGAGGGGCTGGAACGATGTGGTGCCCTTGGGGCCCTGTTGTGTCGTGGTTGGAACCCAATTCTTTAAGGAAACGTCTGGCATTTTTTTTCCCCCGGGCCCCCCCAAAGGTCTCTGATCCCACTGGGACAAATTGATACTGTTGGCTAATGTCCCTGTACTTGCTGATCTTGTATTCCTCCCTGTGGTCAGCAGCTCCTTCCTGTCACCCCACACTGTGATGGATATAGGTGTCAGCCAGTGTGGACACACAGGTATAGTCCCATGCTAAAGCTCCATTCTTCCAAGGTAATGGGATCCCTCGGGGTGGTTTGCTGGGTTGTGGGTATTGTTGGCTGCTAGTGATCGGGCTCCCTCTCGGCAGGGCATCCAGCTGTAGCAAGGGTTCTCTTAATGATGTTGTTGACCTCATTGTGTCTTGCATGCCAGCCCTTGGTTTTGGAACAGTTAAGATCATGTAGACCGTATTGGTCTGCTTGCACTTCGCTGCAAATACACGTATATTCTGTGTGAATTGGGGCAGCAAGGCACAGAGCCACTGCAATACGGAGGGTCTTAGGGTCGAGTCGCGTTCCCATTGCCGATATGGGAACTGTTTGGAGAAAGTCCCCGGAGTGAGGTGAACTCACAGCCTGGAGACGGGCAATCTCCCTATCTGATGTTGCAGCCCTGAGCATGTTGGCAAGCACCTTTTCAGCAATTGGGCCATCCCAGCTTGACTGTTTGTGAGCCAGTGCTGCACTAGGGTTTGGTGCTGGAGCAGCAAGAGTCTCCCATTCGGTAATGGCACTGGCATAGCTAGGGTCTTCTATTCCTGCTGAGTCACTGAGGGTATTAGGAAGAATTTGTCTTATCAACTCGTTTGATGCTATCGACGAGAATGTGAAAGCTGGTAGAGCAATCTGGGAGGATCTGCGTACTCCTAGCCCTCCAAGCCTGACCGGAAGTGAGGCTTGCAACCACTGTCCATTGTCAAGGGAAAGATTCAATACACTCTCTAGCATGTCTTCAGGAGAGAGTCATATTCCTTGAGTTTTGGACTGCTGAAGGCTGGGGTGCATCTCAGAAAGTAGGTAAGTTTTGGGACTGACAGGCACCTGGTGATTAGGTAGAGGCATAGTGTGTGTCAATGTCTTTCATCCTGCTTTCCATCCTCCGGAGGTCTGAGACTTTTTTTTCTAGGATCAGATTGATGGCATTGGACCCAAGAGGAGCACCAAGGAGAGTGCTATTGGCTGGATCAATGGCTCGGGCTCCTGGTAAAACGGCACTAATATTCTGGATCATCTGTTGATTGATAGAAACTATTTCACATTTGGTTGGGTTTAAAGAAAGGCCCAGGCTTTCTCCCAAGTCTTTAACTTAACTGATGTCCTCTAGGAGAGATTCTGTTGTGCCAGCTTGGGTACCGTCGTCCAGGAACCAGATATTGAGCTCGCTGGAGAGTGCTTCCGTGACTTCCTTGATGACCAAACAAAATAGAAAGGGGGCGAGAGGGTCCCCCTGTTTCACGCCTCACATGAGTCAATTTCATGGTCCCCAAACAATAGTTTGGAAGTCACACTATAACACGATTCTATGAAGGGATGAAGGGAAGGGAAGTTTCTGCAAACTGCTTGGAGAGCAGCATCCTTTCTGACTGAGTTGAAAAGCATTGGCAAAGTCCAATTTGACCAAGGCTTTTTCATCGGACATGTTTTTGATATATACTCGTGCTGCGTGGGCAGCTGCTTCACAGCCCTGTTGAACGCCAAAACCGAGCTGAGTTGGTTTCAGCACTGCAGCAGCCTTTTGACTCACCCTTCTTACTGCAGCCTTGGCGACTGGGCGCCGAAGGGTGTTATCCACTGCAATGGGCCCGATTCTGCCATCCTTTTTCCGGAGGGCACACAATGAGGCACCAAAGAAAAGGGGTCTGATGGCCTCTGGGACACTGCCAGCCAGGCACAGGTTAGAAAATTTGGAGAGTTCAGACAGCAGCCTCTCTGAAACCTCACCAAGTGCTGGATTGAGTATTTGTTTTAAGTGTTGAGGTCTTAAACCGGTGAAACCTCCTGCTGAACCCTGTGGAAATGACATAGTAACTTTATACACATCAGCATCCTGTAAGGTTAGATGTTCTTCGCCTGCTGCAATGTCAGGGAGGTCAATGTTGGTACTGGGAGCCCTGGGTGGATGTTTGTCCTTCAGAGCTTGCGCCGTGCTGACGTCCTTGGGAGCGATGGTATCCTCACTGGCTATAAGTCTCAGAGCTCCAATAGTATTACCCTCTTCTATTTTTTTGCTAATTTTGGCTCTGTTTTTTGAGGCGTCGGGTGTCCTGTTGTTGGCATTTGCCCGGCGGGTGTTTGTTGCCCTAGGGGGAAGACGGACGAGGTTGTCATCCCTTGGGAATGCATTTATTGCCCTAATAACATGTGTTGCTAGTGACTTGTCCCTCCTTGGTGGGACAGCCAAACAGGCATTGCCAAAAAGCAAGTTGTGCCAGGATCTGTTGTTTGAAGGAGCATCGTTGACTTTCTTCAGAAGGTCAGTGAATTTGCTAGCAGCTTGAGGGCGAGCTTTGGGGATGTGTGTCAGAGTCCTGGTGGATGTTAATTTGATTGCAGATTTGAGGTCCTCTGTAGAGGTGAAGTCACGGTAGCTGTCAGCCCTGTCTGCTGGGGGAGGCTGTTGGTTGTTCTCATTTGGAGCTCTCCTGGAGCCTAGACATCCATTGTGTGCACGGATGTTGCCATATATATATATATATATTTTATTTTTTTTCAACAAACCGGCCGAATCCCACCAAGGCAGGATGGCCCATAAAGAAAAACAAAAGTTTCTCTTTTTAAATTTAGTAATTTATACAGGAGAAGGGGTTACTAGCTCCTTGCTCCTGGCATTTTAGTCGCCTCTTACAACACGCATAGCTTACGGAGGAAGAATTCTGTCCCACTTCCCCATGGAGATAAGAGGAAATAAACAAGAACAAGAACTATTAAGAAAATAGAAGAAAACCCAGAGGGGTGTGTATACATATATGCTTGTACATGTATGTGTAGTGTGACCTAAGTGTAAGTAGAAGTAGCAAGACGTACCTGAAACCTTGCATGTTTATGAGAAAAAAAATGGACACCAGCAATCTTACCACATGTAACAATTCATGTTTACACATTGCAGAACAGTAGGTACCTCCTGGGGGGTTGCTTTACCAACCTCTACTTATATATATATAATATATGTACTATTATATATTATATTATATAACTATTATATATATATATATGTATATATATATATATATATATTATATATATATATGTATATATATATATTAATATATATATATATATATATATATATATATATATATATATATATATATATATATATATATATATATATATAACATATATGGAAGGAAGCTCTCGGGCTTCCTTCCACGGGATGTATATCGAGTACACAATAAACTAGCTGCTTCGGCGGCAAAACATACATATAATTAAGCACCTATACAATACATAATGGTATTTCCCTTAACCCTCTCTTTGGAACTATGGTGGAAGAACATCTTTTCTGCTGTTTCATAATGATCCAAAATGTCTAACCTGATGCAGCACTAGTACAATGTATACATGTCTAGCTGGAATCAGTGGTATCCTACTACATAGAAAGCCCTTTGCCATGCAGAACATTTTGGGAAAATTAGGTCAATTTTCTCCCAGGATGCAACCCACACCATTCGACTAAAACACAATTACCCATTTTTACTGATGGGCAAACTGGGGCAGCAGGTGTCTTATGGAAACGCGTCCTAATGTTTTCCAGCCATTCCAGGGATTCGATCCCGGGATCTCAGTGCGTGAGCTGAATGCACTAGCGATCGAGCTACGGAACACCTCTTTATCTTCCCTTTATCTTCTGACATCTAAAATGCGACAAGGCATTGTCATTGAACATGTTGCAGACACAGCTTGCAACAGCTTTGTTAGGGTGATATTTCTCCACAAAACTTTGCAACTCACTCCACTTTGCACACATATCCTTAATCACTAAAGAAGGCACATTCTTCCCTCTTTCTTCCTCCTCCTCTGAAGCAATTTCCTCAGCTGCAATCTGTTGCTGTCAAGTTGAAGGTGTTGCATCTCTTCAGCAGTTAGCTTTTCCTTGTGGTAGTCCACCAACTATTCCACATTATGCCACTAACATCCAACCCCATGGACTTCCAAAAGCCACAAAAAATTCCACAACAGACATAGGGTTGTCAGGGTCAGTCTCAAACCCTTCAAAATCCTTCTCTTCTTGAATTCTATCATGTTTCTTGCCTTCTTTATCAAAGGGCTGGCACTCGGAACTTTCTTCGGTCTCTTGGTGGCTTATTGAGCAGTTGCACTCAATAAACAAGCACAAAAAACAATGGATTATTATGAAATGCTTTGGATCAAATCAGAGGGTAATGCTCACTCAACGAGAAACAAAGCCAGACTGACTCAGAACAAGGGAGTTGCTTTGTGTGGGCGCGAGCAGACAGACGCGTTCAGTACAGTGGACTGACGAAAACCGAGGTGATGAACGAAAACTGGGACAAAATTTTAACGAAAAAAAGTCATTGAAAACCAGAGCAAACGAAAACCAAAGTTCCACTGTATATTGATGATTAAATGTTCGATATCTTGTGTCTCAAGACATTAGTAAATGCTAAGTACAATACAGTGGAGCCTCTGGTAATGATGCCATCAGATAGCGATAAAATCGGATACTGATGCGTTTTTTAGTAAAAATATTGGCTTGGCCAATAATGAAAAACTCAGTTAAGGACATTCATCCCAAATGTGTCCACACGGCCTGGGATGCCCGCGGCTGCCCCGCCACTATGTACAGACAGTGTGCAATTGTTTAAAAGCCAGGGTGGACTGTTCCATGCATACATACGATACATTTCGTATTACTCCATTGTTTTTAGTGCTTGTAACTGCTAAATAAGCCACCATGGGCCCAAAGAAAGCCTGGGGTAAAAAGGGTGAGAAATGCTTTCGAATTCGACAGTGTGTGTGTGTGTGTGTGTGTGTGTGTGTGTGTGTGTGTGTGTGTGTGTGTGTGTGTGTGTGTGTGTGTGTGTGAATGTGTGTATGTGAGTGTGAGTGTGTGTGTGTGTGTGTATGTGTGCGTGTGTGTGTGTGTGAGTGCCTAAGCTCTTGGAAGTTAGCGTGGGCTGTTCCAAGCACCATGGCTTGTTGTAGTGTTTTAGAATCTCAGGTTCCAGTGTTGAAGAAGGAAATTCTACTTCTTCAGGAGGAAAATAGGAAGCTGAAGCTTCGCATAGATGAGTTTGGGAGCGAGTGTGAGAAGGATTTATCTGGTAAGGAGGAAATGGTCACCAGCAGTGGTAGTGGCAGCCGCTTTAAGTGGCAAGTGGTTCACAGTTCAGGAAGAAGGAAGATGAGGAGAGTTAATAGAGAAGATGTGAAGGTAGGAAATCGATTCTCTGTTCTCCAAGACGAGTGTACTTCATTGGTTAGTGAGGTTGAAGGTACCACTGATTCCCCTGCTAATCAAGGTAAAAATATTTTAATAGTAGGCAAGATATATGGACTGTGCATTTTGTAACAGAGACTGAAAGGTCAGAAAGAGTGTGCATTCCTGGAACTGGTGTTGGTGACATAGTCAACAGGTTGGATAATATTATGGCAGGTAATGGGAACAAAGCCCATTATCTGTCTTAGTGCTGGAGGTAATGACATTGGGAAGGGCAGGAGAGAGGAGCTGCTGGATAAGTACAGGTCAGCCATATAAGTAGTTGGGTCTAAGGGAGGGATCCCAGTCATATGTAGCATCTTGCCTAGAAAGGGACTGGGCAATGAATGGATGTCTAGGGCAATTGGTATAAATTGCTGGCTAGACAGGTATGGGGTTCATCTCTCTGGGGATGGAGTGGTTGCATTAGCCAATTCAATTAAGAGGGTAATTGATGACTTGTCTAGGAATTTAAACAGATAGATAAAGGTATGAGTGTTTGTGGGAAACAATCAGGCTGCAGCATTAGGGTTAAAAACAGCAGTTATCACCAGGATACCTCAGGGATATGTTTAAAAGACAATATTCAAAATAAAGTTGCTAGTAATGGCAAATCAATTGGTCAACAAACAAAGAATGATAGTAGAGGGCAACGAGTGACTAGCTCCCTTAAGGTTTACTATACAAATAGTAGGAGTCTAAAAAATAAGATAGATGAGCTAAGATTACTTGCAAGTGTAGGTAATATAGATATTATTGTTATAACAGAGACCTGGTTCAACCTGAAATGCCTTCTGAATGCAACATACAGGGTTATAAACAATTCCACACTGACAGGGTCAACACGAAGGGTGTTGGAGTGACGATGTATGTCAGAGAAAATTTAAATTGTTGTCTTAGACATGATATAAGATTAGAAACATCGAACACAGAATCTGTTTGGCTACAGTTTCTCGAGGGACGTGACAAATTAATTTTGGGTGTGATTTATAGGCCCCAAAACCTTGATAGGGAATGCAGAAAGCTGCTATGAAAATGTTGTGATAATGGGAGATTTTAACTTTAGACAAATTGATTGGAACAATATGACAGGAAATCTTGAGTCTAGTGACTTTCTTGATACGGTTCAGGATTGCTTTTTAGAACAGGTTGTGACAGAACCGACTAGAGGAAACAATCTGCTTGACTTGGTTCTCGCCAACAAAGATTCACTAATTAATAATCTAGAGGTTAATGATGAGCTTGGGGAAAGTGATCACAAAACACTTAGTTTCAATATATCATGGAATTACCCAGATAACTGCAATCAAATCTCTGTTCCAGATTTTCGCTTGGCCGACTTCATAGGACTGAAAAGTTAACTGGGTGGGCTAAATTGGGATGACCTGACTATGGTTCAGGTAGGTGATCTTGATTGCCAATATGACGTTTTTCAGAGCATAGTTCTAGCTGCCCAGACAACTTTTTTTCCGTGTAGAGAAATTAGATCTAACAAAAATTATCCCAAATGGATGAACAATAGATTAAAACATTTCATTGGACAAAAGAGAGGCATATATAGGCGTACCAAAAGAGGGGATGGGCAGTTAAGAAATCAATTATTCAATTAAAGAGAGAAATAAAGAAAGGAATAAGAAAAACAAAAACGGATTATGAGGCTAAGGTCGCAAGGGATTCAAAGACTAACCCAAAAGAGTTCTTTCAGGTATACAGAAGTAAGATTAGGGACAAGATTGGCCCACTTAAGAGTAACTCTGGTCAGATCACTGACAGTGATAAGGAAATGTGTGAAATTCTCAATACACGGAATCGGAGGAGAATTTTTTTCCTGGGTAGAGACATGGCTGACAAATAGGCAGCATAGAATTTGCATAAATGGGGAGAAATCAGAATGGGGACACGTCACAAGCGGTGTTCCTCAGGGGTCAGTGTTGGGCCCGTTGTTGTTCACAATTTACATAAACGACATAGATGAGGGAATAAATAGCGACATAAGCAAATTTGCTGATGACACCAAAATAGGCCGTCCAATTCATTCTAATGAGGACACTAGACCACTCCAGGATGATTTGAATAGACTGAAGCAATGGTCAGAGAAGAGGAAGATGCAGTTTAATATTGACAAATGCAAAGTTCTAAATGTTGGGCAGTTAAATAATCATGCCACATATAAACTAAATAATGTAGATCTTAATACTACTGATTGCGAAAAGGATTTAGAAGTTCTGGTTAGCAGTAATCTAAAACCAAGACAACAGTGTATTAGTGTTCCCAATAAAACTAACAGTATTCTTGGATTCATATCTAGAAGTATAAATAATAGAAGTCCTCAGGTTGTTCTTCAACTCTATATATCCTTGGTTAAGCCTCATTTAGACTATGCTGCTCAGTTCTGGTCACCGTATTACAGAATGGATATAAATGCTCTGGAAAACGTATCAGAAATCTTCCCTAAGAGGATAGACTGAGGGCCCTGAATCTGCACTCTCTCGAAAGGCGTAGAATTAGGGGGGATATGATCGAGGTGTATAAATAGATAACAGGAATAAATAAAGGGGATGTAAATAGCATGCTGAAAATTTCCAGCCAAGTCAGGACTTGCAGCAATGGTTTCTAGTTCGAAAAATTCAGATTCAGGAAGGATATAGGAAAGCACTGGTTTGGTAATAGAGTTGTGGATGAGTGGAACAAACTCCCGAGTACAGTTATTCAGGCTAAAACGTTGAGTAGTTTTAAAAATAGGTTAGATAAATACATGAGTGGGTGTGGGTGGGTGTGAGATGGACTTGACTAGCTTGTGCTGCTGGGTCTGGTGCCATGTTCCATCCCTGTGTGGAGGTGGCCTGACTGGGTGGGTCATTGGGCTAATCCGGGGTGGGGTTATTGGGCTAATCCGAGGGGATATGGACCTGCTCAGTGTTGCAGTGTTCCTTCTTTCTTATGTTCTTATGTGTGTGTGTGTGTGTGTGTGTGTGTGTGTGTGTGTGTTGTTGTTGTTGATAGACTTGAAGAGTGTACAAACACAATGTGTGAGTTGTTGACAGAATTGAATGGTGTGTACACACAAGGTGTGTGTGTGTGTGTACTCACCTAATTGTACTCACCTAATTGTCGTTGCATGGTTGGAGACTCAACTCCTGGCCCCGCCTCTTCACTGATCGCTCCTATGTCCTCCCTCTCTCTGCTCCATGAGCTATGTCATACTTCGTCTTAAAGCTATGTATGGTTCCTTGCTCCGCTTCGTACTTGCTAGGCTATTCCACTTCCTGAAGACTCTATGACGGAAGAAATACTTCCTAACATCCCTATGACTCGTCTGAGTCTTCAGCTTCCAATTTTGACCCCTTGTTTCTGTGTCCCCTCTCTGGAACATCTTGTCTCTGTCCATCTTATCTATTCCACCCAGTATTTTGTATGTCGATATCATGTCTCCCCTAACCCTCCTGTCCTTCAGTGTCGTCAGGCCGATTTCCCTCAACCTTTCTTCGTAGGACATTCCCCTGAACTCCGGAACTAGCCTTGTTGCAAACCTTTGTACTTTCTCTAATTTCTTGACGTACTTGACCAGGTGTGGGTTCGAAACTGGTGTTGCATACTCCAGTATAGGCCTGATGTACAGAGTGTACAATGTCTTGAACGATTCCTTACTAAGGTATCGGAATGCTATTCTCAGGTTTGGCAGGCGCATATATGCTGCAGCAGTTATCTGTTTAATGTATGCCTCCGGAGATGTGCTCACTGTTATGGACACCCCAAGATCTTTCTCCTTGAGTGAGGTTTGCAGTCTTTGTCCGCCTAGCCTATACTCTGTCTCCAGTCTTCTTTGTCCTTCCCCAATCTTCATGACTGCATTTGGAGGGGTTGAATTCGAGAAGCCAGTTGCTGGACCAGGTGTCCAGCTTGTCCAGGTCTCTTTGTAGTCCTGCCTGATCCTCATCTGATTTAATTCTCCTCATTAAGTTCACATCATCTGCGAACAAGGACACTTCTGAGTCTATCCCTCCTTCATGTCATTCAAAAATAGCACTGGTCCTTGGACTGACCCTTGTGGGACCCCGCTCGTCACGGGCGCCAACTGTGATACCACGTCACGTACCATGATTCGTTGTTGCCTCCCTGTCAGGTATTCTCTGATCCAATTCAGTGTCCTCCCTGTTATATGCGCCTGATCCTCCAGTTTCTGCACTAATCTCTAATCAGGAACTGTGTCGAAGGCCTTCCTGCTGTCCATGAAAATGCAGTCAACCCCCTCCCCTCTCTCGTGTCTTACTTCTGTTACTTTGTCATAAAACTCCAGAAGGTTTGAGACACAGGATTTGCCTTCCATGAATCCGTTCTGGTTGTCGTTTATAATCTTGTTCCGTTCCAGGTGCTCCATCACTCTCCTGCTGATAATCTTCTCCATGACTTTGCATACTGTACACGTCAGTGACACTGGTCTGTAGTTTAGTGCCTCGTTTCTGGCTCCTTTCTTAAAAATGGCGACTACATTTGCCGTTTTCCATACCTTTAAGGTAGTAGCCTAGTTTCAAGGGATGCGTTGAAGATTGTGGTTAGTGGGACACACAGCATCTCTGCTCTTCTAAGGACCGATGGGAGATGTTATCCGGTCCCGTCGCCTTTGAGGTATCAAGTTCACTTAGCAGCTTCTGCACCTTCTCCTCAGTTGTGTGTATGTCATCCAACATTTGTTGTTACATTCCCTGTTGGTGTTTCCCTCTGTGCTGTCTTCCCAGAGCTCTTCCTATCTCTTCTGTGAATACTTCCTTGATTCTCGTGTTGAGCTCCTCACATACCTCTTGATCTTTTCTTGTGAGTTCCCCACCTTCTTTCCTCATCCTGGTCACCTAGTCTTTGACTTTCGTTTCTATGTTGTTTTCGTACTGTCTTTGGGCCTCCCTCCTAATGTGTGCATACTCGTTTCTGGCTTTTCTACTAATCTCCTTATTTTCCTGGGTTCTTTGCTTTCTGTACTTTTTCCATTCTCTAGCGCACTTAGATTTTGCTTCCCTACACCTTCGGGTAAATCAGGGGCTCGTTCTGGTCTTCCCATTATTTCTGTATGTGTGTGTGTGTACTCACCTAATTGTGGTTGCAGGGGTCGAGACTCAGCTCCTGGCCCCTGTGTGTGTGTGTGTGTGTGTGTGTGTGTGTGTGTTGCGTGTGCGTGTGTGTGTGTGTGTGTGTGTGTGTGTGTGTGTGTGTGTATGTGTGTGTGTGTGTGTGTGTGTGTGTGTGTGTGTGTGTGTGTGTGTGTGCGTTTGTGTGTGTACTCACCTAGTTGTACTCACCTAGTTGAGGTTGCAGAGGTCGAGTCCTAGCTCCTGGCCCCGACTCTTCACTGGTGTGTGTGTGTGTGTGTGTGTGTATGTGTGTGTGTGCGTGTGTGTATGTGTGTGTGTGTGTGTGTGTGTGTGTGCGTGTGTGTGTGTGTGTTGTTGACAGACATGAAGAGTGTACAAACACAATGTATGAGTTGCTGACAGAACTGAAGAACATCTGCATACCACCTAACATCTAGAATAATTTATTGTATAATTCTGGTTTATGTTTCAGTTGACGTTCCTGCTGGACCTGTTGGACAACTATCCAGGTTTTAGCGTCGGCGGCTTCTTTGTCTTGGCCAAGGCCAGACTGGTCGATGTGAGTAAACATAATTCAGTAGTGAATGTATTACCGACGGAAGAAATTCATACAAATCCTATGAAAAATACATTGTTTTATGTACTTAAATAATTGTGTTATGATTTGGTATGAAAGACACATGTACAATATTATAAAACTTTTGTTGGAGTTCGTATTTCTCACCAAGAGCATTATCACTCATTCTGGGTAACAAAACACATCCAAGTTAAAGATTTCTGTTACTTGTGAGTATAATATTCCTTGACGTTTGTATTATTATTTGGTATTGCAGGTTGCTAGTTTTGTGGCTACGTACCTTGTGATACTGATGCAGTTCCGAGCAGCTGAAGATCAGAGTCCACCACCAACACCAACACCTACGCTCTGATTCACCTCTATTTCAAAGAACGTGAGAAGCATATTCCTACAGTTACAGTGATGCAGATGTAGTTACAGGCAGAGAAGAACCACAACCCTGCAACTTCAATAACACCTGAACCATGATACAGCTGTAACTCCTGTCAGAGAAGAACCACAACCCTGCAACTACAATAACACCTGAACCATGATACAGCTGTAACTCCTGCAGAGAAGAAACCACAACCCTGCAACTACAATAACACCTGAACCATGATACAGCTGTAACTCCTGGCAGAGAAGAACCACAACCCTGCAACTACAATAACACCTGAACCATGATACAGCTGTAACTCCTGGCAGAGAAGAACCACAACCCTGCAACTACAATAACACCTGAACCATGATACAGCTGTAACTCTGTCAGAGAAGAACACAACCCTGCAACTACAATAACACCTGAACCATGATACAGCTGTAACTCCTGGCAGAGAAGAACCACAACCCTGCAACTACAATAACACCTGAACCATGATACAGCTGTAACTCCTGGCAGAGAAGAGACACAACCCTGCAACTACAATAACACCTGAACCATGATACAGCTGTAACTCCTGGCAGAGAAGAACCACAACCCTGCAACTACAATAACACCTGAACCATGATACAGCTGTAACTCCTGGCAGAGAAGAACCACAACCCTGCAACTTCAATAACACCTGAACCATGATACAGCTGTAACTCCTGGCAGAGGAGAGCCACAATCCGGCAACTACAATAACACCTGTGCCGTAATACTGTTGTAGCTCCTTGGCAGAGAATATCGGCAACCCTACAACTACTAGCACCTGCACAGTGACCCAGATCATCCTCCTAGCAGTGACGAATCACGCCGTTGAAACACTTGCACCTTGATAAATCTATAGATTATTGCAAGGAAGAGCAACTCCCATGCAACTACATTAACACCTGCACAGTGATACCATTGTAGCTTCGGGCAAGGATGTGTCACATCAGTCCACAGTACCAACACCATCCCTCCGTTGCTGACCTGGTATTGGTATGAAAGAAAAAATCAAAATTTTCAAAACTCTTCTAGTGTATCTCTCAGAAAGAATAAGGGACAAAACAAAATTCCATTATCACTATATGACAAACATTATTACCTTAAATCTCTAACGAAGTGATCAAACCACTTAACCTTTCTTACCTCTATTGTCATGAATTCACTGCCTAGTCTATTTTCTCTCTTTTCTTTCTTGCCGCCTCTAGTAAGGCATAAGAAAAGATGAATACATCCTACGAAGAAGTAAAGAAAAAACAGACACAGAAACATCCAAGAAAAGAATGAGGACAAATTTTATTTAGATGAGTAAGAAAATGAGTATTAATTTAAAAATATTTACATTTTAAAGCATTATGAAGCGTTATGTACCTATTAAGACAAAAATTTTCAATGAAAAACACGAAAATGTAATCTTTCTTTAATGATTTAGGTAACATATTCCATAAACGGTGGGACAACTAATATTCTCTTCTGTTACAATCTCTAAGATAACTTACTTATCTGTGCTTGTTGTGACGCACTATAATACTATCAACTCGTGTCTGTTAAGGTAAACAATACAACTACTATGAACTATGGGACATCTTTTTACCCTCTACAAGTTTACAGAATTACAGCTTTTATCTTATTTCAGCTCGTTTCAAAGAACGGTGGTAAGTTACAGTATATAGTGCAGTGAATTACGGAATTTTATGTGAAATGCTGAACAAATATGTGAAATTTTAACAGTAAGTAGATATTGCGAAGAAATGTTATATACAGAGGCTCAAAAAATTGTTGATTGAGTTGGCGGCCATCTTGTTTTTTAAAATGGCCGCCGAGTGTAACTCCATGTATTATTTCAGTTATCCACTCTGTATTATGCTATGAATGTTAATAATTTGTCAAATTATTGATTTATTTTAACTTAGAAAACATTACAAAATATTCAACATAAAGTGATACATGTGCCAGTCACACTGTAACAACAACAGGGCCGTAGCAGTCCCTTATATACTGTAGTCAGGTGAGGTGAAGCAGGAGGAGGCGGGGTCATAGTGGTACCATCCACTAGTTTAAGTAGGTCTTCGTCCTGAGATTGGACAAGTTTTGAAGAATTTTTTGTATCAAGATCCCATGATGATTCAGTGTCTGACAAATGTGATGAATGGTTTTGAAAAACGGTTCTATGCTGTACTTTCTACAAGATTGATTGCCTGAGCACATCGACTCCAGGCTGAATGACTGATTACCTCAAGCTCCTCCTCTCCTTATTCCTTCCTGCTTTGTTTAAGACTGATGAAGCCACTGTGTGGTGAAACGTTTCTTCAATAAAGATTCCCATATGTTGCATAAGTGTCTCAATTCTTCATCGAGGAAGTAGTCGAAGATAAGTTGAAGACAGAAGCTCATTATCTCCCTCACCATGGAGTCAGAAAAGATTCTGAAACCACTCCACTACGTATTGTCTATAATTGCAGCGCAAGTGCAAATAAAGATGTAGCAAGTCTTAATGACTGTCTGATGACCGGACCCTCATTAACTGAGAAGCTGGGAGACGTGCTTATGAAATTTCGCACAAACCCACAAGCTTAAACGGCTGATATTTCCAACACTTTCTTAAGAGTAGGACTACAAGAAATAGATAGAGATTATACTCGATTCTTGTGGCCTGAAAATCCACATGATCCTCAAAGTCCTGCGAAAACTTATTGTTTCATGTCAGTATTGTTTGGTGCAGCATCCTCTCCATTCTTACTAGAAGCTACTCTAAATACACATTTGAAAAAATCTGATAGTTCCTTCAGAGAAATCGTAAAGACAAGTTTCTATGTGGACAATCTTCAAGGTACTGTGAATAAAGAGAAGGATTTGAAATCTAAGGAGATGAAGGAAGCAAATATGTCTCTAAGGATGTGGAATACAAATTCAAAGCAATTAAGGGAACTTATCAAAGAAGATTTCCCTGAAGCTGAAATTCCTGATTGCAACAATATGCTGGGACTTAATTGGAACACACAGGAAGACACTTTGAGTCTCAAAAGGATAAACAATAAATCATGCAGTACACTCACTAAACATAGTTTACTGTCAGAGGTATCACAATGTTTTGATCCTCTAGGACTCGTCTCACCAATTACCATAAAGGGTAAAATGCTTATGCAAGATGCATGGAAGCTCAAAATTGGATGGGATGAGAACTTGCCTCTAGAATGAGTCAAGCATGGGATGAAATATCTACGGAGTTCAAACAACTTCATCAAATTAATTTCCCAGACAAATAGGTCAAGTGGGAAACAAGTACACATCACATGTGTTCTGTGATGCATCAACCAGAGATTATGGCGCTGTAGCTTACATGAGTAATGCTGAAGGAAGTACACTAATTACTTCAAAGGTCAGGGTTGCACCATTGAAGGCCAGAACAGTACCACAATTGGAACTGACAGCACTCTATGTAGGTTCAAAATTATCTGTCTATCTCAACAAAGTACTTGATCATCTCACTATTGAAAAAAACCGTGATCTGGAGTGATAATGAAGCAGTTCTCCAGTGGTTAAGAAATAATAAGAGTAAGTTGGTCTATGTACAGAATAGAGTAGCAGAAATAAAAGAGATGCAGAGAGATTATCACTTTCTCCACGTCTCTACTCAAGAGAATCCAGCTGACATGTTGTCACGTGGTGTCCCACTCAAGAAATTTTGGACAATAAATTATGGCTTCACGGACCAGAAGAAACAGTCTGCTTGAACAGAGCAGAAATAATCAGTGTAAATACTGCAGACACAACTGAAATAGTCTAAATACTCATCTTTGGGTAAACTCTGAAGAGTTACAGCGTGTGACATGCAAAGAGGACGCAACCTGTATTCTGCGAATGTACACATCCTCATTGAAAGGCTATCTTCCTCAACCAGCGAACCAGGTGCTAAGGGTTGATGATGGGGCCCCATCGTTCGATCAGTACCCAGGTTCCAGCCAATGAGAAGATGGCTTTGGCAATTGCAGAGGTGTCGTGGGTACCACACCTGTCTGCCCTTGTCATTCTAGAGCTGGTTGAAGTACGGTCTGCTCTCTAGTGGCTTCTATTCTGCCTTGCTTACCGTGGAATGCACTGATACCTATTGTTGTACATAGTGTATATAGTGTACATACTTCTGTTCTAAATTGTTGAAGGATAATACAAGTCAAAAGTTTTTCAGCTGTGTTCATTTTGCTCCTTTACACCCAGGATAGCAGGCCTAGGGGCCTGTCCGAGAGCTGGAGCTGGACTTAGAGCACGGGTTGAGCCTAGGGTGACGCTGGAAGCAGGAGCATTATGTAGCTTGCTGTCTTGCATTGCATTAGCTTTGTCGACGCTTCACAAAGTTTGCTTGTCAATTGCCTTGCTATTGTCAGCCTTGCTATTGTATGATCGTTCATCAGCTCGCTACTAGCTTGTTCGGTGTGCTCGCTTCACTACGGTCATTCTTGTTGTGTGAAGATTTTGCAGTCAGCTTTGCTATTGTGTATCCGCCTTGCAAGTATATGTGTGTATTCTGCAGTCGTATTGTGCATAACTAAGCGTGTTCTGCAAATAACGTGTTACGTTGGGGTACGGGTATTCTGCAATCGTACTGTGCATAAGCAAATAACTTATACATTGGGGTATGCCACCTAGACGAGTCAGACAGGTGTCGGCATATACTTCACTTAACTTGCCTAAATTGTCCATACAGCGTTGTTTGGCAAATTGCTCATTCCATTGGCATTGATTATGAAAGCACTGTCACAGCTGCGCAACTTCGTACACTTATAACCAACAAACTTTGGGAAGAGGAGATGGCACATCAGACTCCTCCCTCTATGGGAGCTAGGAATAAAACCCCGATGTTCTCGCAGGAGGAAGATGATACATCAACGGAGCAAAATCGTCTCCTGCAGCAGGGTTGTCTGAAGGCGAATCAGTGGTGTTGGCACTTAAATTGGCGAAAATCAATCTTGAGCAGACTAGCGAACAGAGGCCATTTGCCAGGAAAGAGTTTGATATGGAAAAGAAAGAAAGCAGTTTTTGAAAGTTATAAATGATTTTAGTTTACAGAAAGCAGTACAGCATGTTTCCCGCTTCAATGAGGCAGAACCAGAAATTTTTTTCGAAAGTTTCGAAAATCAGGCTCGAGCCTTGAGGTGGCGGGAACAGCATTGGGCGTCATTGGTTCACACAGCATTGTTTGGTAAGGCACAGGAATTTACGTCAGTGATAAATGACACTGATTTTTCCGATTATAAAGTAGTGAAGACCACAGTTTTGGGAGCATATACATGTATCCCAGCTAAGTATAGAAAGTCATTTAAATTAGGCAGACGACAGCTTGGTCAGTCTCTGGTTGATTTTGTGTGACAGCAGACCAAAGCTTTTACCAGCTGTATAAAGCAAGTGGTGTTGCTAATTTCGATGATCTCGTGCAGCTTATTCTGGTTGACAACCTGCAGGATCGCGACTTAACCACTGCATTGGAGGCAGCCACGTTGGCTGATACCTTTGAAATTAACCACTCCTTGTCCGAGCGGTCCCATGTCTCTTTTCAACAGCCTGGAATGAGCAAAGATAGTCAGCCTTGAAGGATGAAGTATCAGCCGGAGGGAGAACGTCTACGTCAGCCAACTAAGTCACCTGGTGAGCCACGCTACTCAACTTATGGTCCACCTGGGGAGAGACAAACCACTCAACATGGTGCAACTCGACAACAGTATCCAGAGAGACACCAGCCAGAGCGACACCAGTTGCAACGTCAGAAGGGAGTTAAGGGTAAGCTTCCTCTGTAATAAAGTAGATCACATCCGTCCCAACTGCCCCCAAAAACCCCAACCCATAGAGAAAATCTAGTGTCGATTGTAACATGCCCCTGAAAGAAGTAGAGAAAAGGATGGCTCCTTATTATTGTCAGAGTCGTATTTCCCTTCAGGAAGACTCAAACAACTGAAGTCAAAGCCTTTAGAGATACTGGAGCATATTGCTAACTTATAAGAGAGGGAGTACTTCCCTCTCTGAAAAAACTTCATTACAATCCTCCGTTTTGTTTGAATCCTTCAGAGGAGCTATTTTTTTCTGTCCCCTTGCATAGAATCTATGTAAAGAGCAAATATTACACTGGATATTTAACTGTAGGTGTATCCCAAGAATTTCCTATGAAATATGCCATGTTATTACTTGGTAATAACATTACCACTGCTAGTGTATGTCCTGAACCCATCCGGTGTTGGCGATAACTCGGGCAACATCCCAAGGGTTGTCTGGCGAGAATGCTGGCCTATCCTTGGATGACTCTGATCTCGGAATAGCCAATTTGTTTTACGAGGAAAACTGGCCAGGGCCTCGTAAATTATGTGAACAAACCTAGATCAAGCCTTCATATTCCAGGGTTTCAGGATTGCCAGACATCTGTTTCCATGCCCGAGGGACTGTCCTTCCGGGAGGAACAACGAAAGGACCCTTCTTTGAATTTCGCTTTTCAAGCAGCCATGGGTAAATCCTTTTCGAATCATCCAGTCAAGTATAAAGTTAAAAACGATTATTTGATCTGCACTGAGACTGGTAAGGAGATAGAGGGTCGGCATGTGTCACACAGGTTAGTAGTTCCAACAAAGTTTAGACATCAGATATTGAATATAGATCATAATACTTTATTAGGTCACCTAGGAATTACTAATACATTATATAGAAACACAAAAGAATTTTATTGGCCAAAATTAAGGCAGGATGTGAAGAATCATATCCGATGTTGCCGAGAATGCCATCAAGTATAGAAACCTGGATATTCCATTAAACCTGGACCACTCCAGCCTATACCTGCTGATGGAGAACCTGTTGCAGAATTAATTATAGATTGTGTAGGTTCATTACCTAATTCAAAGTATGGAAATCAGTACTTATTTATCATTATGGATAGAGTGACTAGATATCCAGAAGCAATTCCCATACACAGTATTAATACAAAAGCCATTCTCAAAGCTTTAACCAGATTTATTTCTTGTTTTGGCATTCCTAAATCTATTCAAAGTGATCAAGGTACTAACTTCACTGCCAAAGCATTTAGGGAAGCATTAACCAGATTAGGGATAATCCACAACTTATCCACTGCCTATCATCCTCAGTCCCAAGGCGCCTTTGAAAGATTCCATCAGACATTAAAAACCATGACGAGGACTTTCTGTATGCATTTTCCTACAGACTGGGATGAATCACTACCTTTGTTGCTGTTTTCAATAAGAGAAACTGTGCAGGAGACTGATCTTTGGGCACAATGTACGAGGTCCTCTTCGGGTGCTCAAAGAAGGATGGATGGGAGAAGACGTTAGCTCAACAGTCTACAACCCGTCTTTAAGGTTGCAGGTGGCACGTCATTTAGCCAAGGCTATCTTAAAGGCAGCTCAAAACAAGAAACAGAGGTATGACAGAAATGCACAATTCTGCTCCTTCCATCCGGGAGACAAGGTGTTGGTACAGGAACCTATACCTGGCCACACTTTGAAAGCTAGATTTACGGGACCTATGCAAATTTTAAGTAAATTATCTGATGTAAATTATGTGGTAGCTCCCCTTGATAAGACCTCAAAAACTAAAACTTACCATCATTAATCAATTAAAATCTTTTCATACACCAGATGAAGTCCCAGTAATGACTCTGTCCTCTTCCTCTGAGGACGACTCTGACTCTTTGCACTCTAATTCTGAAATTAATGTCAAGCTTGCAAATTCTGTCCTCCTTAAGGACCCTAGCCCTTTAATGGTGGGGCTATCTGAAACTCAAGCAACAAGTTTAACTGCGCTTCTACAGTCATAACCTGATATTTTTTTCGGATGCGCCGAAAAAATGTACGTTAAGTTATCATGACGTAGATGTAGGAAACTCTAAACCAATTAAACTTTCCCCCTACAGAGCTAATCTTGAAAAGAAGAAGCTACTTCAGCAGGATGTAAAATTTCTGTTAGAGCATGGGTTGGTGGAGGAGTCGTTTAGTTCATGAGCTTCACCGTGCATCCTTGTTAAAAAGCTGATGGAGGTTTACGAATGTGTACAGACTACAGTAAGGTGAATGAGGTCACAATCACTGATGCTTACCCTTTTCCTCGTATGGATGACGTAATCGGTCTTTGTGGGTAGGGCTACTTTTGTGTCCAAGTTAGATTTCTTAAAGGTTACTATCAGGTACCTTAGACGGATAAGGCGAAGGAAATCTCTGCCTTCGCAATTCCAGGAGGTCATTATCAATGTACAGTTACCCGCTTCGGAATGAAAAACGCCCCCTCTTCATTCCAGAAACTTATCCATCAGGCTATTAAAGGACCTGAAGGCACGGCACCTTACCTAGATGACCTTGTAGTGGTGTCTGATACTTGGGATCAACACCTATTTAGGCTTAAGGCTCTCTTTGAGACCTTTCAGAGTTCCCATTTAACTGTTAATTTATCTATTCTGTGCCATGAAATAGGTAGTGGTGAAGTTGCTCCTAAAAAACCATACCACGGGCGGGGATAGAACCCGCGATCAGAGAATCTCAAAACTCCAGAGCGTCGCGTTAGCAACTGGACCAGCTAGCCACATTAAGATGCAAGTTTTGTGGTCACAGTGGTGCCTATGCTAACCTTCCTATGGTGTAGAAATATACCTAGTTGGACGAATCTTAATGAGGCTAGCTGGTCCAGTGGCTAACGCGACGGTCTGGAGTTTTGAGACTCTCTGATCGCGGGTTCTATCCCGGCTCGTGGTATGGTTTGTTTGCAATCGTGTCATTACGATTTCGTGAGTCATGTTAACGGCTTTGAGGTGACTTGAGCTAGAGTTCGTCACGACCACGTTAACTGGAGATTCGTCTGTAAAAACTTGCATTTGTGTCACAGTGGTGCCTATGCTAACTTTCCTATGGTGTAGAAATATACCTAGTTGGACGAATCTTAATGTGGCTAGCTGGTCCAGTGGCTAACGCGACGGTCTGGAGTTTTGAGACTCTCTGATCGCGGGTTCTGTCCCCGCCCGTGGTATGATTTGTTTGCAATCGTGTCATTACGATTTCTCGAGTCATGTTGTTCCTAATTTTACTAAAGTTCTTGCTATTAAGGATAATCTAGTTCCACATGATAGGAAATCTCTTCAACGTTTCCTAGGCATGATAGGATTTTAGAGAAGATTCTGTAAAAAAAATTCAGATATTGTAGCGCCTCTTATCTCTCTTACCAGTCTCAAAGTTCCCTTTAATTGGACCCCAGAATGTCAAACTGCTTTTACGAGAGCAAAAAGAATGTGTACTTCACCCATTCTTTTGTCTCCAGACTTCTCCAAACTTTCTCATTACAGGTTGATGCTTGTGAGTCTGGGATTGGGACAGTACTGTTGCAAAACGGGGACTAGGAGTTGCAGCCTGTAGCTTTCTTCTCTGCAAAGTTCCAGCCCCATCAGAGTGCTTACTCTACCATTGAAAAAGAAGCCCTCGCCCTGGTACTGGCTTTGGAGCACTTCGATGTTTACGTGGGCCAGACTTCGCAGGTGGTCATTATCTATAGTGACCACAACCCTCTAGTATATCTCCAAGCCATGAAGAACCACAATACGAGGCTCATGAGACGGAGTCTATGACTGCAACCCTATTCTCTCAGAATATTACACATTGCCGGCAAAGAAAATAAGTTGGCAGATACATTATCGAGAGTCTAAAAATTTTTGTCCCCTTGTGTGGGTTTTTTTTAGTGAGGGGACGTGGGCTACCGTCCGCTCTTGTCTCGGACCTATGTGAGTCCTACTGTCTGCTGTCTCGCTCTAAGTTTAGGGGTTGGCTTTTTGTCGCGAATAAAGCTGAGCTTTATCTAAGAGTTGGATGGTTGAGAGGAAAGGCAGTCCCATTATATGGTGCCATGGTGGCACGGTCACCAATGGGAGGTGGGATCCTATTCCTGAGCCCTCTTGGGGTGGGGGTGTGGCATGCAAAGAGTATGTAACCTTTATTCGGCGCATGTACACACCCTCAATGAATGGCTATCTCCCCCAACCAGCGAACCAGGTGCTAAGGGTTGATGATGGGGCCCTGTCGTTCAATAAGTACCCAGGTTCCTGCCAATGAGAACATGGCCTTGGCAATCGCAGAGGTGTTGTGGGTACCACACACCTGTCTGCCCTCTAGTGGCTTCTATTCTGCCTTGCTTACCGTGGAGTTCACTAATACCTATTGTTGTACATAGTGTATATAGTGTACATACTTCTATTCTAAATTGGTGAAGGATAATACAATTCAAAAGTTTTTCTGCTGTGTTTATTTTGTTCCTTTTACACCCAGGATAAAAGGCCTTTGGGACTCCTGGGTTGTAATACAGCTCTTGTCTTTAAATTCATTAAAGAGATGAAACCTAATTATGAATATCTTGAACCCTTTAAATACTGGGTGAAACTAATGCAGAGATGCTTTCTCTACAGAATATAAATTTCTGGAAACACAAGATAAATCCCCCAAAGAAACGTGTTATGGTTAATTCTTTAGGAATTTATCTCGATTCAGAAAAGATTATAAGATGTCGAGTAAGAATTCATAATTCTTCACTACCTAAAGAACCCATACATCCAATATTGATCCCCAAGAATCATTAACTAACAAAACTGATTGTACAAAACTCCCACAAGTGGGGTAAATGGCACACTTCGTCATATACTACAATCCTACTGGATACCTCAAGGTCGCATATCGTAGTGACGATGCGAGTATGTCAGTATCCAGATCCACCTCCATATCCCTCTGAAAGAGTTTGTCATGTCACTCCATTTGAGGTGACAGGTGTAGATTACACTGGACCAATAATTTTAACCAAAACCGCTGACAAAGTTCCCATCAATGAGTACATCTGTTTGTTCACTTGTGCTACGACTAGAGCAGTACATCTAGAAGTAGCCACTGACATGTCTGCTGAAACCTTTATCAAATTATTTAGAAGGTTTGCAGCCAGAAGGGCATATCCCAGACTGATGATTTCAGACAATGCAACGAACTTTGTTACTGGTGCTGCTTATATAAGCAAGATCTTTGATCAACCAGAAGTACAACAGATGCTGATTCAACACAGTTGGCGTTGGAGATACATTCCTCCTAAATCTCCATGGCACGGCGGATTTTATGAAAGAATGATCGGCATTGAAAAACGTTTTTTAAAGGGAAGATCTTCTTGTTAAAAAAATCGCCTAGAAAATTTTGTAAGTTGTGATGAAAAAATAAAAAGAAACAGATCTCTAAGTTGTGTTCCCGACGTCTCTTTGCCCCTTTGGGCAAAAGGGTTTTAAAACCTGTTCTCCTATGAATGAAAAAAAATCATAGAGGTTACTTATTTTGAAACCTGAGCAATAAAAGGGTAGTTTCAAAACCTTAAAAACAGTGATTAAAACGCGGGTGAAAAATTTGGGCAAGAAGACTATCTCACCTTTGAGAGAACATTTAGGGAGTGGTGTTGCTGAAAATCTAAATCCCTAGATTGGTGATAAGTTTATTGAAATGATGGACGGGGCCCCATGGCCTTTTGGAAAAAATTGGCCAAAACCCTACTGCAAATGGAATCTCGGGGACGTTGATGTTTTGAGAAAAGGGTTTTTTGTAGCGTAAGTGTACTTAAAGAAAATGTTTCCATTGAATACCAGTATTGAAAAAAAAAAAAATTAGTATTTTTCGAAACCCCCCAGATAAATGTTCAGAAAGACAAGCACAGTGGTGGGAGTGAGAAAAAACAAATTAAGTTAAGAATGAAAATTTTAACTGAAAACGAAACTTGCTGCCCCCCCGTGGGGAAATTTTTCTCCAGGGAGGGGGATCAGTCCCTTTCATCCCTCTAGGGACTCAACCCCCCAGAAAAGGGGTGGTGCTTTTCTGCATCTCGCATCAACACTTTGTTTCCGATGCGTAGGGTGTGTTGGTATGCGACTCCCTTTCGAGACCCGGTTGCAGTAGGTAGTTAAGAGAGACAATCAATTTCTTTCCTTTGAGGACAATTAAGGAAAATCCTGCACCCCCTTTTTTAATTTTAAAGAGTACATAGTATCTGTGCCAGCAGCTAGAATCAAGCTCTGATTTCTTTATGTGGAAATTTGGAAGGGGGAATATATTTGCGGCATTCTTTTGTATGTCAGGAAGCTGGGGGTAGACAAAGATGCCACAGGCTAGATTGCAATATGAAATGGTGCAGTAAAGACTCATACATCACGTTATAAGAGCGAACAAAGGAAGAGAATCATGCATTGTGGTACGTCAGACAATCTCCATAATTGTGATGAATGGTTTGAAAAACCAACAAGTTGAAGATTGAGACACTTATGCAACATATGGGAATCTTTATTCAGGAAACGTTTCGCCACACAGTGGCTTCATCAGTCAAATACAAAGTATAAAGGCGTAAGGAGAGGAGGAGTTTGAGGTAATCAGTCCCTCAGCCTGGAGTCTATGTGTTCAGTCCATCAATCTTGTAGAATGTACAGCATAGGGCCGTAGACGTGGCTTATATACGAAGGCCTACTTCGACTAGTGGATGATACCACTATGACCCCACCTACTCCTGCTTCGCCTCACCTCACTACAGTATATAAGCCACGTCTACGGCCCTATGCTGTACATTCTACAAGATTGATGGACTGAACACATCTACTCCAGGCTGAGGGACTGATTACCTCAAACTTCTCCTCACGAGCAGTATTTATATATTATTGTAACGAAGAACGAGTGCTATTGATCAATAACAACACTGCTCTAGCCAAGGATTCGAACCCATGTTGTACTGGCCTACCTCATGGTAAGCTGGTAAGCTGGTAAGCTGGTAAGCATGGTAGTTGTTGGGCCACCACTCGTCCGTGGTTACAATAATATATAAATACTGCTCGTAAGGCTAGTACACCAAACAGGGATGAGAATGAAATTAGTTTAGAAGCTCCCACACCTCCGTATGCCCTCGGATGGTGGCCCAGCAGCTAGCTGTGCGCTGGCTGCACCATTCTTGTAGGGTTGGATGGTCCTGTGGTTTAAAGTGTTATGTGGTTCTCGCTTACCATGAGGCAGGCCAGTACAACACGGGTTCGAATCCTTGGCTAACGCAGTGTTGTTATTGATCAATACACTCGTACATGGTTATATATATATATATATATATATATATATATATATATATATATATATATATATATATATATATATATATTTTTCTCCAACAAGTCGGTCGTCTCCCACCGAGGCAGGGTGACCAAAAAAGAAAGAAAATCCCCAAAAGAAAATACTTTCATCATCATTCAACACTTTCACCACACTCACACATTATCACTGCTTTTGCAGAGGTGCTCAGAATACAACAGTTTAGAAGCATATACGTATAAAGATACACAACATATCCCTCCAAACTGCCAATATCCCAAACCCCTCCTTTAAAGTGCAGGCATTGTACTTCCCATTTCCAGGACTCAAGTCCGACTATTATGAAAATAATATAATAATATATATATTTATATATATGTCGTGCCGAATATATAAAACTGGTCAATTAGCAAGAACTCATTTAATATTAAGTCCTTTCTAAAATTTTCTCTAATACGTTTAAAGATACATTTTTTCATTAAAGTTAATGTAAAAGTTTATAATTTTGCACCAAAAGAATCTTAGAAAACTTACCTAACCTTATTATAACAAGCGCATTTTATTTTAGCCTAACCCAACTTAATATATTTATTTATTTATTTATTTATTTATTATTTTGAACATGATACAGAGAAGTACAAAAGAATACAGTTAAGTGCAGCATGCCAAAGTCCCTTGTATGCAGAGCATTATGGGCAGGCTTAAAATTAACTTAAGATTAACTAAGCAATGATGTATCCAGTGGTAAAACATTATTGTAAACAAGTAAAATAAGTATTACAAAGACAGGTTATATGGTCATTTTCTGTGTTGTTGTGTTATCAGTAGAATGGAGTATTCTGTTAGATAATGTAATTAAAAAATAACAAAGTTTAATTGAGTATCAGGTTAAACATTTATGTGATACAATTATGATAAAAATTTAAGATATACAGTTTATAAGATACAATTATTCAGTATTTATTTGGCCGTGGGTGAGTAAGTGACTTTTGAGAAGAGACTCGAATTCATAAACAGTGTTTCTTTTATATTTATAGGTAATGAATTCCAGATTTTAGGGCCTTTTATGTGCATTGAGTTTTTGCATAGTGTGAGATGGACACGAGGAACATCAAAGAGTGATCTGTGCCTTGTATTATGGTCATGTGTTCTGTTGAGGTTGGCAAGGAGATGTTTGAGGGGAGGGTTAATATCAGAGTTAAGTGTTCTATGTATGTAATAGGTGCAGTAATAAGTATGGATGTTTTGTATGGTGAGTAGGTTTAGAGTTTTGAATATTGGTAGAGTGTGCTGCCTGTAGTGGGAATTTGTTAACATTCTGACTTCAGCCTTTTGTTGGGTAATTAGTGGTCTGAGATGGTTTATTGTTATTGATCCCCATGCACAAATCCCATAGGTGAGATAGGGGTAAATAAGTAAGTGATATAGGGCCAGGAGGGCTAATTATGGAAAATAGTACCGTATCTTCGATAGTTTGCCTACGGTCTTGGAAATTTTCTTGGAAATTTATTGTATATGTGTTTGAAATTTGCGTCTATTATCAAGGTGGATTCCTAAGAATTTTCCCTCTGTGAGATTTGTGATAGGTGATCCGTTTATCATTATGTTAAGAGGGACATCTGTAGCTCTGTTACCAAACTGAATGAAGTAGGTTTTGTCAATGTTTAGAGTACGTTTGCTAGTCCTCATCCTGGTAGATATTTTCTGTAATTCGGTATTTACAGTATTGGCTAGCGTGACTGGGCTCGGGTGAGAGAAGACGTACGTAGTGTCATCTGCAAATAGTGTGGGTTTGAGTAGTTGCGAAGCATTTGGTAGGTCATTTATATATATGAGAAAGAGAAGAGGGTCAAGGACACTTCCCTGTGGGACACCAACTGCAATTGGCTGTGCGGAAGAGTTTGACCCATTTGTGTACACATATTGGCTTCTGTTGCTGAGGTATGACTTTAGGTTGTTGAGGGAGTGCCCTCTTATACCATAGTGTGACAATTTTATGTGGAGCAAGTCATGGTCAACTGTATCAAAAGCTTTACGTAAGTAATGAAGATCCCCAGTGGGACTTCAGTATATATATGTTCTAGCATGTGTACAATAGCATCATTAGTATTTTTATTAGGCCTGAACCCAAATTGGCAGGGGTTGAGTATGTTTTGGGAGATGAGGTAGGAATAGATTCGCTTATGAATTAGTTTTTCGAAGATTTTAGAGAGAGGGTGTAATTTGGATATTGGCCTATAGTTATTCAAGTCTGTTTGGACTCCTTCTTTATGGATCGGGGTGACCGTTGCTATTTGAGAACTGTAGGGAAGGTAGAATATTCGATTGATTTGTTAAAGAGTGTTGCAATGATTGGTGATAGCACTTGTGACGCTTTTTTGTATATAAAGGGTGGTAAGGTATTTAAATCTCCTGTCTTGTTTTTTAGTGTGTTGATAATAAGGGAGACTTCATTTGGGTTAGTCGGAGCTAGGAACAGTGTGTTCGGGTAGTTGCCAGTGAGATAGTCATTGGGTGGGGTATCTGAGCTTGGGATTTTATTAGCACAGTTTTTTCCTATAGTGGAGAAAAAATCATTGAGTCTGTTTGCTCTTTCAGTTGGTGGGAGTTGGGGTTCATCTGATTTTATTAATTTAATTTCACTATTTCGTGATATCTTTTTTTCCTAGAATTTCTGATAGGGTTTTCCAGGACTTTTTTATATCACCTCGTAAGTTGGATAATCTGTTCTCATAATACAATTTTTTTGCCCTTCTTTTCAGGCTGGTTAGGACTGACGAGTAACGTTTTGTTTGGTCTCTGTTTATGTGACCCATTCTGTACTGTTTTTCATATAGGTGTTTTGTATTTATGGATTTGAGGATGCTGGGTGTTAGCCAGGGACTGTTCAGTCTCTTAGCTGTCATCTGTTTATTTTTTTTTAGGGCAGTGCTTGCTATAGAGGTATTGGGTCTTTTTTAGAAAATTATTAATACATTCGTCAATATCTGTATAAATTTCTAGATCGGTGTGCCAGTCGATGTTTGTCACTGCTGCTGTGAAGTTATTAATGGCTGCCTCATTGTGAAGTCTGAAGGTGACTTTAGTAGTGTCTTGGGGTAATTTGCCAAGATTTGTTATGAGGAAGGTAGGGTAGTGGTCTGTGGTATTATCTGTGAATATGCCTGATTTTAAATGGGATATGGTGTTGGTCCAGATGTGGTCTAGTAGGGAAACACTAGTCTCTGTAACTCTTGTAGGTTTAGTTACTGTTGGTAGTAACATGCAATTACTCGTTGTGTTTGTGAATTCAGTAACATGTGGGTCTTGGTCTTGCAGGAGATTTATACTGAAGTCACCTGAGAGTAGTAAGTGATCTTTGTTCATGCGTGCATCAGTTATCATACTTCCTAGGTTGTCACTAAAACGGCTAATGTTTGACTGTGGTACTCTGTAGATGTTTATCACTGTGAGAGGTTTTAGTAGGTATTTGGATTTGAATTTAGCTATTATATATTCCCCATGTTCATCCCTTGTGCAAGTATTAGTGTATTAGGTCTGAGTAGTATATAGCTGTGCCACCCCTTCTTGATCTGGCCTACAGTTGTGTATAGCTGTGTAACCAGGAATGGCATAGACATCTGTAGTATCAGGCTTTAGCCAGGTTTCGGTGAGAGTAATGATGGACATACTGGCATGCAGGGAATTTAGTAATGCTATGAGGTAATCGCAATGCTTGCTTAAAGATGTGATATTGTAGTTAAAGACAGTTATGTTGTTGTTGGCACTGAGAAGTGCCTTTGATTGTTCTGCTGTGTAGTAATTACAGTTAATGTTTGATTCATTTAAGTCATTCAATAAGAGGTTGGTATCAGGATCAATGCTTGTAATCATAAGATATAGAGTGAATCTATAGTAAGAATTAAACATAAGACAAAGTAAATATTCTAAAGCTAAAAAATAGCACCTGAATTATTTTAACAAATGTAAAAAAAAATTAACTAAGGTAGTTCTTTAAAGGTAAAATAAAGGAGACAATATAAAAGGGACTAAAATTATTTGTGGTGAACAAATAAAGTGATGATCAAATAATGGAGCTTGGGAATATAATAGTAGGTAGTACTTTAAAGGTAATTCTTTAAAGGTAAAATTAGGGAAACAATATAAAAGGGGCTAATATAAGTTGTGGTGAACAAATAAAGTGGTAATCAAATAAATGAGTTTTGGAATATAATGGTAAAATAGTGAACTTATTTCACTTTAGCACCTGAGAATAACACCTTGATGATTTTAACAATTGTGAATATATGAACTAAGGTAGTTATACAAAGCTAAAATAAAGGGGAAAATATATAAGGGACTAAATTAAGTAATGGTAAACAAAGTTAAATGAGCAGATAGTCACTATGATGTAATATTGATTTAGGAGTAAGATCTGATTTGTAATATTTAATAAGTTGAGCAATTTATTGCACAATAAAAAGTAAAAAAAAAAAATATGAGGTAGTTGGTACTAACTAGCAA
>NC_069439.1:25306548-25422733 GCF_026875155.1 Cherax quadricarinatus
CAAACTCATCCACTAACCTTTGCAACTTTTCTTTAGAATCACCCATAAGCACAGTATCATCAGCAAAAAGTAACTGTGTCAACTCCCATTTTGAAATTGATTCCCCATAATTTAATCCCACCCCTCTCCCCAACACCCTAGCATTTACTTCTTTTAGAACCCCATCTATAAGCATGTTAAACAACCATGGTGACATTATACATCCCTGTCTAAGACCTACTTTTACCGGGAAATAACCTCCCTTTCTTCTACACACCCTAACCTGAGCCTCACTATCCTCATAAAAACTCTTTACAGCATTTAGTAACTTACCACCTATTCCATGTACTTGCAACATCTGAAACATTGCTCCTCTATCCACTCTATCATATGCCTTTTCTAAATCCATAAATGCAATAAAAACTTCCCTACCTTTATCTAAATACTGTTCACATATATGCTTCAATGTAAACACTTGATCTACACATCCCCTACCCACTCTGAAACCTCCTCGCTCATCCCCAATTGCTTCCATTGCTCTTCTCTCTGTCTTACCTCAAATTCTTTCAATAATTACAATACTGTACAATTTTCCTGGTATACTCAGTAAACTTTTTCCTCTATAATTTTTACAATCTCTTTTGTCCCCCTTCCCTTTATATAAAGAAACTATATATGCTCTCTACCAATACCTAGGTACCTTCCTCTCTTCTATACATTTATTAAAAGTACCAACCACTCCAACACTATATCCCCCCCTGCTTTTAACATTTCTGTCATGATCCCTTCAGTTCCAGCTGTTTTACCCCCTTTCATTCTACGTAATGCCTCACGTACCTCCCCCACATTCACATCCTGTTCTTCATCACTCCTGAAAGATGTTATATCTACCTGGCCAGTGCATGAAATGACCGCCTCCCTTTCTTCGTCGACATTTAAAAGTTCTTCAAAATATTCCCATCAATACCTCCAGCTCCCCATCTACTAACTCTTCTACTCTGTTTTTAACTGACAAATCCATTTTTTCTTAGGCTTTTTTAACTTGTTTATCTCACTCAACAATTTTTCTTCTTTTCATTAAAATTTCTTGACAATGCCTCTCCCACTCTATCATGTCCTCTCCTTTTGCACTCTCTCACCACTCTCTTCACTTTTCTTTTAGTGTCGTCGTGGGGTTCGTAGGAGATATGAAGGTTGGAGATAAACACACTTGTTGGATGGTAATACTATATTGCAGAGTGTGAGAGAGGGAGGCCCAGCCTGCCTGTAGCTGCTTGGTAGGTCTATCGGAACTGAGAGAGATCCCCTGGCGCGAAGGGCTCACAACAGCGTCACGTGACATCACACAAACTAGTCCCTAGGCCTAGCAAAGGGGTCGTGTATGTAAAACTTATGGATGGTACCAACTATGATACTCAGATAAGCTATACATATACACGGGATTCAGTAGCTATACTGACATTAGTCTCCATATACTCTGCTCTTCTTATAACACTTTTGCTTTGTAAAAACCTCCCATAAGCTACATTTTCTCTTTTATCACACCCTTTACTTCATCATTCCAGCAATCACTACTCTTTCCTCCTGCACCCACCCTCCTATAGCCACAAACTTCTGCCTCACATTCTAATACTGGATTTTTAAAGCTATTCCAACCCTCTTCAACCCCCCCCAGTACTCATCTTTGCACTAGCCCACTTTTCTGTCAATATTTGATATATGTCACCCTAACTTCTTCCTCCTTTAGTTTATACACTTTCGCCTTGAGTATACCTGGAGAGGGTTTCGGAGGTCAACGCCCCCGTTGCCCGGTCTCTGACCAGGCTTCGCAGTGGATCAGGAACTGATCAACCAGGTTGTTACTGCTGGTCTTATACAGGTACTTTCCTATATATTTTTTTAATTTTTAAATTACAATAACTGCTAATTATATAAGGAAAGGATTATTGTCCCATGGGTATTACACAATGCAGAAAGGTTAAATATAGAATAACTTAATTCCCTTGAGATGATAATGTCATTCATTACTCATTACTAATTAGTCACTTCCGTGAGTGTTCACATATTCTCAGACTCGCCTGTGTCCTCTGCCAGAACCTACATTGCAATTTCCCACAGTCAGTTCCTCTGCATAAGATGAGGTTAATGTGGCTATTACATCCTGGGAAGTATACTGTTGGAGTTAAATCACATTCCTCAGCCTAGAACATGTAGGCACACAGAGAAGCTAAGGAATATCCTGCACCCCCCACTGTCGGCCCCGTCTACTCTAACTGCTTAACGTTGTGTAATGTTTCCTGAGCTCATTCATCGTCAGGTATTCAAGCATAACCGACAGTGTACGTAATCTGGATTCTTGAGTACCTGGGACAATACAGTGTTATTTATGCCTTGATGAGGAGGCCGGGGCCTGCTTTAGGAATGAGTTGGCTATCCCATTCCCAACCTGGGGTCGATAAAGCTGACCCAACTCCCATAGGCTGAAAACATGGTGAAAAAAAAAAAAAAAAAAGGAAAGGAGGAAAAACTTGAGAGAAAGAAAGATGAAACTAGTTGGTTCATTCCTCTGAATCATATATGCTGCCATCACCTGCTCTTTCAGTAGTATTAGGTCTTAAGGGAAGTAAAGTTCCAAGAGAAGAAAGAAACAAGGATGTGAGCTAGAGCAGGAAAACCCAATAGGAGTCGTAATAGACATTTAATGCATAAGGTATTACTTCCACTAGGTACTGGATCTTAGGAAAACATCTCCTAGTAGTAGTAGGCCTCTTATCAGGGTTTTGATTGGGAATGAGTAAAAGGCCTCTTATCAGGGTTTTGACTGGGAATGAGTAGTAGGCGCCTTATCAGGGTTTTGACTGGGAATGAGTAGTAGGCGCCTTATCAGGGTTTTGACTGAGAATGAGTAGTAGGCCTCTTATCAGGGTTTTGACTCTCCAGAGGAGCATTTAACAAAGTGATAGTGCTTTACCATTGGCTCAATGGTAAATTAAAATATATAAAAAAAACTGGCAGTTTAATGAAAACACACATTATATTTATCAGCCAACAGAAAATAATGGGTTAGGAAATATACCGCTGTGATTTAAACAGCATTTGAGACTTGAACACCGTGTTTGTAGTGACTTTTGCCTCAAAAGATAGAGAAAAAAATTATTATTATAAAAGCTTAAGCACTAAACCTACAAGGAAAAAATATTTAATAATGCCCTATTTTATAGGGTACAATACAGAAATCATAAAGCAAAATTGGTAAGATGTACAGTATTCTAGTAGACATAAAGCAAAATTGGTAAGATGTACAGTATTCTAGTAGACATAAAGCAAAATTGGTAAGATGTACAGTATTCTAGTAGACATAAAGCAAAATTGGTAAGATGTACAGTATTCTAGTAGACATAAAGCAAAATTGGTAAGATGTACAGTATTCTAGTAGACATAAAGCAAAATTGGTAAGATGTACAGTATTCTAGTAGACATAAAGCAAAATTGGTAAGATGTACAGTATTCTAGTAGACATAAAGCAAAATTGGTAAGATGTACAGTATTCTAGTAGACATAAAGCAAAATTGGTAAGATGTACAGTATTCTAGTTGACATCAGATGAAAGATAAAGGTCTAAATAGGAATCAAACAATGAGCTTTTGAGCGAGATGTTAATAGATTGTATAATAAAAAATGTTGAAATTTGTCTCTTTTTTTTAATTATTTTTTGTGAAGAAAATCAATAATTTAAAAACAGTAAAGTATATTGCAAATATCTCGTTGTCCCGTTCTAAAAAAATGCTAGCCCGATAATGTGTGCAAAAAATCATGGCATTCTGTCAAATAGTTTTTGCAAAATTCCTAGTGAAAGGTCAATAACTTAATCCTGAGAAAAAGAGAAATTCAATTTTTCTGTAAAACTTTACAGACAATGCTCGCCAGACTTCGGTGCTACATCTGTTTCAACTCATGACCGCAGCCTACAGGCGACTGAGCAGTTCTTCCTCTGAACACTAATATGGAGTCGACAGAGAAGAGTCCGTGTAGTGTATTTCGAAAGAAACTATAATAAATTCATAATTTTTTTGAGTAAAAAAACAAAAACAAAAACAAAAAAATCTACATGACTTAGCATCATGTCCTCTTGATGACAGCACGAAGGAAAAATAAATACATTTTGGAAAAAGATACTTAGAGATATGATAGAAGCAAGCTGATGGCATCAAAATATTGCCAGAACTATGTGCTATATGTGGAGAAATTTTCTCCAGAAGGGGGGTATCAGCCCCTTTCATCCCTTTCATCCCTTTCATCCCTTTCAGCCCTCTTAGAAAGGGCCATGACATCTTACTTGCTTCTGCAACAACACTTTTAATTGAAAGTGTATGACCATGTGTCATAATCACGCTACGTCTTTGCAAGACGTCTTTACATTAATGAAAGACAATTCATCCTTTACCTTGGCAGGACAATTAAGCAAAATCCTGCAGCTACTTTATTACCATGTTAAGATAAGATAAGATTTCGTTCGGATTTTTAACCCCGGAGGGTTAGCCACCCAGGATAACCCAAGAAAGTCAGTGCGTCATCGAGGACTGTAACTTATTTCCATTGGGGTCCTTAATTTTGTCCCCCAGGATGCGACCCACACCAGTCGACTAACACCCAGGTACCTATTTGCTGCTAGGTGAACAGGACAATAGGTGTAAGGAAACGTGTCGAAATGTTTCCACCCGCCTGGAATCGAACCCGGGCCCTCCGTGTGTGAAGCGGGAGCTTTAGCCACCAGGCCACCGGGCCACCAGCCACCAGGCCACCAGGCCACCGGGCCACCAGCCACCAGGCCACCGGGCCAGAAGATAGTGTACGTTGACGTCTATGCCCAGACAGCAAGAACCAAGCATTCTGCTTTGATTCATGGTGGAAGTTTGGCAAGCAAAGGAAACATGCTCGATCGACACCTCTTTTGTTTGTCGGAAGAAGCCAGGGCAAGCTGAGGCCAGTGGAGGGCGCCGTGGGGCACATTGCTTTAAACCCAGCCAGGGGAATCATTAACGCCGGGATAACAAAAAAAAAGAACATTGATCCGTGCGCTTTTGTGCATAAAGGACAATCCACATTCGCAGTATATTACTGAGAAGTGTGCGCAGTTTCCTGTAGTGACATTATTGTGAATTTAAAATGACTGAGGGACAAAACAGTGTCGTATATCGAGTGTATTGAGAACTATCCTTATAGACTAGTGCACCGAGACACCTATTCTTCAATCAAGTCAACGACACCTGTCAAAAGGTGCATCCAACACCTTAGCTCACGCTATATGAGCAAGGTAGGTTTAGAATTTACTTGTTATGTATGGGACTGTGCAGTTCTTGTGTCACAAGGGGTTCAAAATCATCCTTTTTTTTCAAAACTTCAGTCATAAAACTTGGCACAGACAAGGAAAAATTTGCAACTACCTGTATATGAAAACATGGTCAGATACCCATAAAAGGATCAGTCACTTAAGGATACCCATTGCTGAATCTTATAATACACTTCTGTATCATCCAGAAAAAACATAATTCGACAATGCCTGAAGAATGATAATAGGACACAGAACCAAACCAAATAAGCATCATAAAAGAACTCACTCATACCACCATTAAATTTTATATCATACTACAAGGAAACTCTGTCATGACTCTGAGAAATCATAATAACATAGCAACAGTTGATACTAATATGGTCATTCATTTATCCCTATCGTCAAATGCTCTAGGGATACTTCCTTGATCCATTCACCACATTCTTTTTTTCAGGCCAGAATCTATTCCCATAATTTCTCTCATTCTTCGCTCCATATGCCTGATTTTACCTCTGGTAGCACTTGTGGCTCCCGCCAGGTTATCTAGCAAATTGCTAGCATTTAATCGGGGTTCCATACTGCTGCTGCTGCTGCTGCTGCTGCTGCTGCTGCTGCTGCTGCTGCTGCTGCTGCTGCTGCTGCTGCTGCTGCTGCTGCTGCTGCTGCTGCTGCTGCTGCGCTGCTGCTGCTGCTGCTGTCTTGCTGCTGCTGCTGCTGCTGCTGCTGCTGCTGCTGCTGCTGCTGCTGCTGCTGCTGCTGCTGCTGCTGCTGCTGCTGCTGCTGCTGCTGCTGCTGCTGTTGTTGCTGCTACTGTTGTTGTTGTTGTTGTTGCTGCTGCTGCTGCTGCTGCTGCTAAACCCTATAAAGTCAGTCTGATTTAGGAACAGAAGTCACATAGTAACTCAGATCAAATAATACTGTGCTAAAAAATAACAGATCCGACTAAGATATGGTGAGTATAATCGATATAACTGATAATACAGTTATGACCTACAATAGAATGAACATAACATATATAAGTAACGTAAAAATAAAGACAATATATGTCAATAGGATATGATGAAGAAAAAGAAAAAGACAAGGAAGAACAGTTTTATAAGTAATGTAGGAAAATATGTACTAAGCTAGGTTAGGTCATCAGACAGAGGTTAAGCTACATAGTGGGTAAACCTGCAACAAAATATAGAAAGCATAAGTAACAGAAACTAAGGAAATTAGTATTAAAATGAAAACCAGGTTAGACAATGTGTACATTAGAAACATATTGAGACAACATTGAATTAGGCTACAAGTTGTTGACAAATTAACAGAAAAAGAGAATAACTACACATTCTGATAAGTTTTATTAAGAATTTACTAAATCACTAAATGAAAATAGATTTACAGGTAGTTAGGCTAAGATAAGAGAGCAGAGTATAGAACAAGTCACATGGTTACAACTTTAATTAACATTAGTCTTATACTCAACTCTAATTTCACAATATGTAAGTTTTTAATATACCATGTATAGTACAAGGCATATATAATAAATAATTGTACCAGCGTAGGGCTGGGTTATCCCAGGTGGTTATTTCTTAACAAAATGCCTTTATGTCAATACTTGGACCTCTGTATCTTTAATGCAGATTAGCAATATAAATGCAGATTAGCAATATAAATGCAGATTAGCAATATAAATACATATTCCCTCTAGAATATTGCCCAGAAGAGCTACTGTTGTTACCCACACTTAGTCTCACTTTCCCCTCCTTTGAACTTACAAATCATTCTATACATCGTATTAACAAGGGCTCAGATCCATTTATTATCTCTTATTAAGATTAATATTAATTATTACAATAAACTCTAGCTTTAGAACATTAACTAGGTACAGAGTAATTAATTAATAAATTTAATTCAAGCAAAACAACATCCCTAGCAAAAACATATTGGAACATCCTGACCAACAGAACATCAACAAACATGAATTTTCATATCTTTATACATTTTCCATTAATAAACCATTTGCAATTGTTTCTAAATTGCATTTATAATCATTTCTCAATTAATTATACATTTACAATGGTTCTCAATCACACTTCAATAAAAAATAATGATGGTTTATTGATATTAAACAGCATATTCCTTCATTACACTGTACACTTATTCAGTACACCTGAGTTACAGTACCATGCACATATAAAGTAAGAAACATTAAGGGTGATAAGTTAGACACATAGGCAACTTTAGTCCGAAACGTTTCGCCCACACAGTAGGCTTCTTCAGTCGAGCACAGAAAGTAGGCAGGAGCAGTGGAGATGTGAAGACGATGTAATCAGTCCATCACCCATGTAGTCGAAGACTTGAGGTTGTCAGTCCCTCAGCCTGAAGAAGAGTTCTGTTCCATACTCTGAAACAATGTGGAGATCAAGCGACGGTGTTGAGACTTATATACTGTCGTCGGAAGGACAGGTGTGGAGTGGTAGAGGAAAGAATGTAATCACTGAGAGGTCACGTCCCTCTCAGATCCAACCATTCTCACTTGAAAAAGTTGTCCAATGTGACCTCTCAGTGATTACATTCTTTCTTCTGCCAGTCTACACCTGTCCTTCCGACGCAGTATAAAAGTCTCGACGCTGTCGCTTGATCTCCACATTGTTTCAGAGTGTGGAACAGAACTCTTCTCCAGGCTGAAGGACTGACAACCTCAAATTTTCGATTACAAGGGTGATGGACTGATTACATCGTCTTCACATCTCCACTGTTCCTGCCTACTTTATGTACTCGACTGAAGAAGCCTACTGTGTGGGCGAAACGTTTCGGATTGAAGATGCCTAACTGTTGCCTATGTGTCCTACCTACAAACCTGTCGGTATTATATACCATATTTATATTCACAAATATTAAAGGTACATAAGATGAGATAAACATTAAGACAGTTCTGAAATATTTACAACGAATATTTATCATCACATCTTAACACAGGTATAACTCAAGGGGCAGATTTGCTTCATTAAATCATAACCTGATGTGTAGCATGCACACTGATGCCTATTGTTTTCTTTCACCCACCCTAAGTGAACTGACTTCACTTCTCAAGGCCTGAACTTCCTCATCAGAATTTGTACAGCTGGCAAGAGTTTCTCCCTGTGTCCATGTTGCCTGGTTGACGTTGTCGGCGACGTTCCCTGCGGATACTGCCAGGTGATATTCTCTGTAGATTTTTCCAACAATGTTCTCTACAGATGTTGCCTGATGAAGATCTATTATAATCATACAGGCTCAACTACTTTTCTCTGGTGATTATTTATAAACCATATCGCCGACAACAATATTAAAGATGTTATCCAGCATCTCCACCAAATGTGAGAGAGTAAGTGTCAGAAATCTGGGAAAAATATACACTTTGTGTTTTCTGGGTTTAATAACAATAACAGCTCACTTGGAAGGAAAAAATATACGACGTTTATGGCAATAGATATCATGTAAATGCAAATAATTTATTTTTTTCTGTAGTATACAGGGAATGAGGTTTACATGTAATAAAATATTGTTAGGTACAAAAGAAAGCCACTACTATGCGGTGCACCTCGGGCAAACTAATCCAAGGAGAGCATATGTAGCACAGGAACCTAAATCAGAACAGACATAGGGGCACATGCCATTCAATTTAAATGTTATTATTTGTACAAAACCTTGATGCTTCCCAACATCTACATCAGACGTGCTATAGATGGTCTTGTGGTAGGGTTTAAGGGTTGCATCGATCCAAGGAACTGGTATTAGTCCGGTTCCCTAATTTCGGTTAACCCTCGATTAAATAAAATAATACAGATACAAAAACAGTCTTTTAATTATGCCAATTGTCTTACATAATATATGTGCAAATTACCTAGAACAACCCACCTCCCCCACAGAAAAAGAGAAAATATGAAAATGGTTATAATACAGTAGTGTGCATATTAATTTGGACGGGAATAAATTTTGTGATTATATCATAATATGTCTTAGTCTCCTCCTTCATTAATGAAGTTTGGATTCTTTCTTTTCAGAAGAGTTTGCTACAGATTTGTGGTAAGTATCTAGGAGCAGTGTTACCCTGTGACTTTCGTCAGTGTTACAACAGCTGTTGTACTGTAAGGCTATTCCTACAAGCATGCTCTGTGAGTGTGGTATCGCCAAATTATCCCCTTCAGTTCATGATTAGTGCTGAAATTCCTGATGCTGATTTGAGTACCAGACAGATCACTGAGAGCTGACGACACCGGTGACGAAGGAGAGGTGCATCGAGGAAGATGTGGAAGAAAACTTAAGACACCTCACGATGACAATGGTTAACTAAAGTATGGCAGACATGGTACGTGCCCTGGGCACCACTTGAAGGGGGGCACAACTGAGCAGTTTTTATTATCATGGGTGAGAATTACTAGGATGGCTAGACTGTTAAACCACTGGGAGCTACATGACCACATATCTCACAGTACCACTGTTCAGTGCCACTGCTCAGTGCCAACTGGCAATAAGACCATTCTCCTGCGGAAACTAAGGAGGTAGTTTAGATTTTTTTTACAAAATCTGTGAAATTTAATGTTCTTATTAAAAATGTCATTTTCGTATTTCAGAGAATTGTGTAATAAGACAATAAAATATTTCTTCACGAAGAAGGAAAGTGGAGCTGAAGGACGGAAGAGACGAAAGTTGGAGGCGGAGGAAGCCAAGAAGTCGAGCAAGTTCTTCATGCCCTTCGTTGAAAAACCCAGAACAAGTTGTTCGAAACGTTTCATGGAGTCGTCTGCACCTGCTACAAGTTTGTTAGAATCAGAAGATGGATCAAGTACGAATGTGTCGAAAGCCGAGGAGAAAAGTAAAGTGGAATAAATCCGAGTATGACAAGGTTAAAAGCGAGGCTGCCAGAGAGAACGTGTACAAGACAGGAGGAGACGATGTTGGTGCTGGTGTTGAGTTTATTGACGAGATTTTACCTGACGAGATTGAACCTAACGACACTGAACCTAGTGAACTGGATGGTGTCAAAGAACCTCGAACTATCATACAAGAAATGACTGAACAGCATGACACTGGACTTCTGATGTTCGACAGACATACTGCAAAAGCAATTCTGCCTGACACGTTGTGAAAATAAATAATAAAACTGATTTCGAAGCATTTCCAGAAAAGTGAGGGGCCTTTCCTACCAACAAATAACCCATTCATGTAGTACCATAATTTGTTAATTAAAAGATTAACGAGTTTGATTTGTATTTTTGAGCTTATTTTATGGTAAAGTTATGTAGAAGATGAGTCAGATATTTGGACACGGGCGCCATATCAGTGCTTGCCATAGGTATTATTTTCTGTACATGCATCCATGCAAGGTTATTATTAGAAACCGTCTTAAGGATCCCAAGAATAACAGGAAAAATCTACAGAGAGATTCGATTTCAGGTGTCGTAAATGTTGATTTTTCAACTGCTCGATGAAGGCCACTTCAAGTTGGCACAACTGCCGTAAAGCCAGTAAAGAAACAAATGTTGACTTCTGCTATGAAGAAAAATCGGCTGCGATGGACACTCAATTATAAGCGATGGACGACAGATAAATGGAGAAAATTTATATTTTCAGATGAGGCGCATTTTGAAGTACAGGGGAACCGATCAGTAATATTGAGACGAAGCAAAGGCGAACCTCGTCGGAATGGACACATTCATTAAGCGCCAAAACACCTCGCTAAGATGTTTTAGAGTAGTTTTACTGCTAAAAGACATGGAAGTCTTGTTATTGTTAAGGGAGCGATGAACAGTGACAAATACAAGGCATTCTTGGCAACTCATTAATTCCCATTGTGGATAGAGACATTCCTGATGGAAAAAACATTATTTTTTTTTAGCGGGATTTTGATCCATGACACACTTCCAGGAAAATGTTCAAATTCTTTGAAGAGAGTGAGCTAAGCGTTCTAAACTGGCCTGGAAATTCTCCTGACCTCAACCCAGTTGAGAATCTATGGGCAATAACTAAATGAATGATCTGGAAACTGGACTTTTTAACTGTGCAGACGCTAATTGCTGCAAAAATATATTCAGCATTGGTCGATTCTATGCCAAAGTAGCAATGCGTATAAAAGTATTGCTACACACACACACACACACACGGGCGCGCGAGCGCGCGCGTGTGTGTGTGTGTTAGACGCTAGTTTTATTATGAATAACAGAACGGATGAATTCTCTGACCGCGGGTTTTACCCCTGCCCGTGGCATGGTTTATTCTAGAAAAGAATAAATAGCTGCACACCTTGATTAGTGGAATATTACTTTAAATTATATTTTATACAAATTACCAATATTGTGTAATACACTATGGGCACCAAGTCTCACACATTGACCCAACTCGTCCTCAAAGTGGATCCAAGTGTGGTACTTTGACAATATTGGCCTTGTACATAACAGTAAGGCCACCCACATCCCTCCTGTGTTGAAGGCTCTGCTGAAATGACAGATCTATCCAGGATGGTTAAGGCGAGAGATGAGACGTCTTGCTCTGTTCTCTACTCTGTGGAGCAGTCGCAGATGAGAAGGGGGGGGGGGCAGGCAAACCAAGAAAGTGGAACATACTCAAGGTGTGAGCGTACTTGTGCCTCGTACGGAATCTTGCAACCCCTGCTGTCAAGCAGATGCGAGATACGGCGAAGTGCTGTAAGCTTCCTGGCTGCCTTGTTTGCAAGATTTACAACGTGGTTCTTCATGGTCAGTTTGGAGTCAAATTTCACCCCAAGGATATCAACTTCTTCTCCAGGTGCCAACACCCTCCCATTCATCCTTACTACTGCACTGGCATTACCATCATGGTGCCTAGAGATCATCATCATTTGTGTTTTCTCAGGTGCAAATGTTACCTGCCATCTATTTCCCCAAGCTGATATAGCTCTTAGCTGGTGATTGATGTAGCTAAGAGCATCTGGCATTTCTTCTCTAGGATAAGCGAATGTCAGTGTACAGTCGTTTGCACATGCATGTGATTCTGGGATAAGATAAAGAAGGTCATTGAAGTAGACATTCCATAACAATGGTCCCAAAACGCTTCCTTGTGGAACACTTGCCCCAGTAGGATGTCTTGCTGATTCTGTTCCATTAAGAACTACACTTAGAGATCTACCATGAAGGTAATCACTGAGGAGACATAGCGTAGAGCCTGCAGTTCCGAGAGCTTGCAGTTTTGCTAAGAGGCCTTGGTGCCACACCCGGTCGAAAGCACCAGCAATGTCCAGTGTTACCACACAGCTGACTTTGGATTCATCCAGTGACTGGTGCCACTTAGTGGAGAGGTTTCACAACAGATCAGCAGCAGAATAACTTTTCCTGAAGCCATATTGACTGCCACAAAGTAATGAGTGGTAGTCAAAAAAACTCTGTCATTTGTCTTGAGATTATTATCTCAAGGAGCTTTCCAGTGATTGACAGGAGTGACACTGGTCTGTAATTGCTGATTTCTGCTCTGCTCTTATTTTTTGTGAGCAGGGACTACATTTGCCTCTTTCCACAGAGAAGGCCATTTACAATATACTAGGCAGTGCTCAAAGATGCGAGTTAGAAGTGCTGCTAGCTGGTCTGCAAATCTTCTCAGCAATCTTGGGCTCAACTTCTCTGGGCGCACAGCCTTTTCCTGGTCAAGCGATTTAAGAAGAAAATGCACCTCTTCCTGCCTTATTGTCACCACTGACAGTTCTTGCAGCTAGCCAAGGAGGGTCCCTTGCTGGATCAGGAACTTGCATTTTGGTAGCAAAGTGTTCAGCAAAGAGGTCAGCTTTCTCTTGACTACTAGTAGAGGTGGTCCCATCCTGTCAATTTAGAGGTGGAATGAGTTCATCAGGCAGATAACCTTTCCTGTCCTTGACCAGGGACCACCAGGTTTTGGAGCCTACCCTACCTGATGCTAGCTTTATTTTTGTGTCCATCTCCCATTTAGCGATGGCCCACTTTTGAACGTCACCCATATGCCTACAGGCTTGCCTATGCAAATTCCTGTTATAAGTGGTAGGATGTCTCTTATACCTTCGCCATGCCTTGTACTTAGCATTAGCAGCCTCTTTACAACAAAAACCAAACCAAGGCTGATCTGTAGGCTTCGTCACATATTGCCGGTGAGGAATGTGTTCTTGTTGTAGATTAAGGATGTGTTCAGTGAAGGCTTTCACTTGGTTGTCAACATCCCCTTGGAGAAGAGCATTCCAATTGGTGGTGGCGAGCTCAGAGCAAAGGGCTGGCCAATTACCTTTTTTCCATTGCCAGGTTGTGCGTGTGGACTCCTCACCTCCATCTGTTGGGGTCTTAAGTGTCGTAAAAACAGCCTAGTGGTCAGATGATCCAACGTAGACGAGGGGTTGACAAGTGACTATACTTTCTGCTAGATCACTCACTACTGGGTCAAGGGAGGAGCCAGAAAAGTGAGAAGGGAAATAAACAAAGTTTCTTATGTCAAATACCGCAAGGTCATCAAAGTCCCTCTGTATAAGGTGTTGGTTATTGACTCACGAAATCGTAATGACACGATTGCAAACAAACCATACCACGGGCGGGATTTGAATCCGAGGTCAGAGAGTCTGACAGCGGGTTCAAATTCCGCCCGTGGTATGGTTTGTGTTGGTTATTTTTATAATACTGGATACAATATTTGAAAGGTAATTAATTCGTATCTGTATTCATAAATCTTCTTTTATAAAGACACAGAAAGTACCGGCAATTAATTTTATCAACCTCGGTGCCCAGAGGCCTGGTGGTAAAAGCTCTCGCTTCATATTGTGAGGTGCCCTGGAAACATTGGGCGTGTTTCCTTACACTGGTCGTCTGTGTTCACCCATCAGTAATAATGGGCACCTGGGCGTTAGTCGACTGGTGTGAGTCGCATCCTGAGACAAAACTCTCCTAATATGCGGGAAATGCTCTGCATTTGTAGCTTTCAATAAAGTCATTGATATATTATTATTATTATTATTATTATTATTATTATTATTATTATTATTATTATTATTAAACACCTTTGCCGTTACAAGCTGCACTAATTCATTAATAAAAATAGTTTTTACTTCTCTGTTTACTGCGTCAGAGCTGCCAGACGTCTCCTCTGCCCAGCATACACAGTATAAGAACTTTTTCTGCAGCTGTTCATGACACTTGATAACTCTTTAAAACTGTAAATATTTTTCACTGAACATTCATTTTCTTACTTTTCAGTAGAATTCATCCATCTGAATTAAATTTATCCTCATTCTTGGGTTGGATGCCGGTATCTGTGTCTTATTCATCCTTACTTCTTCGTAGGATACATCCATGTTTTCTTATTGTGCTTTAAGAAAGGTGGCAAGAATGGAGAGAGAAAAAATAGACTGGGGCGAGAGAGAGCAGTGAAAAAAAAAACTTTTTGGAATACATGACGACAGAGGCAAGATAAACTAAGTGTTTAACAACTTTATGAGACATAGTCATTATAGAATTTTGCTTTGTTCTTACTACTTTAATGGATACATACAATCATGAATTCATGTCGCCCAAAATCTTTAATAGGGACGTGGATATTATTCTGGGGGATATTCAAGAAGAATGTGAAAAATATGTTTTTTTTTTTTTCGTTTTATAGTAATGTCGGTTTAATTAATCAAGCAACACTGGGACTATGTTGGTGCTGTTGGAAGAATGGAACAATTCTCCTTCCGAAGTTGCAGTTACTATATCACTGTGCGGGTGATATCGAACTTGCAGGGTTGTGTCTCTTCTCTGCCAGGAGTTACAGCTGTATCATGGTTCAGGTGTTATTGTAGTTGCCGGGTTGTGGCTCTTCTCTGCCTGTAACTACATCTGCATCACTGTAACTGTAGGAATATGCTTCTCACGTTCTTTGAAATAGAGGTGAATCAGAACGTAGGTGTTGGTGTTGGTGTTGGACTCTGATCTTCAGCTGCTCGGAACTGCATCAGTATCACAAGGTACGTAGCCACAAAACTAGCAACCTGCAATACCAAATAATAATACAAACGTCAAGGAATATTATACTCACAAGTAACAGAAATCTTTAACTTGGATGTGTTTTGTTACCCAGAATGAGTGATAATGCTCTTGGTGAGAAATACGAACTCCAACAAAAGTTTTATAATGTTGTACATGTGTCTTTCTTACCAAATCATAACACAATTATTTAAGTACATAAAACAATGTATTTTTCATAGGATTTGTATGAATTTCTTCCGTCGGTAATACAATCACTACTGCATTATGTTTACTCACATCGACCAGTCTGGCCTTGGCCAAGACAAAGAAGCCGCCGACGCTAAAACCTGGATAGTTGTCCAACAGGTCCAGCAGGAACGTCAACTGAAACATAAACCAGAATTATACAATAAATTATTCTAGATGTTAGGAGGCATGCATATGTTCTTCAGTTCTGTCAGCAACTCTTACATTGTGTTTGTACACTCTTCAAGTCTGTCAAACAACACACAACACACACACACACACACACCACACACACACACACACACACACACACACACACACACACACACACACCACACACACACACACACACACACATACACACACACACACACTCACACAAACACGGGGCCAGGAGCTTGGACTCGACCCCTGCAACCTCAACTAGGTGAGTACAGACACACACACACACACACATGGATCAGGGAGAGAGAGGACCCAGTAGCAACCAGTGAAGAGGCGGGCCAGGAGCTAAGACTGGACCCCTGCAACCACAAATAGGTGAGTACACACACACTCACACACAGCAAGACTGGACCTAGTATTCATCTTGAGTAGTGCAGACATTGAGGACATCATATATGAAAGACCCCTTGGGGCCACTGATCATGTGGTTCTGAGCTTCGATTACATAGTAGAGTTACAAGTGGTGAGGGAAGCAGGGAGGGCAGGACGAATAAGCCAAACTACAAGAGAGGAGACTACACAGGCATGAAGAATTTCCTACACAGGGTTCAGTGGGACAGAGAATTGGCAGGGAAGTCAGTAAACGAGATGACGGGATATGTGACAACAATGTGCAAGGAAGCTGAGGAGTGGTTTGTGCCCAAGGGTAACAGGAATAACTAGAAAGCCAGAATAAGCCCTTGTTTCACCCAAAGGTGTAGAGAGGCCAAAATCAAGTGCGATAGAGAATGGAAGAAGTGTAGAAGGCAAAGGACCCTGGAGAGTAAGGAAAGAAGTCGTAGAGCCAGAAATTAATATGCACTGGTAAGAAGGGAGGCCCAACGACAATATAAAAATGACAACAACGAAAGCCAAATTTGACCCGAAGCTGTTGTACAGCCACGTCATGAGTAACATAACAGTCAAGGACCAGGTAATCATGCTGAAGAAAGAAGGAGGAGAGATCACAAGAAACGACCGCAGAGTATGTGAGGAGGTCAATGTGAGATTTAAAGAAGCGTTCACAGAGGACACAGAAGGGACTCCATTAAGACTGAGAGATTTGTACACCATCAAGTTGATAATCATACAACAGGTCAGAAGAGGACCAGGCTAATCAGCTGAAAGAGGCGAGGAGAGCACGGAAAACACCCTAGGTATGTGAGAGGAGGTCTATGTGAGTAAAAGCGTTCACTAGAGGAGACAGAAGGGACTACCATTAAGACGGAAGATTTGGTACAGCCATCAATGTTGGTCACCCAAATTATAAAAAGAGGAAGAACTGAAAGTAACTATACAGCAAATGTACCTCAAAGCGATGGGGCCAGAAAATTCTCTCACTGTTTGTGAAGAAGATAAGTCATTTATACTCAGTAGGTGACGGTGAATTGTAGCAGTCTTCAACAGCCCATATATATTTTGGAAAAATTTCCTTGTTTTTTATCGCTTTTTCTTGCATTATTCTTTCTAATAAAAATAAGACTATTTGGCATCATAAAACAGAAGGCGGAGCTTATCCGTAGACCTAGAGACAACCAGGAACCATATGGGAACGCTCGGCAGTGTTCCCGTCCAGAAGTGCCAGGGAAATCACTTCATTATTACGCTTATATCAGCTTATATATCACTCCACGGCTTATTATCTATCAGATGATTAATATGATCATAAACACTCTAAATAAACATACAAACATGTTATATACTCTAGACTGAAAAATAAGCCCATAATATGGCGAGAGATTATCGGGAATATTTCGATATAAATGAGGTACTGCTCTCCATGTCGATTCTTTGGTCTCTGAGTAAAGAATACGGTGTTTTGAGAGTACTGCACTAGACTCAGTTTACTAAGAAATACACTTAAACAAACGCGATGTTCGCGATTTTTTTTTTTTGAGAACGGTGGGCGGCCGGCGCTCCGGCCAATATCTCGGAAGTAACTTATCCCCAATGTACCTATTTCTGCCTTTATTACTTAATTAAATGGATAATATTCACAAAATTGTAGAAAATGATTTCTCTAATTTTCTCAAATCAATATTGGAAATATTCCCAATTCTTTGGAAGTTATGTGGGAGTAATGAGGCAGATTTTTTGGCAAACATTCAAGAACTAACGAACTTTATTTTTTTTTTGTGAAATAAAGATAAGTTATTTAGAGGTCAGGCAATGTACAAAATTAGTATAAGCATTGCTCTCTCGGCACCAAGTGTCCAAACAACCTTACGTCGTCCCATATAATATGGAATAAATCGCCCCCAAGGGCATTTTCAGTAAATCAGTCCTTTTTCAGTCTTTTCTCAGTTGTTGTTTGAGGTATATTTTTGATAAATATTTTCAAGAAAGAGTGAAAACACTTTGTCTTGTGCACCAAAACTAGAGGAAATCGGACGGTAAACAAAAAAGCTACATTTATTTGCCCGAGGCCCCCCTTACAGGGCTAAATACCTCAAAGGCGATAGGGCCGGAAAACATCTCTCTCTGGGTTGTGAGAGAGAGAAAAGATCTGCTATGTGTACCCCTAACAACAGTCTTCAACACATCTATCGAAACAGGGCGACTACCTGAGCTATGGAAGTCAGCATATGTAGTCCCAATTTTTAAAAAAAGAGACAGACACGAAGGAACAAACTACAAACCAGTGTCACTGACATGTATAGTATGCAAAGTCATGGAGAATATTATCAGGAGTAGAGTGGTGGATCACCTAGGAAGGAATGAGCTTATCAACGACAGCCACCATGGTTTCAGGGAAGAGAAATACTGTCACAAGCCTCCTGGAGTTCTATGACGGATTGACATCAATAAGACAAGATAGAGAGGGGTTCATAGACTGCATTTTTTTGGACTGTAAGAAGGCGTTTGACACAGTTCCACACAAGAGATTAGTGCAAAAAGTTGGAGGCCCAGGCAGGGATAACAGGGATGCACTGCAATGTATCAGGGAATACCTGTCAAGAAGACAACTGTGAGTAACGGGACATGGCGAGGTGTCTGAGTGGGCGCCTGTGACGGGCTGGGTTCCACAGGGGTCAGTCCTAGGACCAGTGCCGCTTCTTGTATTTGTGAATGATATGACGGAAGGAATAGACTCAGAAGTGTCCCTGTTTGCAGATGATGTGAAGTTGATGAGAAGAATCCAATCGGATGAGGACCAGGCACAACTACAAAGGGATCTGGACAGACTGCATTCCTGGTCCAGCAACTGGCTCCTGGAGTTCAACCCCACCAAGTGCAAAGTCATGAAGATAGTGGAAGGGCAAAGAAGACCGAAGACAGAGTACAGCCTAGGGGGCCAGAGACTACAAACCTCACTCAAGGAAAAGGATTTTGGGGTGAATAAAACACCAGGCACATCTGAGGCGCACATCAACCAAATAACTGCTGCAGCATATGGGCGCCTAGCAAACCTCAGAACAGCATTCCGATATCTTAAGGAATCGTTCAAGACCCTGCACACTGTGTATGTTAGACCCATGCTGGAGTATGCAGCACCAGTTTGGAACCCACACCTAGCCAAGCATGAAAGGAAATTAGAGAAAGTTCAAAGGTTGCAACAAGACTAGTGCTGGAGCTAAGGGTATGTCCTACGAGGAGAGGTTAAGGGAAACTGACCTGACGACACTGGAGGATAGGAGAGATAGGGGTGATATGATAAAGATATATAAAATACTGAGAGGAATCGGCAAGGTGAACGCAGTAGGCATGCCCCGCGTGCCCCGCTGTGCTCCGTGTTTTTTCCGTTATTATCCCAGTCTCGGTTGCGTGCTAGAATTCTAGAATGTCCCAGTGAACTTATAAGGTTCATCCCTCCAGCGTTTAGAACCAACATATTAGAAAATAGTATAGACTGAGTCAAAAGATGGAGAATTAGTGTTCAATACCTGCCAGAGTTACTCTTCAGAGAGGACCTTAGGCTTCTAGTGTGTGAAAAAAATACAACAATACAAGAACTTTTAGCCAGAGGAAAGAGAGTCTCCAAGATAACAGTGCCATAATTAGTATTATAGTGTTTATCGCAGTGGTACTGTAGTATATAGATAAGGTACCAAAATAAATGTAAGGTGAAAGTTAAGGTTAATTTAGGCCTAAGGAGGCAGGTTTCATATGGTTAACAGTTGCCAACAGTCGCCAGGACCCTACCAAGCAGGACAGAGCGTATAAATAATCTTCTAAACCTGCTAGTGTACTCGACCTATATTTTAGTGATATCATCCACATAGTGACATCATACAGAAACCTCTACAGTGTTGCTGTAGCAAATAACAAATCTGTACTTATTGTGATGGAGTGACGTATACAGTTTGTGGTAATACACTAAACCTGTAGTTAGCGGCGGTCGCCATATACATAACGAAAATCAAATATCCCTCCAGTAATCTTTATTTTCAGAAGCCAAAGCTGCTCCAACTCGCAGGTTACACTTGTTAATATATCAAACTGAACACATATTACTCTGCTAAATATTTTTCCAGTAGTCCTTTTCATGAGCTAGTCTAAAATTACCGACTGGAAACGTCAAAAGTAAGTGATCCACTAATCCGGATTCGTTCGGATTCGCCCGGATTCGGTCAAGAAATACAAGAATCAATGACCGAGTTCAAACGGATTCGTTGAAAACAAGATATCCTTGGCGGATTCTTAAGCTGACGGGGTTTAACGCGCCCCATAAAACAGCTAAACAGTAACTACAACAAATAGATACAATACAAATGGACAGATCTACTTTTATCACTGATTTCATCATTGCTTAGTTAATCTTAAGTTAATTTTAAGCCAGCCCGTAATGCTATGCATATAAGTGGCTTTGGCATGCTGCTCTTATCTGTATTTCTTGTACCTCTGTATGTATGCTTAAATTACTAAATAAATAAATAAATAAATAAATAAATAAATAAATAAATAAATAAATAAAGGTGATTATTATTAAAAAAAATTACAGTGATCTACTTTTAAGGTGGTTATTAGTAAAAAATTATACAACAATCCACTAACCGGATTCTTCCGGATTTGTCCAAAAAATAAGTGAACAAAGGACCAGATTTAAGTGAATTCTTTGGAATAAATAAAATAGATATAGTACAAATAAACAGATCTCCACTTTAAGGAAACTAGAAGAATATACAGTAAAACAACCAATAAAATCACATAAAAAATTCTGTGTAATCTGCAACCACACAAACAAATGGGCTTCTGAATGGATTACATGTAATTTCTGTGGTGAGTGGAGCCAGGCCCCGAATGACACCGAACTGTGGAATAAAATCACATTGATAATAAAAGATGATAACATGAAAACAGCCTTCGCAAAAAACATGACAGTAATATATAACAGTTGGGAAAATAAAAAAATCTGGGACAGATGATGTTATCGCCCCTGGTACAAATGTTGTCCTGGTACACAGAAACTGTAAGAAAAGAGAAATAAACGATGGTGGTTTGGAGGGGGATAGGAGCTCTAATGGGGAAACAAGTGTGGAGAAGGACAAGGACATGTAAAAAACAATGGTACAAACTAGCAATACCACAGGAGATAGAAATCAAGGGCATGCCCAGAAAAATAGTGAAGATAAATTGCCAGAAATGACTTATGAAGGCTCCATTGTTAACATTAGTGTTGAAGTTAGAAATGAGACAAAAAAACACGCACCAGTAGGGAATACAGTCACAAAAAAAAGGCAAACAGAAACCAAGTATATGCACTTGGTATCTGCAGGCATGGAATATCTGGAAAAACAGTTGGGACATGCAACTTTGACCACTCCAGAAAATGCCGTGCCCATATGACAACAAGAAAATGCAACCTCCTATCCTGTAAGCTTTTCCACCCTCAAGTGTGTCACTCTTCAGTTCAGGAAAGACAGTTTACCTGGAGTTTACCTGGAGAGAGTTCCGGGGGTCAACGCCCCCGCGGCCCGGTCTGTGACCAGGCCTCCTGCTATAACCTGCTATAACCTATATTGCCAGGCACACCACGTAAAGGGTACAAGAAGACACAGAACATCTACACCATAGGACATCCTGGGTAGCCACAGCCACTCCAGAGAGAGAGAGGTTTTGTAGCGCCAGGAAGGAAAAAAAACTGGCAAGAAATGACAGAAATCGTACACCAACTCCAATCATTTTTGGAGTGGAATCACAGTCGATGGCCTCTAATCCAACACAACCCCCCCCCCCCCCGCAATACCACCAATCCAACGACATTCATCTTTGCAAATATACAGGGTCTAAAGCCAGCAACGATTAACAAAATACCTTTCATTCGTGGACTGCTTATGGAGTCAAATGCAATGTTCGCGGTTTTCACAGAGACCCACGTAAAGGATCACTTGGACAACGAAATATGGATCCCAGGTTACAACCTATATAGATGTGGCAGAGTGAGCACATCTTAGAGTTTCTTATCATTGTCTTGTGCCTGCAGCTTATGTTCAGTATATGAACTCTGTTGAATTAACTACACTGTTTAACACTGCCTATGAGAGAAAAGTCGTCATTCTTAACTTCATTCAGAGTATCCATAAAACACTGCTACACTTTCATAAAGACGTATCTTACATTAAGTCGCTCTGCACCATGTAATGAGTGCGCAGTCTGAGATTTTTTGATCTGTCTGAAATATATGGTATGACTATGTGCTAAGTGGAGTGCGCCATATTTCTTAGGAATGGCTTTGACTACTCCTGTAAGCGTTAGCCTTAACTTATATTCTGTGTATTGCATTCAAATTCTTCATTGCCCTGAGCGAGCTTAGTCTCTGAACGACGTTTACCTTCCATGATCATTTTTTGATAGCCATGTTAGTGTCTACACACTGTATCGTAGGTTTCAATCTTTGACTTGATATCTTCACACACACATACACTATGCTGACCAAGGGTTATTTGCTAACACGTTGCACACCTTGATTCTCCTTGCAGCTCCTAAGAGTTTTTGTGTGATGTATCTACCTCATATATGGCCAATCTAGTGCTTGACTCAGAATAGTAATTAATTATGGGTTTTTAACTTTTTTGATTGACTGGGATTCTAACCCATGGCCAGAAAGTCCTAAAACTAGCATGCCAGTGTACTCTCCGCTGTATCAGCCTAATAATAGTCATTAAATTACATATATTTCTATATAATCAGATATATTATTTGGATGAATAGTACAATGGGTAACGCAATGGCCAGCTTTATGACTGACTTTACCTGCCTTTGAATTCCAACCATTCTACGAGATGTTTACAGTCATGTTATTATTTTGTGAATCACTAATAACATCCTTGATGGAACTTGAAGTAGAGCTTGCTAAGACATGTTTGTGAAGATTCGTTTGTCAAACCTTGAATTTATGGTCACTATGAGGACACCCTTCTAGCGTATATTTAACCTTCCTAGTGTTATAAATAAATCTTGTTCGATAAATCTTATTAAGTTGGCATTGTTCAGTGGCTAACACACTGACCAGCAAGTTTTAGGGCTGACTCGCTTTGCATTCTTAACTGTTCTGTGAATTATTTAGAATTGCATTATTACGATTTTGCTAGTAACTGATTACCTTAAATTGGCCACTGAGATAGATAGAGTTCTATTCAGGAATTACTATTATTTTCTTCTATATTTTGTCAGTTATTTCTCGAGCAGACTCTAAATTTAATTGTATAGGCATTTGTTCCGTAAAGAAAAACACATTTTGCATTACTAGTTCAGAAAAAATCACAGTTGCCGCGAAGTTATTTATTTGAACAACAATCACCCAACATTTTCAAATAAAGGACTTCCTTAAGGTTGATTTTTTTTACCATCTAGATGAAGTTTGCCATTGTCTCCACTTTTTGTTTCAAAAGTTTCTTAGATTCCTGAATAGAAATATGATTTTCAGTTTATAGCTTTAAGATGGTTTGCCTATTATGAAAGCAGAAGGAAGCAAGTCTCACATAGACTCACCTCTTTCTCCAGGACAGGTTGTGACGTCGACATCCTCAACCTGGACACCGTGAACCGCAGTTTCTCCAGCTGTGAAGAAAACACAAGGCGTCAGAACCATTATCTGCCAACAGTACCTAGACACCTATCACCATACAGTCGTAAAACACAAAATTAGGAGTAAAAATAATGATCGGTCATTAATATATAGAAGCTCAGTGGTATTCTATATAGAGGGAATTAAAACAAAATTTTAATGCCCCATATATAGACAGAGAGGAACAAATAAATTACAAATGAATTTGTAAACATTAATTCCTTTTCAACTCAGCTTAATAAGTGTTGTGTAACATAACTGGAGATTCTAGTCACAGATTGTGAGTGGAACTCCTAGTTGGACGCTGTGTCACGTGCTTGCTCCATCCTCGGTGAATATTTGGTCAAATTCCCTGTAATCAGATGTACCAAAATGAACTTAATGGATTCAGAATGATTCTCGCAGATTTATGACATACAAATTTCCATTCTGCTAACTTGATACAAATGGCCAAGATTTATAGGCCTAACTCGCCGGATCGATTTATTCAGTAGTGATTGGTGGAATGATGAAGTAAAGGGTGTGATAAAAGAGAAAAAGGTAGCTTATGAGAGGTTTTTACGAAGCAGAAGTGTTATAAGAAGAGCAGAGTATATGGAGAGTAAAAGAAAGGTGAAGAGAGTGGTGAGAGAGTGCAAAAGGAGAGCAGATGAAAGAGTGGGAGAGGCACTGTCAAGAAATTTTAATGAAAATAAGAAAAAAATTTGGAGTGAGTTAAACAAGTTAAGAAAGCCTAGGGAAAGTATGGATTTGTCAGTTAAAAACAGAGTAGGGGAGTTAGTAGATGGGGAGAGGGAGGTATTAGGTAGATGGCGAGAATATTTTGAGGAACTTTTAAATGTTGAGGAAGAAAGGGAGGCGGTAATTTCATGCACTGGCCAGGGAGGTATACCATCTTTTAGGAGTGAAGAAGAACAGGATGTGAGTGTGGTGGAGGTACGTGAGGCATTACGTAGAATGAAAGGGGGTAAAGCAGCTGGAACTGACGGGATCATGACAGAAATGTTAAAAGCAGGGGGAGATATAGTGTTGGAGTGGTTGGTATTTTTGTTTAATAAATGTATGAAAGAGGGGAAGGTACCAAGGGATTGGCGGAGAGCATGTTTAGTCCCTTTATATAAAGGAAAAGGGGACAAAAGAGACTGTAAAAATTATAGAGGAATAAGTTTACTGAGTATACCAGGAAAAGTGTACAGTAGGGTTATAATTGAAAGAATTAGAGGTAAGACAGAATGTAGGATTGTGGATGAGCAAGGAGGTTTCAGAGTGGGTAGGGGATGTGTAGATCAAGTGTTTACATTGAAGCATATACGTGAACAGTATTTAGATAAAGGTAGGGAAGTTTTTATTGCATTTATGGATTTAGAAAAGGCATATGATAGAGTGGATAGAGGAGCAATGTGGCAGATGTTGCAAGTTTATGGAATAGGTGGTAAGTTATTAAATGCTGTAAAGAGCTTTTATGAGGATAGTGAGGCTCAGGTTAGGGTGTGTAGAAGAGAGGGAGAATACTTCCCGGTAAAAGTAGGTCTTAGACAGGGATGTGTAATGTCACCATGGTTGTTTAATATATTTATAGATGGGGTTGTAAAAGAAGTAAATGCTAGGGTGTTCGGGAGAGGGGTGGGATTAATTATAGGGAATCAAATTCAAAATGGGAATTGACACAGTTACTTTTTGAAGATGATACTGTGCTTATGGGAGATTCTAAAGAAAAATTGCAAAGGTTAGTGGATGAGTTTGAGAATGTGTGTAAAGGTAGAAAGTTGAAAGTGAACATAGAAAAGAGTAAGGTGATGAGGGTATCAAATGATTTAGATAAATAAAAATTGGATATCAAATTGGGGAGGAGGAGTATGGAAGAAGTGAATGTTTTCAGATACTTGGGAGTTGACGTGTCGGCGAATGGATTAATGAAGGATGAGGTTAATCATAGAACTGATGAGGGAAAAAAGGTGAGTGGTGCGTTGAGGTATATGTGGAGTCAAAAAACGTTATCTATGGAGGCAAAGAAGGGAATGTATGAAAGTATAGTAGTACCAACACTCTTATATGGATGTGAAGCTTGGGTGGTAAATGCAGCAGCGAGGAGACGGTTGGAGGCAGTGGAGATGTCCTGTTTAAGGGCAATGTGTGGTGTAAATATTATGCAGAAAATTCGGAGTGTGGAAATTAGGAAAAGGTGTGGAGTTAATAAAAGTATTAGCCAGAGGGCAGAAGAGGGGTTGTTGAGGTGGTTTGGTCATTTAGAGAGAATGGATCAAAGTAGAATGACATGGAAAGCATATAAATCTATAGGGGAAGGAAGGCGGGGTAGGGGTCGTCCTCGAAAGGGTTGGAGAGAGGGGTAAAGGAGGTTTTGTGGGCAAGGGGCTTGGACTTCCAGCAAGCGTGCGTGAGCGTGTTAGATAGGAGTGAATGGAGACGAATGGTACTTGGGACCTGACGATCTGTTGGAGTGTGAGCAGGGTAATATTTAGTGAAGGGATTCAGGGAAATCGGTTATTTTCATGTAGTCGGACTTGAGTCCTGGAAATGGGAAGTACAATGCCTGCACTTTAAAGGAGGGGTTTGGGATATTGTCAGTTTGGAGGGATATGTTGTGTATCTTTATATGTGTATGCTTCTAAACTGTGTATTCTGAGCACCTCTGCAAAAACAGTGATAATGTGCGAGTGTGGTGAAAGAGTTGAATGATGATGAAACTATTTTCTTTTTGGGGATTTTCTTTCTTTTTTGGGTCACCCTGCCTCGGTGGGAGACGGCCGACTTGTTGAAATATATATATATATATATATATATATATATATATATATATATATATATATATATATATTATATATATATATATCATACATACATGCATCTATATAGCAAATAAATTATGAAACAAGTGATTTTAAATCATTTACCAAACCGGCCGACCAGGACTCGACCCTACGAACCTTGTATCGCCTCCAGAGACAGCACAATGAACGCATCACCTTACCACTACGCCACTGATCCTACAAGAACCAAACACATAGCACGTAGCAATGTGTTTACCTTGGCCCAAGGACACTCTGGAGGCGGTACAAGGTTCGTTGGGTCGAGTCTTCGCCTGCAGAAGTTTGGTAAATGATCTATATATGTGTGTGTGTGTACTCACCTATTTGTACTCACCTATTTGTGGATGCAGGGGTCGAGTCTCAGCTCCTGGCCCCGCCTCTTCACCGGTTGCTACTGGGCCCTAAAACTCCCTGCTCCATGAGCTTTATCAAACCTCGTCTTAAAACTATGTATGGTTCCTGCCTCCACTACGTCATTTTCTAGGCTATTCCACTGCCTGACAACTCTATGACTGAAGAAATACTTCCTAATATCTCTCTGACTCATTTGCGTCTTCAACTTCCAATTGTGACCTCTTGTTTCTGTGTCCCCTCCCTGGAATATCCTGTGTTTGTCCACCTTGACTATTCCGTGCAGTATTTTATATGTCGTTATCATGTCTCCCCTGACCCTCCTGTCCTCCAGTGTCGACAGGCCGATTTCCCATAACCTTCTTCATAGGACATTCCCCTTAGCTCTGGAACTAACCTTGTCGCAAACCTTTGTACTTGCTCTAGCTTCTTGACGTTCTTTATCAAGTGCGGGTTCCAAACAGGTGCTGCATACTCCAGTATGGGCCTGACATACATGGTGTACAGTGTCTTGAACGATTCCTTACTAAGGTATTGGAACGCTGTTCTCAGGTTTGCCAGGCTCCCATATGCTGCAGCAGTTATCTGGTTGATGTGCGCTTCCAGAGACATGCTCGGTGTTATACTCACCCCAAGATCTTTCTCCTTGAGTGAGGTTTGCAGTCTATGGCCACCTAGCCTATACTCTGTCTGCGGTCTTCTGTGCCCTTCCCCTATCTTCATGACTTTGCATTTGGCGGGATTAAATTCGAGAAGCCATTTGCTGGATCAGGTGTCCAGTCTGTCCAGGTCTCTTTGAAGTCCTGCCCGGTCCTCATCTGATTTAATTCTCCTCATTAACTTCACATCATCTGCAAACAGGGACACTTCTGAGTCTAACTCTTCCATCATGTCGTTCACATATACCAAAAATAGCACTGGTCCTAGGACCGACCCCTGTGGGACCCCGCTCGCCACAGGTGCCCACTGTGATACATCATTATGTACCATGAGTCGTTGTTGCCTCCCTGTCAGGTATTCTCTGATCCATTGCAGTGCCTTTCCTGTTATAAGCGGCTGATCCTCTAGCTTCTGCACTAATCGCTTGTGAGGAACTGTGCCAAAGGCCTTCTTGCAGTCCAATAAGATGCAATCAACCCACTCCTCTCTCTCATGTCTTACTTCTGTTACTTTATTATAAAACTCCAGAAGGTTTGTGACTCAGGATTTGCCTTCCATGAATCCGTGCTGGTTGGCATTTATACTCTTGTTCCGTTCCAGGTGCTCCACCACTCTCCTCCTGATACTCTTCTCCATAACTTTGCATATTATACACATCAGTGACACAGGTCTATAGTTTAGTGCCTCTTTTCTGTCTCCTTTTTTAAAAATGGGAACTACATTTGCTGTTTTCCATACCTAAGGTAGTTGCCCAGTTTCCAGGGACGTGTTGAAGATTGTGGTAAGTGGCACGCACAGCACATCCGCTCCCTCTCTAAGGACCCACAGGGAGATGTTGTCCGGTCCCATTGCCTTTGAGGTATCGATGTCCCTTAGCAGTTTCTTCACCTCCTCCTCAAACTGTATGTATGTCGTCCAACACTTGTTGGTGTATTCCTTGCTGGTGTCCCCATCTGGTCTGTCCCCCCAGAGGCCTTCCTGTCTCCACTGTAAATACTTCCTTAAATCTCATGTTGAGCTCCTCACATACCTCTTTATCGTTTCTTGTGAGTTCTCCACCTTCTTTCCTCAGCCTTATCACCTGGTCCTTGACTGTTGTCTTCCTCCTAATGTGGCTATACAGCAGTTTCGGGTCAGATTTGACTTTTGATGCTATGTCGTTTTCGTACTGTCGCTGGGCCTCCCTCCTTATCTGTGCATACTCGTTTCTGGCTCTTCTGCTTGTCTCCTTATTTTCCTGGGTCCTATGCCTCCTGTACCTTTTCCATTCTCTGTTGCACTTAGTTTTTGCCTCCCTACACCTTCGGGTAAACCAAGGACTCGTTTTGGTCTTCCTATTATTTCTGTTTCCCTTCGGAACAAACCTTTCCTCTGCCTCCTTGCACTTTGTTGCCACATATTCCATCATCTTGTTTTCTGATTTTCCTACCATTTCTCTGTCCCACTGAACCTCCTGCAGGAAGTTTCTCATACCTGTGTAGTCCCCCCTTTTATAGTTTTGCCTTTCCCTTTCAATTCCTGTTACCTTCTCCACTTGTAACTCTACTATATAATCAAAACTCAGAACCACGTGATCGCTAGCTCCAAGGGGCCTCTCGTAAGTGATGTCCTCAATGCCTGAACTGCTCAGGGTGAACATAAGATCCAGTCTTGCTGGCTCATCCTCCCCTCTCTCTCTGGTAGTGTCCCTGACATGTTGATGCATGAGGTTTTCAAGTACCACATCCGTCATCTTGGCTCTCCATGTTTCGGGACCCCCATGTGGCTCCAGGTTTTCCCAGTCGATCTCCCTGTGGTTGAAATCGCCCATTACCAGTAACTTTGCTCTGCTCGAGTGAGCTCTTCTTGCCACCTCAGCCAGTGTGTCCACCATCACCCTGTTGTTTTCTTCGTACTCCTCTCTTGGCCTCCTGCAGTTCTGTGGTGAGTTATGCATCACTCCAATGATTACTTTATGTTCTCTGGACTGAATTGTACCTACAATGTAGTCGTTTTCTCCAATCATGTCCATGCCTTCCATTTCCTCAAATCTCCATCGGTTATTTATGAGCAGTGCAACCCCTCCTCCCCCTCTACTCCTTCTATCTTTCCTTAGGATCTGATATCCCGTTGGGAAGATTGCGTCTGTTATTGTCTCAGCGAGTTTTGTTTCTGTGACTGCTATGATATCTGGGGACTTCTCACTGATTCTTTCGTTCCACTCCTCATGTTTATTCGTTATTCCATCCGCGTTTGTGTACCAAACTTTCAGTTTTTTTTCTATCATTGTGGTCCTGCAAGAATATTGGGGTTGGGGGAGCGAGAGCCTTGGTGGGGGCCTATGGGGGCTGTATTGTAGGTGGGGTTTGTGATGATGGGGGTGGGGTCAGAATGCCCATAAGGGACAGCTGTTGGGGTGAGGTTTGTGATATGGGGGTTGGTGGCAGAGGGAACAGTGAGTGGGTTGTAGTATAGGTTGCTCAGTTGCGTTGGGAATGTCGTGGTTGGAGTCTTTCGGTGGGTGACTCTGTGGGGTGTGTTTGCCCTTCCTCCTGTGTCTGGGTCCTGCTCATCTTTGTCATTGCCTCTCGTTCCTCCTTGCGTCTCTGTACCCTCTCTTTCAGTGTAGTCCTTTCTTCTTGTGTTCTGTCACGATCGAGGTATATTCTCTGGTACCCCTGTTTGTCCCTTAGTCTTGCTTTCTCTTGCAGAATCCTGGTTCGAACTGATTCTTCCTTGAAAATTACTTTGACAAGCCGTATCCTTCCACTCGCAAACCACCAAATTCTCCGAAAATTTGTCACTTGGGTCATATCGCCCTCACCTATTGTTTTCATGATGCCTTCGATCATTTTTTTCTCCTCCTGTTTTATTTCTTCGAAGTTGTCCCCTTTGGCTTCTTGGAGCCCGTAGACAAAAACTGACTTCACCCTTTTCTCCTCCCACTGAGTCTCCATCTGCTTCCTTTGAGGCATTTTTTTTCCTTCCATTGAAATGTTCTTGCCTTCAGTCCCTGTCCTATCTGAAACTTCTGTTCTCAGTGAACTGTCTTTCATGACCAGCTGTTCCTTGCTGCTGCAGTTGGCTGTTAGAGTCTCTGCATATAGCATACCTTCATTGTCTTCGGACCTGTCATTTGATCTTAGTGTGCTCCTAGTCTTTTCCCTGGCCCCACGTGGGTCTGATAGGGCCTTTGCGTACGGCGTATCTCCTTTGTTGCTTACCGTCCCCTTGTCTGTGCCTGACATTGAATTTCCTGATGTCGTATCTGAATTGTCATCTGCCTCTCTAATCTGTTTTAGATTTTGCAGTTTCTCTTCTAAGCACTGTATCCTAGCTTCTGCTACTAAGACCTGTAGTTCCCACTTCCTGAACTCTTCAGTTATCCGCTCCTCCATTAACTTACCAAGCTCTTCTACCTTCCTTCCCCACTCTTCCTCCCTTTTTTGGAGCTCTAACTCCCAGTCTTTCCTTCCTGGTTCGTCCACCAGATCTCTGGTTTTCCGTCCTCTAGGACCACCTTTTTTTTTCCTTTGTGTGTGTGTGTGCGTGCGTGTGTGTGTGTGTGTGTGTGTGTGTGTGTGTGTGTGTGTGTGTGTGTGTGTGTGTGTGTGTGTGTGTGTGTGTGTGTGTGTGTGTGTGTGTGTGTGTGTGTGTGTGTGTGTGTACGTGTGAGCGAGGGGCTTGGACTTACAGCAAGCTTGCATGAGCATGTCAGATATCAGTGAAAGAAGACGGATGCATTTTGGGACCTGACGCAGTGATGTTATTGATCAGTACAACTCGTTTGTTGTTACAATAATATAAAATACTGCTTGTTGGGCTAGTACACCAAACGGGGAGTAGAATGAAATTTGCTCAGAGGCGTCCACACCACTGTGTGTCCTCGGACAAAGGTAACACACTTAGCTAGGCTGGGTGCTTGGTTAGTGTAGGATTGCATGGTCCTGTGGGTTAGAGCGTCATGTGTTTTCGCTCACCATTAGGCAGGCCAAAACAATATGGGCTCGAGTCCTTGACAAATTGCACTGTTGTTTTATATATATATATATATATATATATATAATATATATATATATATATATATATATATATATATATATATATATATATATATATATGTCGTGCCGAATATGTAAAATGGTCAATTAGCAAAACTTAATTAAAAAATTTAAATCCTTTCTGAAAATTTCTCTTATACGTTTAAAGATATATTTTTTTCATTAATGTTAATGTATAAATTTTTAATTTTGCACCAAAAGAATCTTAGAAAACTTACCTAACCTTATTATAACAAACGCAATTTATTTTGCCTAACCCAACTAAATATATTTTAGTTTTGTTTACAGTAATTTAATACTAAACGAACACAGTGAAATATATTTTTTTCGTTAGGTTCAGAATGATTTAGGCGAAATTATTGCATACACAAATTTTCACTTGTCCTATATGGCAAGATGAGCGTTTGCTATTTAAGCCAAGATCGCAAGTTCTGCCTATTCGGCAGGACATATATATATAATATATATATATATATATATATATATATATATAATATATATATATATATATATATATATATATATATATATATATATATCTATATACATATACATATATATTATATATATATATATATATATATATATATATATATATATATATATATATATATATATATATATGTACTATATATATTTACATATATATATGCAGTAAGGTCACAGTAAACAGGTGATTTTAGAATATGGAAAACAACCACTGTGAAAGAATAGAGAAATTCCAAGCGCTTTCGTGACTACTCACATTATCAAGGAACAATGAAAGTAAAGCATCAAAGGACGGTATATAAAGGGGTAGCCCACACCTCACTATCAGATCCCACAACAAAGAAACACCTGACGCGAGATAGCAGGCCAGCCTGCCGAACTAGACAGGACTTAATTTTAAATGAGTCCTTGCTAATTGACCAGTTTTACATATTCAGCACGACATATAATATATATATATATATATATATATATATATATATATATATATATATATATATATATATATATATATATATATATATATATATATATGCAATAAGATCACAGTAAACAGGTGATTTCAAAATATGCAAAACAACCACTCTGAAAGAATAGAGAAATTCCAAGCGCTTTCGTGACTACTCACATTATCAAGGAACTATGAAAGTAAAGCATCCAAGGAAGCTATATAAGGGGTCCGGCCAGCACCTCACTATCAGATCCCACAACGGTTAAACACGTGACGCGTGGCGACCCAACTTGGATAGGTCCCTTGCACAACTCACCCCCAAGCTATTCTACCCAAGAAAATTTAAAAATTATTATTTGTCCAGTGTATTATTAAATTCTTCCCAAATTCTATTAATTATAAATGAATCTAATTTATATAAACCAAAGGAAATATTCATATTATTGTCAAAACTGCTTTTTATGAAACAAGATTCAATTATATTCCTGTCGACCTTGGACTTGCTTGATACTACTTTCTCAACTTTTTGAAAATCAATTGGATGGTTAAAATCTCTTACATGAATAAATAGAGCATTGGAATCTTGTCCAGTTCTAATGCTATATTTATGTTGTTTTAATCTTAGTCGAGATTTTTAACCAGTTTGACCGTAATAAACTTTATCGCAAATTTTACAAGGAATCTTATAGACACATCCATCAGCATTTTGGGGGGAATTCTTTATCAAAAGTTTTTTCACTGTATCAAGATTTTTGAATACAACTTTAATATTAAAAGTCTTAAGAAGAGAAGGCATATCAACCAAGTTTTCATGGTAAGGGAGAACCAACATATTTTTAGTTGAATAAGGCTGGTTGTCCCTTTTTGGATTATAAAAAGTGTTTCTAGCAACTTCAAAAGATTTATCAATTACATTTCTTGGGTATTTTAAATCATTACCTATTTCATAAATTTTGGATATTTCCTCATCTATGAACTCAGGACTACAAATTCGTAAAGCTCTCAGAAACATTGATGAGAAAACAGACAGTTTGACTCTATCTTGATGCGAGGAATTATAGTGGACATAGGAACAGTTATTTGTAGGTTTTCTGTAAATTTTAAATTTGAATTCATTATTACCCTTAATAATTAAAACATCTAGAAAAGGCAATGAGTTATTTTCTTCAAACCCAACAGTAAAGTTTATAGAATTGGCTAAGCTATTTAATTTTCCAAGGAAATGTAGATATACACCATTTCCTTGGAAAATTAAATAGCTTAGCCCATTCTATAAACTTTACTGTTGAGTTTGAAGAAAATAACTCATTGCCTTTTCTAGATGTTTTAATTATTAAGGGTAATAATGAATTCAAATTTAAAATTTACAGAAAACCTACAAATAACTGTTCCTATGTCCACTATTATTCCTCGCATCAAGATAGAGTCAAACTGTCTGTTTTCTCATCAATGTTTTTGAGAGCTTTACGAATTTGTAGTCCTGAGTTCATAGATGAGGAAATATCCAAAATTTATGATATAGGTAATGATTTAAAATACCCAAGAAATGTAATTGATAAATCTTTTAAAGTTGCTAGAAACACTTTTTATAATCCAAAAAGGGACAACCAGCCTTATTCAACTAAAAATATGTTGGTTCTCCCTTACCATGAAAACTTGGTTGATATGCCTTCTCTTCTTAAGACTTTTAATATTAAAGTTGTATTCAAAAATCTTGATACAGTGAAAAAAACTTTTGATAAAGAATTCCCCCCAAAATGCTGATGGATGTGTCTATAAGATTCCTTGTAAAATTTGCGATAAAGTTTATTACGGTCAAACTGGTAAAAATCTCGAACTAAGATTAAAACAACATAAATATAGCATTAGAACTGGACAAGATTCCAATGCTCTATTTATTCATGTAAGAGATTTTAATCATCCAATTGATTTTCAAAAAGTTGAGAAAGTAGTATCAAGCAAGTCCATGGTCGACAGGAATATAATTGAATCTTGTTTCATAAAAAGCAGTTTTGACAATAATATGAATATTTCCTTTTGGTTTATATAAATTAGATCCATTTATAATTAATAGAATTTGGGAAGAATTTAATAATACACTGGACAAATAATAATTTTTAAATTTTCTTGGGTAGAATAGCTTGGGGGTGAGTTGGGGCAAGGGACCTATCCAAGTTGGGTCGCCGCGCGTCACGTGTTTAACCGTTGTGGGATCTGATAGTGAGGTGCTGGCCGGACCCCTTATATAGCTTTCCCTTGGGTGCTTTACTTTCATAGTTCCTTGATAAAAGTGAGTAGTCACGAAAGCGCTTGGGAAATTTTTCTATTCTTTCAGAGTGGTTGTTTTGCATATATATTATATATTATATATATATATATATTTTTATATTATATATATATATATATATATATATATAATATATATATATATATATATAATATATGCAAAAAAAACCACTCTGAAAGAATAGAGAAATTCCAAGCGCTTTCGTGACTACTCTATAATATATATATATATTTATATTATATATATTATATATATTATATGTTTTATATATATATAATAAAATATAGTATATATATATATATATATATAAATATATATTATATATATATATATAATATATTATATATTATATATATATATATATACATATGTATGTAATATATATATATATATAAAATATAATTAATATATATATATATTTCATATATATATATATATATATATATATATATATATATATATATAAAATATATATATAATATATATATATATGTATACATATATATTTATGTATAATATATAAATATAGGTAATATATTATATATATAATATATATATTTTATTATATATATAATATATATATATATATATATATATATTTATAGGGATAGGTTGGTAGACAGCAACCACCCAGGGAAGTATTACCGTCCTGCCAGATGACTGTGAAACAGAAACCTGTAACTGTTTTGCATGATGGTAGGGTTGCTGGTTTCTTTTTCTGTCCATAAAACCCTAGATAACAGGGTATCTTGCTACTCCAACTTCACTTTGGGTCACACTTCACAAACGCACATGAATATATTTTAAAATTCATCTGGGTTTTTTTCCCCCCTTTTTTACTAGCCTTGTTCTTCTTTATTTTTTCCTTTGTCCATGGGGAAGTGGAAAAAAATTTTCTCCGTAACCCAGGGGGTTGTATGAGGCGACAAAAAAATCCCGGGGCAAAGGGCTAGAAACCCCCTTCCTGTAGACTTTTACTAAAAAAGAGAAGAAAAAACTTTAAAAAACTGGGATGCTTGAATGTGCGGGGATGTAGTGCAATGACAAGAAACAGTATTGCTATGTTATAAATGAAAAAGAATTTGGTGTCCTGGCCCTAAGCGAAAAAAAAGCTGGGGGGAGGGGGGTTTCGGGGGGGGAAAAAAATGGAATTAAAATTGGAGTATCTGGAGAGAAGGGAAAAGGGGAAGGGGTAGCAGTAATGTTGAATGTCAGTTACGGAAAGGAAAAGAGAATATGAATGTGTAAATCAAGAATTAGGGGATTAACTTGTAAAAGGAAAAGAACGAATCATTTTCTCAATTTGACCACTTTTAAGATTCCTGAAGCTAGATTTCGGGGAGATCAACAACGTGAACAGCAGCGGGGGACAAATGAAGAGCTTCTTTCGCAAGTTGATAAGACTTTCCTTAAAGGGAGGGACCTCAACTAGGCATTAAACACGAGAAACGAATGGCAGTAAACATGCTTCAAACTAGTACATGGCCATGAATAAAGGTAACGCATAAAGGGAAACCACGGAGTAAAACGGTAGTGCCCTCAGTGTTTTGGTCGGTCCTGTCAAGCCCATAAGAACTTAGGATGATGACAGAGCAGCGTAGCTGAGAGGTCTGATTGTCGCCATTCACTAAAGTATCACTTGAAGGTATGTGAGACTTTAATGGCAAAGAAGTTGCCAACAAACAATTTAATGAAAAAATAATGAGTAATAAAAATGAACAAAATGCTTAATTGAAATATAAAAGAGATGTATACTAATTTGCAGAAGTATATAAAAGAAATTCAAGACGCACTGCAAGAGGAAAGAATAACTCATTGAAAGGGATGCTGGACAAAAAAACAATTAAAATTAAAAAGTAAAAAATATTACTATATGAAATTAAATACAAAATAGCTTTATTATAAAAAAATTTACTAATAAAATTAAATCAATGTAATTTATAAATAGAAGAAAAAGGTATGCGAGATACTGGAAATTTAAATTAATTTCTAAGAGTGCTAAACAAAATAAAATATAATAAAAAAAAGAAAAAAAATAATAAAATGAAAACTGGCATCCTAATGTACTGGTCAAGTATAAATATCTTAAAAGAAAATAATTCTCTAAGAACATGCAATAAAAAAAGAGCAAAATTTAAACAAAAAGCAATAAAATTTCACTGGAAAACAGAAATTAAAAGTACAAGATTTGACCTTTTGAAAAAAAATTACCTAAGGGAAGTTCCTGAGGGAGGGGCTTGAAGGAATGATGTGCTAGTTCCCCAAATTTAAGCTAAGTTCACTTCCCCCCAGGCCGGAAATGCGGATTTAGGGTTACCAAGATTTAATCAATTAATTGGCCCATTTTTTAGGGTTCAATTTACATTAAAATGAAAAAGAAGTAATTTGTTTGAAATCAGGAACTTTATAGGGAAATGAATTAAAAAAAGACTATCGGGTTTCATGTATATAAATTAAACAGTTTTTGATCCCTGCCCAGAGAGTAAGTACACACCAGCGGATTGGCTTACCCTTGTTTTCATAAAGATTAACAACTAAACAATGGTATGATACTCTCTTTGCAGCTGGCTTTCCCTTTGTGTGGCCCAGGAAAAACTTTTTTGCGGACACCAGTAAAAATTCTCAAGCGGCCCCTTGACCGCGGTTGAAACCCCTTTTTACTAATTTAATCTCCTTGATGTATTGGAAGTTACAGAAAAAAATTTCGCGTCAGGAAGCTGAGGGGTTACTAAACACTGACACGCTGATTATCCTATAAACAGTGTTTTTCGTCCAAAAGATTGCACCTGAAACAAAATAACTTTCAATATTACGGAATTGCCCCTAAAGCATATAAAATTTTGTAATCTTTCCTTAGAAACGTAACAAGCCTCATTCCAGAGGCTTGGTAGCGGGAAAAGTTCCCTTTAATTGCCCCTGAAATTTCTCATGATATCAGACAACAATAAAAAGTTTTTCAGACAGGTGGCAGCCTACAAAAACCCGGAGAATTTACAAAGTCCTAGATAATGGAAAAGTGTTTAAAATATAACATACACAAGAAAAAAACCTAAAATTTGAACAGTAGGACTTTTTTAAGTTCTCATTTCCCAAACGTCCATTTGTCGACCCAGAACCACTGTATTCACTAGTATTTCGAATAAAGGAACCTGGCAAATAGGGCTTCAAGTTACTACAATCACCTTGACAAACAAGCCAGACTGTTCATTCACCTTGAGTCCTCTTTTAGGTGAGGGGCCCCCTGGAAAGAACTTGATTTAACATCCAGCAAATTTATGCTGATGGCCAACCATCCTGGAAGACGCGGATTTGCGTCCGCTATTAAATTTGTATCCATTTGGGCAACTATATACGTAGGTTTGGCCAAAGATGAACTCTGATCTATTAATTCACATAAAAATACTTCGCCCCGTCAGGATTAAATTTATGAAAGTTGTTTAACTGGGTGAAGAAAACGATGTGTTATCATTCGTTACATTACAGATGTTCATTTATAAGAAGAATTTAAGAACGATAAAAACGACGAGATAAATAAAAAACCCTTTGCAATACGGAATATGCTTATTCTGAAACTTTTACCAGAGCTTTGGTTTCTGGTCTATAAAAAGTTTCCAGAATAAAGTCATTCCAATGTTTTTGTTTATCATCTAGAGGTTTTTTAAACATTTACCAAACTTGTTGATCATAATTCTAATCCTCTCAGATGGGGGAACTCAAACACGATTTTTTCGGACTGTGACTCGGCTTTACTCTGCTCACTCATTCGAGATATAAAGCCCGTTTTCAGCGAATTAAATGCATTCTAAGTTTGATGGCTGTACATTGACTAGGCTAAAACTAACGAAACTTTTTTCCCTCTCTAACCGTTTCTTGAAGGACTGAAAAAATCACTGGGACTAAAACCCTATGAAAAACCTCTGGACTGGAAACAGGACGTGACCCGGTGAAGAAAACGGGGTTGAGAATCCATTTGGACTGCACTATGAAAAACACTAGTAAAAAAATTTTGGGAATGAAGAAAACTGGACTGAGAAACTACGGGGACTGATAAATTACCATTTGACTCAACCACTGAATGAAAGAAACCACTGAAGTGAAGAACCATATTCCATTAAGTGAAGACCCTAATGAAGAAACTGGAGTGCCTCTGAGAGAGAACCACTGAATAAGAAACCACGAAGTTAAGAAACACTAATGGAAACCACTGAAGGGAAGAAACATGAAGGAAGAACCATGAATTGGCACCATAAGTGAACGAAACCTCTGGAGAAAACCACTAAGTGGGGAAACAGGAATGAAGAAAATAATTAACAACCACTAAGTAAGAAACCCACTGAATAAGTAACCACCTGAAGTAAAACCATGAGGAAGAAACACGGGTGAAGAAACCACGTGGAAAATGAATAAAGAACACTGAATAAGAAACCAGGAAGGGGAAGAAATGAATAAAAAACCACTTGAAGAACCCCGGAGTAAGAAACCACTGAAGTGAAAGAAACCACTAAGTAAGAAACCATAAGTGAAAAAACCAGGGAGTGAAAAACATGGAAGTGAAAAACCCAACGAAAAATGCTGAAAACGACTAGTAAGAACCAAAGGAGTTGAAAAAACCAAATGAGTGATAAACCACTGTAGGAAAAAACTGAACTGAAAAACACGGGAGTGAAGAAACCATTTTATGTGAAGAAATTTAAAGAAACTCTGGAGTGAAGGAAACATGGAGTGAAGAAACCATGGAGTGAAAAACCCCCTTGGAAAATAAACCCACTGGAGTAAAGAACTTGGAGGAAGAAACCACTTTAAAACCAGGAATGAAAACATGGAAGGAATAGTAAACCACTGGCAAAAAAACTGAAACTGAAACCACTGGAGGGGAAGAACCACTGGATGAAGAAACCACTGGACTGAAGAACCTCTGGAGTGAGAAACCATGGATGAAGAAACTGGAGTGAAGAAACCACTGGATAGAAAACTGATAAGAAACCCTGATAAAGAAACCACTGGAGTAAGAAACCCATGGACTGAAGAAACCATGGACTGAAAAAAACCACTGGACTTGGAAAAGAAACCACTGGACTGAGAAACCAGGGGAGTGAAGAAAAACCCACGGAAGGGGAAAAACCACGGGATGAAAAAAACACTGGACTGAAGAAACGACTGAAGTGAAGAAACCACTGGAGTGAAAAGAAAGAAAAACCACTGGAATAAGAAACCACGGGATAAAGAAACCACTGGACTGATGAAACCACGGGAAACGATGAAACCACTAAAGTGAAGAAACCACTGGAAGTGAAGAAACCACTGAAGAAGAAACCATCAGTGAAGAAACCACTGAAGTGAAGAACCACTGGAGTGAAAGAAACCATTTGGAGAGAAGAAACCATGAAGTGAAGAAACCACTAAAAGTGAAGAAACCACGAAAAATGAAGTGAAGAAACCACTGAAGTGAAGAAACCACGAAGTGAAGAAACCTCTGAAGTGAGAAACCACTGAAGTGAAGAAACCCTGAAGTGAAAAAAACCACTGAAGTGAAGAAACCACTGAAGTGAAGAAACCACTGAAGTGAAGAAACCATTGAAGTGAAGAAACCACGGAGTGAAGAAACACGGAAGTGAAGAAACCACTGAAAGTGAAGAAACCACTGAAGTGAAGAAAACCACTGAAGTGAAAAAAACCACTGAAGTGAAAAAACCACTGGACTGAAGAAACCACTGGAGTGAAGAAACACTGAAGTGAAGAAACCCAACTGAATGAAGAAACCACTGAAGTGAAGAAACCACGGGGAGTAAAGAAACCACTGGTATAAAGAAACCACTGAGTGAAAAAACCACTGGAGAGAAGAAACCACTGGAGTGAAAAACCAGGAGTGAAGAAAAACTGAACTGAAAAACCGACGGGAGTGAAGAAACCACTGGAGTGAAGAAACCACTGGACTGAAGAAACCCTTTGGAGTGAAGAACCACTGGAGTGAAGAAACCATGAGTGAAGAAACCTGGAGTGAAGAAACCACTGGAGTGAAGAAACCACTGGAGTGAAGAAACCACTGGAGTGAAGAAACCACTGGAGTGAAGAAACCACTGGACTGAAGAAACCACTGGACACAAAACCACTGGATAAGAACCACTGAACTCAGGGAACCATGGATGAAGAAACCACAGGACGGAAGAAACCACTGGACTGAAAAAAACACTGGACTGAAGAAACGACTGGAGTGAAGAAACCACTGGAGTGAAGAAACCATTGGACAGAAGAAACCACTGGACTATAGAAACCACTGGACTGATGAAACCACTGGACTGATGAAACCACTGGACTGATGAAACCACTGAAGTGAAGAAACCACTGAAGTGAAGAAACCACTGAAGTGAAGAAACCACTGAAGTGAAGAAACCACTGAAGTGAAGAAACCACTGGAGTGAAAGAACCACTGGAGAGAAGAAACCATTGAAGTGAAGAAACCACTGAAGTGAAGAAACCACTGAAGTGAAGAAACCACTGAAGTGAAGAAACCACTGAAGTGAAGACACCACTGAAGTGAAGAAACCACTGAAGTGAAGAAACCACTGAAGTGAAGAAACCACTGAAGTGAAGAAACCACTGAAGTGAAGAAACCACTGAAGTGAAGAAACCATTGAAGTGAAGAAACCAGGAAGTGAAAAAAAACCACGGAAGTGAAGAAACCACTGAAGTGAAGAAACCACTGAAGTGAAGAAACCACTGAAGTGAAGAAACCACTGAAGTGAAAAAACCACTGGACTGAAGAAACCACTGGAGTGAAGAAACCACTGAAGTGAAGAAACCAGGGAAGTGAAGAACCAGAAGTGAAGAAACCACCGAGTGAAGAAACCAGGGAATGAAAAAACCCACTGAAGTGAAGAAACCACTGGAGGGGGAAGAAACCACGGAGTGAAAAACCACTGGAGTGAAGAAAAAACTGAACTGAAAAAAACGACTGGAGTGAAGAAACCACTGGAGTGAAGAAACCACTGACTGAAGAAACCTTGGGGGAAAGAAACCACTGGAGTAAAAGAAACCATGGAGTGAAGAAACCACTGGAGTGAAGAAACTACTAACTGAAGAACCACTGGAGTGAAGAAACCACTGGAGTGAAAAAACCATGGACTGAAGAAACACTGGACCAATAAACCACTGGATGAAGAAACCACTGGACTGCAGAAACCAGTGGAGTGAAGAAACCACAGGACTGAAGAAACCACTGGATGAAGAAACCATGGACTGAAGAAACCCTGGACTGAAAAAAACCACTGGAGTGAAGAAACCATTGGACTGAAGAAACCACTGGAGTGAAGAAACCACTGGGCAGAAGAAACCGCTGGACTGAAGAAACCACTGGACTGAAGAAACGACTGTACTGAAGAAACCACTGGAGTGAAGAAACCACTGGAGTGAAGAAACCACAGGAGTGTCAGCTTAGTTGCTGATCCCTGTATTCCCTGTATTATATAGCATAGCATATTAGTATCATCCATGTGCTTTAGATACGAGATCCCTTGTAGGCCTGTGGCTTTGTGTGACGTCACAGGATACAGATGTGGAGGCTCATACCTCTGCCCCGGCCTCACTCGGCGGCAGACCATTCAGCAGACAGGCAAGGCGGCTGGGCTCCATCCCTCATCTCAGTCTGACAATATAGTTACCATCCTACAAGTGTGTCTACCTTCAACCTACGATATCTCCATTAAAGAACCCTTACGATAAATGGTGGCATCGGAGGGCCAGTAATTCTGACGATTACAGCGATTTCTGGAGATAAAATTGTCGACCAGCAAGACGGCCATTTCGTGTCACCAGTGGGCCCTCCCGAGGTTCCCCCCATCCAGCTACCTCAAGTCAGCTCCTCAAGCCAGCAAACTCTACAAGCTTCTACATTATTCATGGCCCAGTCTCCTTGTATTAGTGTTATCTGCTTATTTGCTTTCACTCCCGAGGGGTTGACCCGAGTTTGAAAAATAAGCCAGTTTCCAGTCTGTGGTGGGGGGAGTCAGAACAACCGAGCCCAGCGAGCCTAGTCTACTCCATCCAATTCCTTTGCCTGCCAAGCCAGTTTCCCACCCCTGCTGTGTCATGTGTGAAGTTATCAATATTCTGTGTAAAGGGGTTAAGATAAGCCGGGTAGTAAAAACCCCAGGTGTCTACCCTCGTACTCAAGCAAGCCACGTGAGTATTTCTTCATCGCTTGTGATTCAAGCTCAAGTATTCTGAGTGCTCTTTTTCATCCTTGTGGTGTTGTTAGATTTCATGGGTTTATTTTAAGCCAGCTGGCTTAGAATTATCTTCGCGGCAGTGTGGGTGTTCTCAGTGAGGCTTTACGACGTTAACCATAAGCCCAGCCACTCACGATCACGTGTGTCGCCCATTGCCGGTCTCAGATCTGTTAACCCAAAACCCAACTACAGTCAGCCATTACCCACTCCCCAAACTTCTTCAGTGTTTTGGTGCACTGCTAAGGGGTTGTACCCACCATATTTTAAGGACCACATGGGGGTCAAGAGCTAGAGTGTGTTTGCGCCATCTTTATAAAGCCCCCTGTGTGTTTGGTCTTCGCCGATTTAAGCGCATTCTACGATCATCTGTGCAGAGGACGCAGCAAGACGATATAAACAATCCTTCAATCTCATTCTTCAAGTTGTTACAGCGATAATATTTTTTTTTAGAGACATTTGCGATTGTTGAGACATTTCTTTTGTTTTCCCCAGTGATTTTTCTCTTAGTGACATTCAGTGACTCTTGATCAGACTAAATGTTTATCATGTACTGATTGCATTAATTTCTTTTAATCTCCTTAATTCAGTGTTAATTTCGGCATTATTTTATATCTGTTGTGTTGTGTATCTTTTTATACACTTGAAGTAAGTACTTAGTGTTTTTCCTTTGTTGTGTGTGCAACATAGAGCAATAAGAACTTGTGTTTACACTTCAGAATCACCTTGTGTTCTCAGTATTCCAGTGAAGTATTTCAGTAAATTTTTCACCTCAATTCTGCATCACAACTCAGTGTTGTCTGTTATTTTTTTCTTCCCAGCATTTGTATATTTTTATTTTGTTCCCCGTGTGTTGAACATTCTTGTGTTCATATTCTTTCATTTAGCCAGGGGTTTTTTAATTTGTCTTATTTCCCCAGGGCAATAGTGCCATTTTTAAAGTCCAAGCAAGAAATAATTTTTTACAAAATTTTTCACACCAAGGTTTTATTGCAAGAAAATCCCAGTATTGTGTTTTTTGATGTGTTTTGTTCTGCATCACTGTAAGTTTAAAACTTTTTTGGGTTTTGTGTTTTTAGCACCTATTATTTTTCATGTTTTATTGAACAAATTCCTCTTAGTGCAATTTTTAAGTTCTCCCTTTTTAAGTAATTGTTCTTTTGCTTGTTAAGTGTTGTTTAGTGCAGTTAAGAGTTTAAAGTGTTCATTCCTTGATATATTTCTTCTCTTTTTGTGTTATAATTTTTTATTATTGCACATTGATTCATTTTTTCAATAATTCTTGTGCAAATATTGTGTTGCTTATTAAAGTTTCCCTTTCAGAAAATTTTATGAAGTACTTGTTGATTAGCAATTGTTAATTTGATATATTGCTACAGTTTATTACAGTTTCAGTTTCTTATGCTCTGTTCTGTGCATAGTATTTTATTCTGTCTGTGTCATTTTATTTTTATTTCAGTGAATTGTGTGTCTGTTTTAATTTTTTGCAAAAGTTTATTGAGTCCATTTTATCATTTTTTTGTGTATTTCCTTGTTGCATTGAAAGTAAACACAACTCACTGTGCCATCCTTTCAATTTAAAGTAAAAGTTGAGCAAATTAGATTTGAGCAAAGTACAAGTTCTCTTGATTTTCCAGTGTTTGTTAAGTTGCATATTCTTTTTTGTGTGAGTTCTTTGCTTACTGTGTAACTTGTCAATTTTTAATTACTTATGCAGAATAGTTAAGCATTTTTTCTTCCGTTTAAGCCTATTGTGTCATTCTCTCCATTTTTCTTGTCTTTATGTCCTTCAGTAAGTTCACTGAGATGTCCCAGTCACTTTTGAACGTTCACTTTAGTGTATCATTCCAGTCAAAGTCAATATGAATCAGTCCCCAGTACCCCAACATTCCCTTACTGACTGAAAAAAAATATCTAGCCCCTTTAAAATGTGTTGTTCTCACAGCTTGTTTGAGATTTGTTAAAGTGCTGCAAATGTGAAGTTCAGATTAAGTTTCTATAGATCCGTGAATTACTTATAAGTAGCCGAGCGGTCAGGCACTAGTAATTCTGTCTTCCCGTTCTGTGTTCACCTATACCTTCAGACTTGCGGATTTGTGTTCCCTTGCCTCAAGTGTCCGGGGACACTCAGAAATGCCTTGAGTGCACAGCCTATCCCTGCAATGACTGCTAGTTCGAGTAGTAGTTTCTCCACAGGGGATGCCTTGTCAGAAAACGATTACTTGCAACTAGAATGCCCTCTCTTGTTGATGTGACATGTGTCTGCAGAAAGACGTCTCTGTTACAGCTAGTGTTCTCACTAGAGTTGGTTTGGTGTTTCTTGTTCCGGATGGTTAACCCACCAGTGATAACCAAAAAAAGTTTTAGTCTCACAGGACCTTTTAATGTATTTCCTTTTGGGCTTAATCCCTTTTCCCCGGTGCGACCAAAGTGAATATCACCTGACCGGTTATTATTTCGTGCTTAGTTGGGAAAACGGCAAGGTGTTAAAAACGTTAATTTTCCCCCCGGGGGGAAAAAACAACCCCCCTCAGTTTGTTCACTTTCCCCAGGGAAAAACCGGGCACCTTGTGTTTTGGGGTTTTTGTTCCTAAAAATTTTTTTTGATGGTGAACCCCAACCCAGTTGACTTTTTAATGAGGATTTGTAAGAAAGTTAGTTGAGTAACTTTAGCGACGATTGTTAACCCGTTTGTAGTAGTGTTCTTTTTATACCCTGATCCTTCTGTCAACTGGTTGCATTCAGAGGGAAATTCGATTCCCTGGTTCCATTTATTTTCCCAACCTGCGTTGGGTTTAATGTAATATTCGTTTTATGCCAATTGGTTTTTAAACGTTTTTTTTTTCACCGGGGGTTTTCATTATCTGCAGTTTTCATTCTAGTTAAGAAAAGTCGATCCCGGTGTTTTGTGTTAATTTCCCTGTAAAAGATTTATTCTTCTACTGTGTGAAAAGCCAACCACACCATTTAATGATTTTTTATAGAAGAAATTTCGTTTAAATCATTAGTTAAACCCCCAACGAATTATGTTTCCATCCCCTATGTTTAGTTTATTTTTGTTTTTGATAAAAATCCCAGATCTCCCCCGTTCAAGCATGTTTGATTTGCAGGGAGAATTCGTTAAATGACCACTGCGATGTCTATCCCAGAAATTTGTTTAATGTACATATTGTATATTATGTCCAGATAAGAAATTGTAACTGTGGTTTTTTTTACGTCAGGGTCAGAAAATTTTCGGTTCAACGCCCCCTCCCCGCGGAGAATTACAGAAAGGCAAGGCACCGGTATCCCCCTTTTGCTTGTTAATTTCAATTGTTAAATTTAACTAATATTTTTCCTTAGAACCTTACGATAGGGGTGATGAAACCCGGATCATGGGGTAATACCACTTGAGTTCAAAAAATGATGGAAAATGGTGAAGACACGGTAAAAATCATACTTAACAACCATTAGTAAAAACTGAGTAACCATTGGCTGAAGAAAAGGATTTTTAAGAAACCCAGGGCGGAAACCTTTTCCTTGTTAGCCACTATAAGAGGATGTGGAACCGACTAAGAACCATGGACGAAGAACCACTGGCTGGAAACCCTGTAAAACCCTGGATTTAAAGAACCCCTAGTAAAAACTCCAGGCTTTAGAAACGAAAATTGAGCCTGGTGGCCTTTTGGGGAAGCACAGGGAAACAGAGTGGGGGAACCCTGGCTAGGCCATCGGGGAGAAAGAAACCCCGGGAAGGAAACCCTTTATCCACTTGACTAAAACCATACTGGAAACCACGAATCCAAAGAAACCACTGGATGAAGAAACAATTGGGGTGAAAAACCACTGGATGAAGAAAGCCCCTTGGACAAGAAACCACTGGAATTTAAGAAACCACTGGACTAAAAAAAACCACTTTAGTGAAGAAACCCCTGGATTGAAGAAACCACTGGAGTGAAGAAACCCATTAGTGAAGAACCACTGGATGAAGAAACCACGGATGAAGGAAACCACGGACTGAAGAAACCAATGGAGTGAAAAACCACTGGGAGTGAAGAAACCACTGGACTTAAGAAACACACTTTGGCTTAAGAAACCACGGACTGAAGAAACCACTGGATGAAGAAACCACTGGGACTGAGAAACCATAGTGAAGAAACCACTGGAGTGAAGAAACCACTGGAGTGAAGAAAAGAAACCACGGAGTGACGAAAACCACTGAAATGAAGAAACCTTGGAATGAAGAAACACTGGAGTGAAGAAACCTGGAGTGAAAAGAGTAAAAAACACTGGACTGAAAAAACCCCTGGAAGTGAGAAACCCCGACGAAGAAACCATGGAGTGAGGAAACCCCCTTTAGTGAAGAAACCATTGACTGAAAAACCATGGACTAAAAACCACTGGATGAAGGAAACCCCTGGACTGAAGAAAACACTGGAGTGAAGAAACCACGGAAAGAAAGATTGGACTGAAGAAACCACTGGATGAAGAAACCACTGGGAAGAAACCATGGATGAAGAAACCACTGGGATTTAAGAAACACTGACTGAAGAACACAGTGAAGAAAACCCCTGTAGTGAAGAACCACCGGATGAGAAACATTGGAGTGAAGAAGAAACCACTGGAGGAAGAAACCACTGGAGTGAAGAAACCAAGGAAATGAAGAAACCACTGGACTGAAGAACCATGGAGTGAAGAAACCACTGGAGTGAAGAACACTGGACTGAAGAAACACTTGCTGAAGAAAACCCCTGGACTGAAGAAACCACAGGAGTGAAAAAAGAAAAAACCACTGGAGTGAAGAAACAAGGAGAAAAAAAATATTAAGAACCATGAATGAAGAAAACCGGATGAGAAACACTGATTTAAGAAACCACAGGATGAAGAAAACCCCTGGAGTGAAGAAACCACTGAGTGAAAAACCATGGAGGGGAAGAAAACCCTGGGGTGAAGAAACACTGGATGAAGAAAACAGGAGTGAAAAAACCACTGGAGTGAAGAACCCTGACTGAAGAAAAAATGGACTGATGAAACCCCTGGATTTAAGAAAACTGGGTTTAAGAAACCCCTGGAAAGAAAAACCACTGGACTGAAGAAACCGGGAATTGAAATGAAGAAACCACTGGACTGAAGAAACCACTGGACTGAGAAACCACTGGACTGAGAAACACTGGTGAAAGAAACCACTGAATGAAGAAACCACTGAAGTGGAGAAAATATGAAATGAAGAAACCCTGGGTGAAGAAACCTGGAGTGAAGGAACCACTGGAGAGAAGAAACCACTGAATGAAGAACCACTGGAAGTGAAGAAACCACTGAAATGAAGAAACCACTGAAATGAAGAAACTCACTGGGGGTGAAGAAACCACTGGAAGTGAAGAAACCACTGGAAGGAAGAAACCACTGAATGAAGAAACCACTGACTGAAGAAACCACTGGAAATGAAAAAACCACTGGTTGAAGAAACCACTGGATGAAGAAACCACTGACTGAAGAAACCACTGGAGTGAAAAAACCATGGGAAATGAAGAAACCACTGAGTGAAGAAACCACGGAGTGAAGAAACCAAAGGAGTGAAAAAGAAAACCACTGAGTGAAGAAACCACTGAATGAAGAAACCACTGGATGAAAAAACCACTGGATTTAAGGAAACACTGGGGTTGAAGAAACCATGAGGTGAAAAAACCACTTAAATGAAGAAACCACTGGAAGTGAAGAAACCACGGAGTGAAGATCACATGGAGTGAAAAGAAACCACTGAAGTAAGAACCATGAAAGAAGAAACCACTGGGTGAAAAACCACTGGAGCGAAGAAAAATGAATGAAAAAACACTGGAGTGAAGAAACCACTGAGTGAAGAAACCACTGGACTGAAGAAACCCTGGAGTGAAGAAACCCTGGAGTAAAAAATTTAGTGAAGAAAACCCTGGAGTGAAGAAACACTGGAGTGAGAAACCACTGGATGAGGAAACCACTGGAGTGAAGAAACCACTGGGGTGAAGAAACACTGGGAAAGAAGAAACCACTGGAGTGAAAAAACCAAGGAGTGAAGAAACCACTGGGGTGAAGAAAACCACTGGTAAAAAACCACTGGAGTGAAAAACCACTGGACTGAGAAACCCCTGGAAGTGAAGAAACCACTGAACTGAAGAAAAACCCCTGACTGAAGAAACCACTGGGTGAAGAAACCACGGTGAAAAACCACTGAGTGAAGAAACCACTGGAAATGAAGAAACCACTGAAATGAAGAAACCACTGGAGTGAAGAAACCCCTGAGGTGAAGAAAACCCTGGATGAAGAAACCACTGGATGGAAACACACTGAATGAAAAACACTGGAGTGAAGAAACCACTGGGTGAAACAAGGAAAAAACCATTGGGGTGAAGAAACCACTGGAGTGAAAAAACCACTGGAGTGAAGAAACCACTGAATGAAGAAACCACTGGAGTGAAGAAACCACTGGAGTGAAGAAACCCCTGGAGTGAAGAAACCACTGGAAATGTGACGAAACCACTGGAATGAAGAAAACCACTGGACTGAAAAACCAAGGAGCTGAAAAAACCAGGACTTTAAGAAACCAATGGAGTGAAAAACCACAGTGAAGAAACCACGGACTAAGAAACCACTGGACTAAAAAAACATGGACTGAAGGAAAACCTAATCTTGGATGAAGAAACCACTGGAGTGAAGAAACCACTGGAGTGAAAAAACCACTGGAGTTTAGAAACCACGATGAAGAAAACCACTGGAGTGAAGAAACCACTGGAATGAAGAAACCACTGGAGTGAAGAAACACTGGAAATGAAGAAACCACTGGAGTGAAAGAAACCACTGGATGAAAGGGAAACCACTCAGTGAAGAAACCATGGAGTGAGGAAACCATTTGTGAAGAAAACCACTGGGTGAAGAAACCACTGGACTGAAGAAACCAGCAGAGACGAAACCCCTGGAATGAAAAACAACTTGAACTGAAGAAACCACTGGACTGAAGAAACCTGGAGATGAAACCATGGACTGAAAAAACCACTAAATGAAGAAACCCCTTGAGTGAAGAAACCACTGGATGAAGAAACCCCTGGAGTTGTAACGCCTGACTGAAAAAACCCCTGGATTTTATGAAACCCATTTGGGTGAGTACCACTCAGGAGTGGGGGGGAACCATCGGATTAAAAACCACCGGGTTTAAGAAAAACTAGGCCCCCCCCGGAGGTTTGGGCCTCCCAAAACACTGGCGTTGGACCACTCTACCACATTAAAGAAACCCACTGGGTAAGGACAACACTTTCGGAAAAACCATTTGATAAGAAACAATAAAAGTGGAACCCCGGTGGGGTGGAAACCTTGATCTGAAAAAAAATGGGACGGTGAAGGGACCCGGGGGCTTAAGAAACCCCATGGATATGCCCCCTGGACTTTTAAAAGCAATACGGCTACATATTTGGAGTGAGGAAAAATGGAGTTGAGCCTTTGGGAAGTGAGACTGTTTTTGTAAGAAACTACTGTTGTTACTTGGGTCAAATTTTACCGGGGTGTTAAGTGTGACTGGGGTTAGAAACTTTGTAGGCTGGCGTCTGACAGCCCCGCGGCAAAAATGGGCTTACGGGCCTGGACCCCCCGGGGACGGTGGACGCCCGGAAGGAGGTATAGGATCATCACAAAGAAAACCACCCAGCTCGAGGCCTTATCGGACAGCACTAGCACCAACGTCTGTCTAGGCGTTAGCGCAATCAATGGCACCTGGAGGTTAAAACCTCTGATGATGAAGAGCATGGGGATAGCTAACGCTTTAATACAGGGTTTCACCATTACCAAACACTTAGTGGAAACATGGCATTCAGTAAAGTCTTTGTTCGGCTTGCTCAAACGCAATTTCAGCCGGGGCTTTCTGCGGTAGTTGACATTCGGCCATTTTCGTTGGGTCGATGGCAATGGGTTGGCATTGGGGGGGGGGCTAGCCCAAATCGCTAAATCCTCCTAAGCTCGTCCCAAGAACTGAATCTTCAAAAGGATTGGGCACAAAGGCACCTTATATCCCGGGTGAGATCCACTGGCTGCAACAGCAAGCACGAATTACTGTGCATCCGTGGTGACTATCAAAATAGGGGCCTTAACAGTCCGTCTCGAATGACTGCAGCCATGGCTCTAACCTAGATGAACGACCGTCAAAAAAAGGGTCGGGTAATGACGAGTAGCCGGCTCACCTGGTGTCGAGACTTGGAGCCACAAGTTGACCAAGATGTCACGGGGGCGTTCGTGCCGCCCCGCCACGTGTTCACGACTGGCTGAGGCGACCATTTGCAACATCAGCCAGAAATCCTGGACTAATGGTCTAACTGCCACTGCGTGTCTTAGTCTAGGACGTGAATTGTTCAAACGCAAGCCAGGTTCAACGAGAGGTAACAGGTCAGAGCAAGAGAATGGTATGCACTGTCTACAATTCAACACAGAGTCAGAGAGAACACGGGCAGCACTGTACTAGGTAACTGCTAAGTGATGGAGAATAATTTGAGCCAAAACAACAACAAAAAAGTGTACACTCTGGAAACACAAAATAAGAATGTAAGCAAGTTAATGAACTTCAGGGAAGTGCACAAAGACCTAAGGTTGGTTAAATAATTTTCAGCAAGGAGACTGGCAACAAAAATTTATGAAAAGGATTGAACTGTAAACACTGGTAAGCAAAAATTGCACAAAATTTAAAAATAGAATCAGGTACTACACAACCCTAATGTGCTCCAAGCACAGTTTTAAAAAATTGCAGGTGCTAGCATTTGCAAATTGGAATGCAAAAAGGAAATTCACTTGCACAAAGGGAAGTTGGCACCGCAAAGATATCAGAGTATAGAATAGTGCCAAAAATCAAGAGAAAAAAAATGCACTTGTATCAAGAAATGCTATATTGCACACAAAATACAAATTAATACAAATGCAAATTAAGATAAATTCAAGAATAGGGCAAAGGTTAACTGGTGTTACAATGATGTACACTGGTGTTAGCAGGTGTACACTGGTGTTAGCAGGGTGCTACACCTGGCAAAAACAAAAAGGTCACAATCTCAAGATCAAAAATTAAGAACTGTCACAAGTAATTTTGGTAATTAATGGTAAATAAGCAGTTCCCAAAAATGCACTCATGACTTGGGATATACCAAAATAGCAAAAAGGTAATGCACATTGGTGAATATTCACAGATAAAAACATAGAATATATGTAAAGCAAGAGTGGGCGATGGTGTTGGGTGCGGGCACCGAGAAAATTGTAATGGGCTAGGGGCACCGATAGTGATCACTGCAGGTAGAATAAACTAATACTAAGTACTTGAAGATTACACATAGTAAAGAAAAAAAAATACACACTAACTAACAAAACAGTGCAGGTTGTTCAACAATCTGTGACTAACTTGCAGGTGCTCAACAACAATATTAACAGCACACAGGAATTACTTGCAAACGTTGTGTGAGAGGTAAATTGTAAAATGGTTAACACTGAACAAAATAAAATCAAAACTGAGGTGCAAGAAGCAGAATAAAATCTGAAATTTAACAAATGTAGGAGTGCAAAATAAATGTACAAAAATTTAAGTAGCCTGTAGTTAAGTGGCAAATGTACACTGAAGACTAAAACTGAACAATTACTGAAGTATGGCTTTCAGTAACTGGTAACTGTAGTGGTGCAGGACAGTTAAATAATTCACAAAATATAGGAAATGCTAGGTAAGTCACTGTTTACTTAACTTTGAGTGCAGGAGATGGACGAAGGTCCTGGGTGCTGCAGGTCCTGAAACTTTCAGTGATGCTCTAGTAACACTACACGCCTCGTAGCATTTGGGATACTGCTATGGGGCTTCAATGTCGTAGGAAAAAATATCAGAATGGACTTGGGAAGAACAGGAAAGACCGGGGTTACTCTGTGGAGGTATAAGATATGAGAGGAACGTGGCTAACTCAGCGTGAGCCACAGCTGTGCGTGGTTTGTTTACACTGTAAGCGTGTCTGACTGGCTGCGGCTTCAGCACACGGAGAACAAAACATTTACTGCACTACTCGAACGTGCTAAAAGCAAGCTTAAGTGAAACTATGAACTGGGACGAGTAAATTTTACTGTAACAAATCACTGGGGAAAACAGAACTGGTGATGAACTGGGAATGTAACAGCAAGGGAAAGAAAAAAAAATTTAACTGGGCAACACAAAAAAAAAACTGCACTGGCTGAGATAAGTAAGATGCTGAGTAGTTGTAGACACAATGATGAGTCACGAGCTGCTGTAGACGGCGTGGGGCTGAACTGAGCTGGCTAGGGCTAAGCCAACTGGGTTCCCACGTGGTTAAACCAGGTAGAACTTCTTGGAGGAAACTGGGAAGAACACAACACACATGGACGGCGAGATGGACGTCGTTGCGTAGCAGAGAAGGCTGTAGAGGAGGCTGGTGTGTTTACACGCTAGATTAGGGTATAAACCAACCCCAGAGCTGCCTCGTGGTCACGCGTGGAGCCACACGAAGCCAACACACTAAATGACCTCACCTCTACTTCTTGTAGCTGAGAAGGGCATAGGGACGCTGTAGGAGGCAGGAGAATGGTGCTGGAGTGTGGTTAAAGGGGCTGTAGAGAGGTTGATGAGGTGAACACTTTGACTGTAAGGCTGGAATGACGCCGTGACGCCTATGTCAATTTTGTGGGAAAAAATCTAGGACGAAGATCTATCTCAGGTCCCATCAAGACGCTGGAGTAACAGATAACTCTTTAGGCCAGCAGGTGCGTTGGATGACGACGGATGATGTTGAATGGCATCGACCGATGGTGTTGAACTGGCATCAACCCCTCCACCCTGAGTAGGCTCACGATGCCGTTGATTCCACTGTCACCGGTGGTTTCCATAGCACATTCTCCCCCGGGGTCGGTCTCTTGTCCTGATCGACCTCGTAGTAGAGCTCGTTGCCCGTACCTCCTGGCCATCAGCGCTTAGTTACCAGTGAAACCCAGTCTGGGGACGCCCAGCCCTAACCTTCACTCTAACTCTGATGCTGTTGTAGAGAACAGCAGTTGTCAAGCCGCAGTAATCCCTGTCGGCAGGCGCCCTGTCTGCCCTCGTGTCATGGCATCAGCGAGCAGAGTTACTGCTTGTACAAAGTTATGACGTCACTTTGTCAGCTAACTCGCTCCACCTGTTACGGTGTACGTGAGCAGAGCTTTTGAAGGAGCCATGTGCTGGTTGAAAAATGACACGTGCCGAGTCAAGGGCCTCTCCCTTGAACCCACCTTGCCACAGTGCAACGTGGTAAGTTGCAAGTCCTTGTTGTCAACATGCACGTCGAGAATTTCCCCCTGCGGAAGAATACCTCACTTGTCGACCTTGTCAGATTCCCTCTCCCGGTGAGAGTGGAGGGTGAAGCCCCAGCTGACTTCCTGTGAGTGCGTTCTCCCGGGGCGAGTCTGCTGCTGACTTTTCCAACACCCGGCCAGTGCAGGAAGATGATCTAGCTTTGACAGACTATCCAGAGGCCCCAAAACTTCTCCATTTTTCCCTCATCGTGCACGTTCTGCAGTGCACTAGATGGTGAGTCAAGGGGTTTGACCCCACTGATCTCTCACCGTATTCCACTTGAAAAAGGTACTAAACCCATTTATTTTACCTGTGTATCGCCTGCAACATGCGAAAAGGTCTTCGCCGAAGAACCTTACAGGGATGCTCCGTGATGGAGTTATTGGGAGTCCACTTCCCCGTGGAATGCTCCCCTTATTCTGGTCCCAAAAAGGGACGGAACCTGGCGCCCGTTATCGATTACAGGAAACTGAATGCATGTACGATCCCAGACCGCTTTCCGTTGCCAGTTCTGAACGACCTGTTGCAGAACATCGGCGATAATAAGGTTTTTTCAACTCTGATCTTCTTCAAGGGTTTCTGGGCAGATCCCCCTCGATGATGAGAGCAAAGAGTTGACAGCTTTCTCTACTCCAACTGGTCTTTAAACCAGTTCAGGAGGATCCCCTTTTCGGCTTGCGCAGAAGCCCAATCACATTTAGTCATTTGATGACGACAATTTTCCATACCCTCCTAGGTGGCACGCTCATGGTCTACCTGGATGATCTCATAGTCATGTCGCAAGATGTCCCATCAAATCTTGAGAAACTTGACAGGGTATTGGACAGGCTAGCTCAGGCAAACCTTAAGATAAAATTCTCCAAATGTCATTTCCCCCGGGAAAGGAAATAAAATTTCGGGTCACGTAGTGACTCAGAATGGCATTAAGACGGACGAGTCTAAAATCTCGGCCGTGCAGAAATTCCCCAGACCATGATGGCGGATGCAGTCCGTTCCTTTCATGGGCCCTGGCGGGATTCTACCACACCTTTATCGCAGGTTTCTCCACCTTTGCTGCACCCCTGACACGCTTACCAAGAAGGATGCCCTTTTGAGTGGACGTGTGATCAGGAATTAGCTTTTGTCATTTTAAGAAAAGTTAACATCAGCCCTACCTTAATTCCTGATTTTACAAGGCTTTTTACTTGACGACTGATGCCAGCAAAGTTTGGATCTGTGCAGTCTTGTCACAGGAATCTAAGGGTTAAGCAACAGCCTATTTGCCTATGCTAGCCGGTCCTTACAAAAGCGGAAGTCATTTATTCAGTGACAGAGCTAGAAGCTTTAGCCATTGTATGGGCCTGAGTCATTTTCGGGATATCATCTATCATTATCCTATCAAGATTTCACAGATCATTTACCCTATTGGCCCTTTTTGCGAATAAGAACCTCTGGGAAAAGGCTGCTCGGTGGTCGCTCACGTTCAATGATACTACAACCCTGAAATTTGCTATGTCCCAGGTAAGCAAAATGTTGTAGCTGATGCCCGGTCGAGGCATATAGCATTCGTGGATGTCGGCAACTCGTTCTCTGTTGAGGATCTCGAGAGAGACCCAACGACAGGACCCTGTGTGGTCTCCAGTCCTTCGTTTCCTGACCAAGGAGGATGTTGACTTACAGGTCAAGTCTCCCGTTCCCCTGAAGGATTTAGTGGTCCCAAACCCAAAGGAGTACTGTGCCGTGTTGCACAGCTGGTGGACCCGGCAGAACCATAACCAGCTGGTGATACCAGAGTCCATGATACCAGCTACTGTTAGGTTGATCCACAATGTCCCAGGTGTAGCGCACCCCGGGGAAAGGGCCGCAGTATCAAACAGGCACAAATTAAAAATTTCTGGCCTAAGATGGCAGCAGACATTGCCAAGCATGTATACCAGTGTGTTGTTTGCCTACGCACAAGGGTACCATTACAGGGCCTAACCCCATTCTAAGTACCCCATTACAAAGGAGCCCTGGGAGGAAAAACTTCTGTCGACCTGTTGACGAACTTCTCGACCTCGGGGAGGGAAAGGGAAATAAGCAAACCCGCTTGTAATGGTAGATAACTTGACGCGGTACGGTGAATTAGTAAACCCCTTCCTGAAAAAACCGCCGAAACGGGGCTAGTGCTTTCCGTGAGCATGTTGTTCTTCGTCATACTTGCTCACGTGTCCTTTTGTCAGACAAAGGGTCTGAGTTTATAAATGGCATAATGCAGGATCTCTGTTCCAGATTCAACATTCACCAAAGCGCCAGTAGCTACCGCCACCCCGCGAGTAATGGTCTTGCTGAACGTACAAATCGCAAAGCCCTGGAGGTGCTCAGAGTATCCGTTAACCCAAGTTGTACTACATGGATGAGGCTATCCCAGATGTTCAGTGTACATTAAATTTTCCTCCCTCAACAGCTCGATCGGTGGACACCTCATTTTGCTTTGTATGGCTATGACAAGCTCTTACCATATGAAATTCTGTTTTGCTCCACCTAGACCTACTTACGATACTGAAACCCCAGTGTAGTAAAGATGAGGACAACGCAGCTTGTCTTCAGCGGGTACAGAGAACCTTAAGAAAGTATGAAAAGGTTCACGTCTGAGCGCAATGCCCACGCCAAGGAAAACAAAATGGAACCCCGGTTGCAAAGTTATGTTGCTCAACCAGCGCAGACCCCAGGTATGCCACAAACTTGTCCCAAAATTCTGGGTCCTTACGTGTCCTACGACAGCTTTCCCTGGCAATAAGTTCGAGGTGAGGAAGATTGCTAAGGGAACTATCAAGGAAGCCCACCTTGATCACATGAAGTATGTGGACCTGTGCAGGCCGAAGCAGAGCTGGAGTCGCGTGCGTTGCAACGCCACAATCAACTAAGCTAGGGACAACCGTCTATCCCTTCTCCCACTACTACTGGTACGGAAGACGGCCCAGTAAGGCTCCATACTTATGGCCTGCGACCCGGACAACAGTACATTTCTGTGACATTGAGTACCATACTGACTTGTCTGACTCCTACGCTAGTTATGCTAAATTTTTTGCTTGCAGAAATGGGTATTTAAATGCACACACATTGTATAGCTAGTCGATAATAGAGTCAGGGGACAACATCATGTAATTATGTAAATACTTTTAGAAGGGTACCCGAGTGTAATGAATTCCATGGATAAGTATTATTGTAGGTAAGTGCACCCAAATGTTTTTATATAAAAAAAGAGCCTGTATACGGTCAGGGCAGTGCTGCCCTCTGAGTCACATGTCACACCTTAGGAAATGCTACTGTCAGTCATTGTTTGCAGATGTGAGGGTGCAACAACGTTCGTAGACGAGTGGTCAACTGATGTTCAGCCCTGCGGACAACCTTTTTAATAGAAGATTTTAGTTCCAGGCTGACGTCTCCGGACCTCTCCTCGATGAAACAGCGCAGGCAAACCAGTTTTCTCTTCCCCTGGTTGGAGAGTTTTTTTTGCTGTTGCATTTTTATGTCCATTTTTTTTTTACTATGAGCGAAAGCCAGTCCCTCTCTGGGGTAGCTAGTGAAGTAAATTTCCCTTTTTACTTGCGGGCCCACAAGTATTGTCGCGTCGGGACGACGCGAGGTGCATGGCGAGCAAATGTAAACAGCCTGTTACTGTCAGAACACAGCCAGCCGTCTGCTCGACTAGTTCTATTTCGCGGGATTTAGTGCTGCCCTCTGTAGGCTCACTCAGGTCAGTGGGGGGCTGAGACCATCCGCCCCCACTCCTAGGCCCACCGACTTGATAGACACAAGTGCTCCCCCCTCCACGGACTGGCTTGCGGTCACTCCCCCACACTGCCGTTGTGTACTCACTCCTACCCAATTAAAGCCAAACTACACGGGCCCTATCATTGCTACATACGCTACCTTCATTTGGCACTAAACCGCTGTTCAGCAGTAAGAACAGCAATAACAGGAGTGAAGAAACCACTTTAGTGAAGAAACCACATACTGAAGAAATCCATGGAGTGAATAAACCACTGAGAGAAGAAACCACTGGGCTGAAGAAACCACTTGACTGAAGAAACCACTGGAAGTGAATAAACCACTGGAGAGAGAAACCACTGGGCTGAAAAACCACTGATGAAGAAACCACAGACTGAAGAAACCATGGAGTGAAGAAACCACTGGATGAGAAACAATTTAGTGAAGAAACACTGAGTGAAGAAAACCACTGGATGAAGAAAACCACTTAAGTGACGAGAAACCACTGGAGTGAAGAAACCACTGGAGTGAAGAACCTCTGGACTGAGAAACCACTGGGTGAAGAAACCACTGGAATGAAGAAACCACTGGACTGAAGAAACCCACTGAACTGAATAAACAATGGAGTGAAGAAACCACTGGATGCAGAAACCAGGAGTAAGAAACCACTTGATGAAGAAATCACTGGACTGAAGAAACCACTGACTGAAGAAATCACTGATGAAGAAACCATGGACTGAAGAAACCACTGGAGTGAGAACATGACCAAGAAACCACTGGACTGAAGAAACCACTGGAGTGAAGAAACCACTGGGCTGAAGAAAACCACTGGACTGAAGAAACCCACTGGACTGAAGAAACGATTGTACTGAATAAACCACTGGATGAAGAAACCACTGTAGTGAAGAAACCACATTAGAGGAAACCATTGAGTGAATAAACCACTGATGAAGAAATCCACTGGAGTGAAGAAACACTGACTGAAGACACTGGACTAAAGAAACCACTGGAGTGAAGAAACCACAGGAGTGAAGAAACCACTGGACTGAAGAAACCACTGGAGAAAGAAACCACGGGATGAAGAAACCACAGGACTGTAAAACCACAGGACTTAAGAAAACCACTGGATAGAAGAAACCACTGGAGTGAAAAAAACACTACTAAGAAACCACTGGACTGAAGAAATCACTGGATGAAGAAAACCACTGGATTGAAGAAAACCACAGGACTGAAGAAACCACTGGATGAAGAAACCACTGGAGTGAAGAAACCACGGGACTGAAGAAACCACTGGAGTGAAGAAACCACTGGATGAAGAAACCACTTACTGAAGAAACCACAGGACTGAAGAAACACAGGAGTGAAGAAACCACTGAGTGAAGAAGCCACTGGACTGAAGAAACCACTGGAGTGAAAAATCACTGGATGGAAGAAACCACTGGAGTGAAGAAAACCACTAGAGTGAAGAAACACTGGAGTGAAGAAACCACTGGAGTGAAGGGAAACCACTGGAGTGAAGAAACCACTATGAAGAAGAAACCACTGGATGAAGGAACACGGGAAATGAAGAAACCACTTGACTGAAGAAACCACAGGACTGAAGAAACACTGGATGAAGAAGCACTGGAGTGAAGAACCTTGAGTAAAGAAACCACTGGAGGTGAAGAAACCACTGGAGAGAAGAAACCACTGGAGTGAAGAAACCACTGGAGTGAAGAAACCACTGGAGTGAAGAAACCACTGGAGTGAAGAAACCACATGAAAACCACAGGACTGAAGAAACCACTGAGTGAAGAAGCCACTGGAGTGAAGAAACCTCTGGAGTGAAGAAACCACTGGAGTGAGAAACCACTGAGTGAAGAAACCACTGGAGTGAAGAAACCACGGAGTGAAGAAACCACAGGACTGAAGAAACCACTGCATTTGAAGAAACCAATGGAGTGAAAAAACCACTTGAGTAAGAAACCACTGGAGTGAAGAAACCACTGGAGTGAAAAAACCCAAACTGGAGTGAAGAAACCACTGGAGTGAAAAACCACTGGAGTGAGAGAAATCACTGGAGTGAAGAAACCACTGGAGTGAAGAAACCACTGGAGTGAAGAAACCACTGGAGTGAAGAAACCACAGGACTGAAGAAACCACTGGAGTGAAGAAGCCACTGGAGTGAAGAAACCTCTGGAGTGAAGAAACCACTGGAGTGAAGAAACCACTGGAGTGAAGAAACCACTGGAGTGAAGAAACCACTGGAGTGAAGAAACCACTGGAGTGAAAAGAAACCACTTGAAGAAACCACTGGAGTGAAGAAACCACTGGAGTGAAGAAACCACTGGTACGAGAAACCACTGGAGTGAAGAAACCACTGGAGTGAAGAAACCACTGGAGTGAAGAAACCACTGGACTGAAGAAACCACTGGAGTGAAGAAATCACTGGAGTGAAGAAACCACTGGAGTGAAGAAACCACTGGAGTGAAGAAACCACTGGAGTGAAGAAACCACTGGAGTGAAGAAACCACTGGAGTGAAGAAACCACTGAGTGAAGAAAACCACTGGATGAAGAAACCACTGGATGAAAAACACTGGACTGAAGAAACCACTGGAGTGAAGAAAACCACTGGAGTGAAGAAACCACTGGAGTGAAGAAACCACTGGAGTGAAGAAACCACTGGAGTGAAGAAACCACTGGACTGAAGAAACCACTGGACTGAAGAAACCACTGAAGTGAAGAAACCACTGGAGTGAAGAAACCACTGGAGTGAAGAAACCACTGGAGTGAAGGAACCACTGGAGTGAAGAAACCACTGGAGTGAAGAAACCACTGGACTGAAGAAACCACTGGAGTGAAGAAACCACTGGAGTGAAGAAACCACTGGAGTGAAGAAACCACTGGAGTGAAGAAACCACTGGAGTGAAGAAACCACTGGATGAAGAAACACTGGAGTGAAGAAACCACTGGAGTGAAGAAACCACTGGAGTGAAGAAACCACTGGAGTGAAGAAACCACTGGAGTGAAGAAACCACTGGAGTGAAGAAACCACTGGAGTGAAGAAACCACTGGAGTGAAGAAACCACTGGATGAAGAAACCACTGGAGTGAAGAAACCACTGGAGTGAAGAAACCACTGGATGAAGAAACCACTGAGTGAAGAAACCACTGGATTGAAGAAACCACTGGAGTGAAGAAACCACTGAGTGAAGAAACTACTGGACTGAAGAAACCACTGGAGTGAAGAAACCACTGGACTGAAGAAACCACTGGAGTGAAGAAACCACTGAGTGAAGAAAGCACTGGAGTGAAGAAACCACTGACAGAGAGAACCACTGGAGTGAAGAAACCACTGGAGTGAAGAAACCACTGGAGTGAAGAAACCACTGGACTGAAGAAACCACTGGAGTGAAGAAACCCCCTGGAGTGAAGAAACCACTGGAGTGAAGAAACCACTGGAGTGAAGAAACCACTGGAGTGAAGAAACCACTGGAGTGAAGAAACCACTGAGTGAAGAAACCACTGGAGTGAAGAAACCACTGGAGTGAAGAAACCACTGGAGTGAAGAAACCACTGGATTGAAGAAACCACTGGAGTGAAGAAACCACTGGAGTGAAGAAACTACTGGAGTGAAGAAACCACTGGAGTGAAGAAACCACTGGAGTGAAGAAACCACTGGAGTGAAGAAACCACGGAGTGAAGAAACACTGGAGTGAAGAAACCACTGGAGTGAAGAAACCACTGGAGTGAAGAAACCACTGGAGTGAAGAAACCACTGGAGTGAAGAAACCACTGGACTGAAGAAACCACTGGAGTGAAGAAACCACTGGAGTGAAGAAACCACTGGAGTGAAGAAAGCACTGGAGTGAAGAAACCACTGGACTGAAGAAACCACTGGAGTGAAGAAACCACTGGAGTGAAGAAACCCTGGAGTGAAGAAACCACTGGACTGAAGAAACCACTGGAGTGAAGAAACCACTGGATGTGAAGAAACCACTGGAGTGAAGAAACACTGGAGTGAAGAAACCACTGGAGTGAAGAAACCACTGGAGTAAGAAACCCTGAGTGAAGAAACCACTGGAGTGAAGAAACCACTGGAGTGAAGAAACTACTGGAGTGAAGAAACCACTGGAGTGAAGAAACTACTGGAGTGAAGAAACCACTGGAGTGAAGAAACTACTGGAGTGAAGAAACCACTGGAGTAAAGAAAACTACTGGAGTGAAGAAACCACTGGAGTGAAGAAACCACTGGAGTGAAGAAACCACTGGAGTGAAGAAACCACTGGAGTGAAGAAACCACTGGAGTGAAGAAACTACTGGAGTGAAGAAACCACTGGAGTGAAGAAACTACTGGACTGAAGAAACCACTGGAGTGAAGAAACCACTGGAGTGAAGAAACCACTGGAGTGAAGAAACCACTGGAGTGAAGAAACCACTGGAGTGAAGAAACCACTGGAGTGAAGAAACCACTTGAGTGAAGAAACCACTGGAGTGAAGAAACCACTGGATGAAGAAACCACTGGAGTGAAGAAACCACGGGATTAAAAGGGGAAACCACTGGAGTGAAGAAACCACTGGAGTGAAGAAACTACTGGAGTGAAGAAACCACTGGAGTGAAGAAACCAAAACACCACTGGAGTGAAGAAACCACTGGAGTGAAGAAACCACTGGAGTGAAGAAAGCACTGGAGTGAAGAAACCACTGGACTGAAGAAACCACTGGAGTGAAGAAACCACTGGAGTGAAGAAACCACAGGAGTGAAGAAACCACTGGACTGAAGAAACCACTGGAGTGAAGAAACCACTGGAGTGAAGAAACCACTGGAGTGAAGAAAGCACTGGAGTGAAGAAACCACTGGACTGAAGAAACCACTGGAGTGAAGAAACCACTGGAGTGAAGAAACCACTGGAGTGAAGAAACCACTGGACTGAAGAAACCACTGGAGTGAAGAAACCACTGGAGTGAAGAAACCACTGGAGTGAAGAAACCACTGGAGTGAAGAAACCACTGGAGTGAAGAAACCACTGGAGTGAAGAAACCACTGGAGTGAAAAAAACCACTGGAGTGAAGAAACCACTGGAGTGAAGAAACTACTGGATGAAAAAAAACCACTGGAGTGAAGAAACTACTGGAGTGAAGAAACCACTGGAGTGAAGAAACTACTGGAGTGAAGAAACCACTGGAGTGAAGAAACTACTGGAGTGAAGAAACCACTGGAGTGAAGAAACTACTGGAGTGAAGAAACCACTGGAGTGAAGAAACTACTGGAGTGAAGAAACCACTGGAGTGAAGAAACCTACTGGAGTGAAGAAACCACTGGAGTGAAGAAACTACTGGACTGAAGAAACCACTGGAGTGAAGAAACCACTGGAGTGAAGAAACCACTGGAGTGAAGAAACCACTGGAGTGAAGAAACCACTGGAGTGAAGAAACCACTGGAGTGAAGAAACCACTTGAGTGAAGAAACCACTGGAGTGAAGAAACCACTGGAGTGAAGAAACCACTGGAGTGAAGAAACCACTGGATTGAAGAAACCACTGGAGTGAAGAAACCACTGGAGTGAAGAAACTACTGGAGTGAAGAAACCACTGGAGTGAAGAAACTACTGGACTGAAGAAAACCACTGGAGTGAAGAAACTACGGGAGTGAAGAAACCACTGGAGTGAAGAAACTACTGGACTGAAGAAACCACTGGAGTGAAGAAACCACTGGAGTGAAGAAACCACTGGAGTGAAGAAACCACTGGAGTGAAGAAACCACTGGCTGGTGAAACGTTTCCAGAAAAAAACGTTCTCATGTGTTCAACAATTATTTATTTCTCATTCTAAAAAACTTGAATTAATTGCAACTCTGCTACAGAAGATATTCACTACAGTTTAACCATGAAATCAAAATTTTGAAAATTGTGAAGCAGATATGATGCATGAATTGCCTTACACGGTTAATGGAACATTACAGTGTTGCTACACGTCAAATAAAGCTCTATTGAATGTAGATGTTGTCTTGGTTACATAGTGAGTCACTAAAGTATGTTGTCTGTATGTAAGAAATCTTCCAGACGAAGAGTAGAGCATAAATTAATGCTGTTAAGGGTTCTTGATCATAGGAATTTGAGTTATTTTCTTCCTTTGGTCAAACTTGATTATTTCCCATTTCCCATGTGCATAATAATAATAATAATAATAATAAAATAATAATAATAATAATAATAATAATAATAATAATAATTATTATTATTATTATTATTATTGTTTTATACCATTATTGTTTCCCACCAAGACAGAGGGACCCGAAAAAGAAGAAACACTTATTCATCATTCGCTCCATCACCGTCTTGCCAGAGACCCGCCTACATTACAGTAAAAAAAAAACAACAACATATCAACATTCCTCCCTCAGAGTGAAGGCTCTATACTTTCCACCTCCAGGACTCAAGTCCGGCTAACCGGTTTCCCTGAATCTCTTCATAAATGTTACTTTGCTCACACTCACGTCAAGGCATAAAAACCATTCATCTCCAGTCAATCCTATTTAACACGTTCACGCATGCTTGCTGGAAGTCCAAGCCCCTAGCACACAAAACCTCCTGTACCCACCCTTCCTCCAACATTTCCTAGGACGACTCCTACCTCACCTTATTTCCACTATATATTTATATACCCTCCAAGTTATACTATTTTGTTCCATCCTCTCTCAATGTCCGAACAATATCATCAACCCCTCTGGGTAATACTTTTAGAAACCCCGCACCTTCTGTTCTCTAAGCTACGGTTTCTCTGAATTATATTCACACCGCACAAACCACTCAGACACGACATTTCCCATGCTTCCAACCTTCTAGTTGCAACATTCATCACCGATGCTTCAGACCCATATGAGAGAGTTGGTACCACTATACTCTAACACATTCCTTCTCATTGCTTACATGGATAACATTCTTTGTCTCCAAAGATTCCTCAGTGCTCCACCCATGTTTTTTTCCCCCTCATCTTTCATAGACCTATCTGCTGATAAGGCCACTTCTAAATATCTGAATATATTCACTTCCACCATACTCCTTCCCTCCAATCTGATATCCAATCTTTCATTACTTAATTTTTTTTTGTTATACTCATCACCTTGCTCTTTCCTATGTTCACTTTAAATTTCCATCATTTACATTCCCTTCCAGACTCTCACCAACCTCTGCAACTTCTCTTCAGATTCTCCCAAAAGTACAACTTCCACTTTGTGTTAGATTTTTTATCTCCTAATCCCACACCTCTTGCCAAGACCCTAGCATTCACTTCTCTTACAACCCTGTCTATAAATATATTGAACAACCATGGTGACATCACACATTCCTGTCTAAGGCTTACGTTTACTGGGAAATAATCTCCTTTTCTCCTACATACTCTAACCTGAGCCTCACCTTCCTCATAAAAACTCTTATTTGATTTCAGTAACCTCCCCCTATTCCATACATTTGCATAATCTGTGTTACACCTTTTGTCCATTTTAAGTAGACAATTTCTACTTGTTAATATCGCAGTGGTATACTTTTACATGTTATTTTTGCTATTTCACTTAATATTATATTCAGGAGTCGTATATTACTGGTCGTATATTACTGGACGTATATTACTTAGCTTTGTACATAGGTAGGTTATTTAATTAGTCTAAACTGTTGGTGCGACCTGGCCAAGCACCAGTAGATGTTTTGAGCTGCTCAACCCCTGCTCCGACTGAGCCAAAGTTGGCTAAAGCCTTACTTTGTTTAGTTCATACCTTCTTCTGAACCAGGAAGGGTCTAGGGAAGTATCCAGCTCTAAACTACCATTCGCCTCCCTAGAAAATACCAGGAATTTTCGGAAACTCATTGCTAAAGACTTATCTCGGTTGGAGAAGGCAGTTGAGAAACTCTTAAAGAAAGTGAAACCAAGTGAGCAAGCCTAGGTGTTGTAAGAGGGCTTATTGCAGAATGAACCCTATGTAAGAGCTCTATCAATGTGGTGTTCGAGTTTTTAAGCAACGCCTGTGCCTGTATATATACTGATATTTCCTGTCTTACTCAGAGCCATTTGTAAATACTTAACCTAGTACTGTGATGTTTTAATGAGGCGTGGGATAATTGTTCTACTGATAGTGCAAAATATGAGGAAGTGGATTTAAGCGGCTATTATCGTTATTAATAAATTAAATAGAAACCAAGAAAATTCCTTTTCCTCTACGAGTGAAGACCCCTAGACGTGCTAAGTTTGTTCATTTGTTACGAAAGTGCTATAACCCAGGGACAACTATGTTTGTAACAATCTGTCAGTGCTATATGCCTTTCCCAAATCCATAAATGCAATGAATACTTTTTTACCCTAATCTAAATACTGTTCACCTACCTGGTCTACACATCCTCTGCACTTCTTGAAACCTTTTTCATCTGAGATCATCATCTCCATCTTCTTAATTCTTTCAATAATAACTCTACCATATACTTTTCCAGCTACACTCATCAGGCTTATTCCATTATATATTTTTACATTTTCTTTTGTCCCCTTTGCCCTTATATAAGGGAACTATACATGCTCTCTGCCAATCCTTAGGTACCGTCTCCTCTTGCACCAATCATTCCCAAACTATATTTTCACCTGATTTTAAAATTTCCATTTTCATCCCATCAACACCAGCTGCTTTACCCCCTTTCGTTCTATCCGCTGCCTCATGCACCTCCCCCACACTCACGAATGGCTTTTCCTCGTTCCTACAAAATGTTAAACGTCCCTGCCCAATGCACGAAATCATCGACATTTAGCAGTTTCTCCAAATATTCCCTCCATCTTCCCAGTACCTCCAACTCTCCTTCTAATAACTCTCCCATTATATTTTTAACTATCAAATTGGGTTGTTTCCTAGGTTTTCTTAACATATTTATCTCACTCCAAAACTTTTTCTTATTCTCAACAAAATTTGTTGATAACATCTCACTCACTCTCGTTTGCTCTCCTTTTACAATCCTTAACGACTCTCTTAACCTATTTTTTTTCAAACCCTATATTCCTCCCTTGCTCACATCTACTTTGTAAAAATCTCTCATATGCTAACTTTTCTCTCTTAGTACCCTCTTTACATCATTCCATCAATTGCTCTTCTTCCCTCCCGCACCCACTTTCCGAAAACTACACACTTCTGCTGAACACTCTATCAGTACATTTTTAAATCTACCCCATACCTCTTCAACCTCCTTGCCTATACTCTCACTAACCCATCTTACTTCCAATAGTTTTTTTTATATCTTACCCTAACTGCCTCCTACTTTAGTTTATAAATTTTCACCTCTTTCTTGCTTGCTCAAACCATTCTCCTTGCTTCCCAACTACCTTTTACTGTCACTTACTTACAGATATAAAATAATCTGTTGCCCCTCTATAAACATGCATATCCTGAAGTCTACCCATAAGTCTTTTATCTACCAATACATAGTTCTAACAAACTATTGTCATTACGCACTATATCATATCTTGTATACATATTCATTCTGTTTTTCTTAAAAAATGAATTGCCTATTACCAAACCCCCTTTCAATACAGAGTTCAGTCAAACAACCCACCATTATCATTTACACCCGGCAAACCCAAAAATTTTCTACTACGACCTCTATATCCGTATACCTTCTACAGCTATAACGACTTTAGCATTCATGTCTCCCTCCACAACTACTCTCTTACTTGGTTGAAAACTTCCCAAATATTCACTTAACATCTTCCAAAAATCTGTCTCTCTCTTCTCTATACTCCTCTCTTCTCCAGGTGCATGAGCACTTATTATGCCCACTTTTCACACCCGACCTTTATTTTAATCCACATAATCCTTTAATTTATCAATTATATACCCTCTTCTCCTTCCAGAGAAGAGGATAAATATTTACTTCTCACCTTGTCTGTGATCAGGTTTGGTGTCGAGAAGAAGACTAAAACTTGAAAAATGTCGTACACGAGGAACACAACGTTGTTATAAGGAAAACTTTTCTTGGTGGTATTATTAAAGAGTCTATTAATGAAGAAGACGATGGAACGCGCAGTCAGGGTCAAGATGGGTATGGAGAAGTAGTTATTTATAAGTAACTGACATTGTCGAAGCTGTATTAAGTAGAAAGTCGCCTCTCTCCCTACGGCCACGTTATCCTCACTAACTCTTTTCACATCAGTTTCGAGAATCTCATTATAACTTGGGTCAGTACTGAGAAGCTGTTGCTGTTTTTTCGCACTTTTGATACGCACAGGCAGTTTCCAGAGAGTATTGTATGTCTCTCAGTAACATTGTCTGCAGACGGACGATCAGATAAAATCCAGTAGAGTGAGCAAGTATAATGAGCACGGACAACCAGTGATGAATGCTGTCACAAATTGTATTGAAAATGCGAGACGAAAAGTCAGGTAATAATGCTGCTTTTAGGTAAGAAGTTCCTGTAAGAGTTATGATAAAGATAATGATCATTAAATACATCACAATGAATGACTTATCTTGTCTTACAGTCCATCGCCTTAAGACGTGTACAGGAATAATTCTGCCGAGTTGGACAAAAAGTGAGCCCAGTTTATTACTCTTCATTACCAAGTGGAAACATAAGATCATTGCTGTCAAAATATCGACCACCTTACGTATAGTTCTCGAGGTAGAGGGGGTGTCAGTAATAGCTATCAGCAACTTTCCCTGTTTTGATAAACCAAGAGAAAGAGCAATGACAGTAAATATTTGCATGTAGAAAATAACCACACCGTACGACCAGAGTGTGAGAGTCCTGGTGGTACGTAGGTCTGGGAATATTTCATTACACTCTGAACATTGTCCACACTTGTCCAGTTGTTTATCAGTCTTGTCCCTCCACCAACCTTGGTGGCGAGGGTGGTGATGGTGACGCGTATGAGAAGCCGACGAATTGTGTGAAGAACTGTGGAAGGGCCGAACATGATGAGATTGTTGATGAAGGTGTTGATGACCTGAGTCATCAAGTGTGAGGCTCTGGTGATCCCAGCAGTAGGGAAAGCCTCCTAAGAGTCTAATCACCCACGCCCAGACTCTCAGTATCGAAACTATTACAGGAACTCCGGAGTTCATTCTTGGTGCTTCACCAGACTGATGTTCAAGTATCAGACTTTGGTACTGTTAGATGGTGATGGTGGCTGTTGATATTAAGTGAACAATTTGATTACTTAAAAGTTATCTTACTAAGTTGATGGAGGACACCAGGGTAACTTGGTTTACACCAGGATCACTATGCAGTGATGTAATACATCTGCCTCAGTGAAAGGCCTACAGAATGATGATTATAAACACCTTGCTCATTGGGCAGTGGTGGGCAACTGATTAGCTGGATAGTGGTATCGGATAGGTGGTTCACTAAGTGGTGATAGTGAACAACTGTCTCACTAGGTGGTGGTGGTAGTGGACACCTGCTTCGCTATGCGATGGCAGTGGACACCTGACTAAGTTAGCAGTGGTAGCATACACCTGCATCACCAGTTGTGGCACTAAACCAAGAGGTGAACATCTGATCCGGTTGTTCAATATTGATCGTCCATTAGCTTTAGAAAGATGATTAATGTTTTCAAGGTACTGAGTGCAAAGTAATGACTTTTATCGATTGTTTAGTTATACAGCAACACACACACACACACACAGTGAAGAGGCGGGGCCAGGAGCTCGGACTCGACCCCCGCAACCTCAACTAGGTGAGTGCAACTAGGTGAGTACACACACACACACACACACACACACACACACACACGCACACACACACACGCTCAAGGAGAAAGATTTTGGGGTGAGTATAACACTGAACACGTCTCCGGAAGCACACATCAGATAACTACTGCAGCATATGGGCGCCTGGCAAACCTGAGATTAGCATTCCGATACCTAAGTAAGGAATCTTTCAAGACACTGTACACTGTCTACGTCAGGCCCATACTGGAGTATGCAGCACCTGTTTGGAACCCACACTTCATCAAGCACGTCAAGAAATTAGAGAAAGTGCAAAGGTTTGCGACAAGGTTAGTTCCAGAGCTAGAGGGAATGTCCTATGAAGAAAGGCTGAAGGAAATCGGCCTGACGACTCTGGAGGACAGAATGGATAAGGGAGACATGATAACGACATACAACATACTGCGTGGAATAGACAGGGTGGACAGAGACAAGATGTTCCAGAGAGGGAACACAGAAACAAGGGGTCACTCTTGGAAGTTGAAGACTCAGATGAGCCACAGGGATGTTAGGAATCATTTCTTCAGTCACAAAGTGGTCGGAAGTGGAACAGTCTGGCGAGCGAAGTAGTGGAGGCAGGAACTGTACATAGCTTTAAGACGAGGTATGATAAAGCTAATGGAGCAGGGAGAGAGAGGACCTAGTAGCATTCAGTGAAGAGGCGGGGCCAGGAGCTGAGTCTCGACCCCTGCAACTACAATTAGGTGAGTACAATTAGGTAGTATAAAACACACACACACACACACACACACACACACACACACACACACACACACACACACACACACACACACACACACATTACAACACCTAACCCATTAAAAGAAATGGTGGTTCAAAGGGAAAGTCGATGGTTCAGGGGATCAGAGGAAGATGATCCTGGTAAGGATGAATAGATTTAAGAGTAATGTAAAACGATGGGGCAAGAGTGAAAGAGCAAACTAGGTGAGCATTCTGTGAAAATGGAGAAGAGGATGGAGGCAGAGAAGAAGAAATGGAAGCCGCAAGTCGATGCTGCAGAAGCCAGGAAACAGTCCCAAGAATATGATCTAAATAGGCTGAAGCGAGTCACAGAGCTACTTCCCAGAGGAGACGTGGCATCTGAAGCAGGTACACCACTGCTGAATCAGGAGCCCATTGGAAAGGAAGGAGACAAAACTTATGCTAAGGCCCTATCAGACCACCGAGCAGGGCCAAAGAATGAAGGGGGAGAGCTGTTGGGAGCAGGGATAGAAATAACTGTGGGGGGGAGAAGGTGGAGGTGACAGGTCCCATGTAGCGGCACTACCATGCCACCAAGAGTTACTGGAAAAAATAAGGGAGATAATGACCATGTAAAAATGGGACCTAGAAACACAGAGAGAAAGACAATGGGAGAAGGAGAGAGAGGGAGAAGTCAGTGTTTATTCATAGGCTTCAGGAGAGCAAGGGGAGGACACACAATGAAAGATAGCATAAGGAAAAAAAAGATTGAAATCGTCATCAGAGATATAAGTGAGGAGGATATGACTGAGACAGTAAATTTTCAGAGAATAGGGGGGTACTTGAAGGGGAGAAATCAGCTGGTCAAACTGATTTTCAAGACAGAAACGGTGCAGAACATGATTCTGCAAGAGAAACCATGGCTGAAGGAATCAACATACAAGAGGGTGTTCCTAGACCACGACAGAACATGAACAGAATGACAGCAGCTTAGGGAAGTCACAAAAACGAATAGGGATAGGAAGAGGGACAGGGACAAAGTCAGCAGAGGACAACCAGAGCATGGCAGAGCAACAAGCATGAGCACACACAGAGCTACCCCCAGAATCCCAAAGCTATACACACTATCCATCACAACCCACAATCCACACTTACAGCCCCCACCCCACACTATGCTGTTGAATCTCATAGCACACTGCCAGGTCGCCCACCCCCACAGACCCCCCAGAACATAGTGTTGGAGAGGAAACTGAAGGTATGGTACACCAATGCTGATGGAATAACGAATATGTGAGAAGAGTGGCACGAAAGAGCCAAAGAGGCGTCACCAGACATCATAGTTCTCACAGAAACCAAACTCTCAAGAATAACAGATGCCACCTTTCCAAAGGGATATAAGATCCTGAGGAAAGACAGACGGAACAGAGGGGATGTAGGAGTGGCACTGCTCATCAAAAACCAATGGGATTTTGATGAGCTGGAGAGAGAAGACAGAGGAGAAGCAAGAAACTACATTGTAGGAACACATCAGTCTAGAGGTCTCAAGGTGATAATTGCAGTGATGTATAACTCCCCATAGAACAGCAGGAGGCCAAGGCAAGATTATGATAAGAGTAATAGAGCGATGGTTGACACACAGGCTCAAGTGGCCAGAAGGGCTCATGCGAGCAGGGCATGGTGCTGCTGATTGTGGGTGACTTCAATCACAAGGATATCAACTGGGAGAACCTGGAGCCACATGGGGGCCCAGAAACGTGCATGGTTGAGATGATGGAGGTGGTATTGGAAACCCTGATGCACCACCTCGTAAGGTACGCTACCAGAGAGAGGAGAGGATGAACCAGCAAGTTTGGACCTAGTATTCACCTTGAGTAGTGCAGATATTGAAGACATCACGTATGAAAGACCCATCGGGGCCAGTGACCATGCAGTTAACATAAGAAAGGAGGAGCACTGCAGCAGGCCTGTTGGCCCATACCAGGCAGGTCCTTTCAGTTCTGAGCTTCTAATACATAGTAGAGCTACAAGTGGAGAGGGAAGCAGGAAAGCAGGACGAATGAAGCCAAACTACAATAGAGGGGATTACGCAGGCATAATGAATTTCCTGCATGGGGTTTAGTCGGACAGAGAACTGGCAGGGAAGTCAGTAAACGAGATGATGGAATATGTGACAACAATATGCAAGGAAGCTGAGGAGAGGTTTGTGCCCAAGGGTAACAGAAATAACAAGAAAGCCAGAATGAGCCCTTGGTTCACCCAAAGATATAGAGAGGCCTAAACCATGTATGCTAGAGAAATTAATATGCACAGGTAAGAAGGGAGGCCCAGTGACAATTGGAAAATGACATAGCAACGAAAGCCAAGTCTGTTGTACAGCCACATCAGGAGGAAAACAACAGTCAAAAACCAGACTTAAGAAATCGTAATGACACGATTGCAAATAAACCATACCCCCGGCCGGGATTGAACCCGCGGTCATAGAGTCTCAAAACTCCAGCCCGTCGCGACGCGACTGGAGTTTTGAGACTGTATGACCGCGGGTTCAATCCCGGCCGGGGGTATGGTTTATTTGCAATCGTGTCATTACGATTTCTTAAGTCATGTTGACGGCAGTGAAGGGACTTGAGCTAGAGTTCGTCACGGCCACGCTAGCTGGAGATTCGTCTGTAAAAACTTGCATTTGTGGTCACAGAGGTGCCTGTGCTAACCTTCCTATGGTGTAGAAATATACCTAGTTGGATAAATCTTATTGTGGCTAGCTGGTCTAGTGGCTAACGCGACGGGCTGGAGTTTTGAGACTCTATGACCGCGGGTTCAATCCCGGCCGGGGGTATGGTCAAAAACCAGGTAATCAGGCTGAAGAAGGAAGGAGGGGAGGTCACAAGAAATGACTACAAGGTATGTGAGCTGCTCATCATGAGATACAAAGAAGTGTTCACAGAGACAGAAGGGACTCCAGAAATATGGAGAGGTGGGGTACACCATCGAGTGTTGGACACAATTCATACAACCTAGGAAGAAGTGAAGAGGCTGCTAAGCAAGCTAAATGCATCAAAAGGCGATAGGGCCGGATAGAATCTCTCCATGGGTTCTCTCCTCTCTAACCACCTTTCCTCTCTTCTGAACTGGGCGAACCTGCTCCTGCGTCGGTGGGAGTATTCGTTCAAACGGTGCCTGTGGCCGAATCCAGGTGATTACCGCACAGGACGCCAAATCTTGGCAGGCACACACATCAGAACATACACTTGACGCCCCACGATCCTTATCTGAGCCATTACGATTGGCTGCCCTGCCTCATGATCAGTTGTCACGATGGAACAACCGCAAGGCTCTCCCCCTCCCATGCCAACGTCTCTCTCTAGTCCCCGCCCCCACCCCTTGCCTCACATAAGCAACCCACCTTCACTCTCCTCCTTAATTAAGTACTCTAAAGCAGACCACACTACATCAGCTAGGAACACCCTCTACAACATAACTAAAGCACCTCAGTCAGGAGTATACAAAACAGACACTGGCTTCAAACTTATCCTTGACAAACACTCTTACGGTAAATACACAGCAACTGCAACCGACAAACTGAGAGATGCTGGCTACTCTCATTATCTGGAGCCCAGAACATCGTGCCAAAGGGCACAGTAATTGCAAAACAAGTTGACTCATCCCTCCTTACTGCCTATGAGACCAACAAAACAGACCTCATTAATGACATCAGCACTAAGAACAAGGTCGCTATAGACGACATATACAGACCTCCTAACACCAACATTCTTAAAATACGCTGCTACACACCTGACGAAGCTTCCAGCCTCTTCCGGAAAGGAATCCTGGCTAAAACTATTGGCATACCTCCTGACACTCTTTACTCCATCAACTATCACCACATAACTCAGTGCTTGAAATGCTATAAATTTGGACATGACAAAGACTCCTGCAAGGCCACTCTAACCTGTTCCAGGTGTTCAGGCTCAGGCCACTACTAGACAACCTGTAACGCCACTATCAAATGCATCAACTGCGATCAACCCCACACTGCCATATCAAACTCTTGCCCAAAACGTAAGGATTACCTAAATTCACTTAAAGGCGATGAACCTCCTTCCCTGCCTAACCCTCACCCACCCCCCTCCTCCCCACCCCATCGAGTAAACCCCCCTCCCCCCAAAGCCTGGGCAACCCCACTCCCCTGGACCCAACCAGCCCCACAGCACACCCAGAACACACCTCAACCCTCAACCAGCACACCCAACCTCAACACACAAGGACTAGCATAAGTAAGTAAGTAAGTAAGTTCATTCAGGTAAACACAAATACAGTTACATAGAATTATCATACATAGCAGCATATGTGTAGAGAACCTGGGATAACCCAAAAAAGTCAGACAGAGTGACTTATTATTATTATAATATAAAGGTTATAATATTTTCTTATTATTCTATAATGAAGATAACATTAAGACTATCTACAATACGAGGGTCATTACTAGGAATAAGGTAAAATTTACACGTATGTTAGCTAAAAAATAGAAAATCATTCCCCACCCTTTCTGTAGCTACATTCATCAGACACCTTTTAGCACTCTTCTTGAACTGGTTCATGCTATGACTGGCTTTGACACGTGCGGGCAGTCTGTTCCATTCATTTATTGCTGTACAATAAAAGGTGTTTGAAACCTGGCCACTGACTGTGGGTACTACAAAGTTGTGTTCCCTCCCCCTAGTACCATGATTGCTTTGGTTCCCAACCTTGACAAAATTGACAGCAAGATATTCTGAACACTGTTTGTGAGCAATTTCATAAACATGATTTAGCTTCAGTTGTTTTATTCTGTCTTCAACATTCAGCATATCCAACTGCTGTAATTCATTCTGGCCTACATGTTCTCTTGAACCCAGGCCCAGGATGAATCTTACGATTTTGTTCTGGGTGATTTGCAGTCTATCTTTCAGTTTTTTATCAAGGCAGAGTACCATGAAGAGCAAGCGTAATCCATATGACATTGTATAAGAGCTAGACAAGGTCCTGCGAGCCTCAGTAAGTAGACACTGTGCTTGTCTATACAGGAACTTCAGTCTGGCATTCGCTTTCTTTATTACACTGTTCCCTATCAATTCTCCTGACATGCATGGGTCAAAGGGGATTCCCAGATATTTTACTGATGAAACCAAAGTGATGGGCTCCCCATTACACTGGACATTAAAATTATTTACCCTTCTCAGTTTATGTTTCGTGCCAAAGAGAATGGCTTCAGTTTTCCCGAGGTGTAATGATAGTTTGTTGTCTACTAACCATTTGCTGCAGGACTCCAGTTCCAGTGTTAAAATATTAGCTATATCTTGTGGGTCTTTACCTGACACTAACAGAGCACTGTCATCTGCATACAGTAGGAGTTTGCATTTGACACTGATAGGCATGTCATTGACATAACAGAAGTATAATAAGGGACCCAGAATACTACCTTGGGGAACTCCACATGCTATCGGCAGGGGTTCAGATTCCGTTTTATTGATTTTGACAATTTGTCTCCTGTTGCTAAGGTAGGACATAAACCAGTCTACAGAACCTATACTGATAGCTTGAAGTTTCTTGCATACTGTAATGTGGTTGACAGTATCGAAGGCCTTTTGCAGGTCTTAGGTTACCATACCTATGAGGTTCCCCTTTGACATTTCAGTTCTCAGGTAATCCATCAGATTAATTATGGAGGTGTCGGTTGAGTAAGATCTTCTGAAGCTCGATTGATAGCTATGGAGAATGTTGTTGTCATTGAGGTACTTAACTACTTGAGAGTACACCGCCCTCTCTAGAATTTTGGATATTATATTGAGTATACTAACAGGCCTATAGTTGCTTACATCAGACCTACTATTTTTGAAGATAGGAGTAACTCTGGCCTCCTTGAACCCATCCGGTACGGTATTAGTGGTGATTGATAGATTTATTATGTGAGCAATAAGGATTGACAGTTCAGAAGCACCATCTTTTAGGAACTTAGACGGGATGTTATACGGGCCAGTGCTCTTAGTTAGGTTTAACCTGCTTAGTTCTTTTTGAATAAAGTCATGAGATACACTTACTAGTTGACAACTGTTTGGGGTTACCCCTTTATTGGTATAGTATGTTTGAAACTTATTAGAGTCTGTGTTAAAGGTATTTGATGCAGATGGTAGTTTACTTACTAGTGTTGATGCAACAGATGTGTAGTAGGAATTAAAGCAATATGCCACCTTAGATGTTTCGTGGTATACCTCATTATCGATAGTGAATACTATGTTAGACCTATCTACTGGGTTATGGCTATACCCCAACTGTTTTAGTTGTTGCCAGAGCTTTCTGGGGTTATGCTTATACTCTTCAATTTTTGAGCAATAATGCTTTGCCTTTGCTCCTTTTATAAGTCTCTGTACTCTGTTCCTCACCCTTTGGAATTCATTTAGTGCTGCAATATCCTGTCTGTTTGCTTTAAATCTTTTTAGCAGCTGGTCTCCGAATTTCATATTAACTAATATCTCAGTAGTCATCCAGGGTTCAGTTCTTCGTTTAATCCTAACCTCTTTAACTGGTGCAATATTATCAAGGATAACAGTGAACATTGTTTTGAATTTTTCCCAGGCATCGTTTACGTCCGTGCAACTTGTTATCTCTGTCCAGTCACAATTGTGTAGCCTATTTACCAGTGTTTCTTTACTGTAGTTTCTAGTTGACCTCATTTTTATTGTCCTGTGTAGGCCTATCCTATCCCTAGTGATTTTCCTGTTGCAGTAAATGATGAAATGATCACTAAGACCTGTGGTAATGACGCCTGACTGACTAATGTTCTCAGAGCAATTACGAAGTATGTGGTCAATTAGGGTGGCTGAGAACTGTGTGATCCGGGTTGGAGTATTAATTAGTTGGGTGTAGCTATTTAAACCTAGAATTTGCTTATACCTTTTGCATAGCCCGTTATTTTGCTGTAGAAAACAGATATTGAAGTCGCCCAGTATTATTGTCTCGCAGTTGTTTTCAAGTCCGGACAATACTCTGGAAAAGTCTTCTAAGAACTGGTCCTGGGTAGGAGGGCGGTAACTAGTTCCTACTAAGATGGGTTTGGTCTTGGGAAGCAGCACTTCGAACCATAGAATCTCCAGTTTATTGTTATTTAAATCAGGTCTTGGGTTGTAAGCTAAGTCATTTCTAATGTAGGCACATACTCCACCACCCTTTCTGTTCCTATCTAAGCGTTTTATATTGTAACCTTCTATTTTGACCTCGTCGTCAGTCACCTTATCATCCAACCAGGATTCAGAGATGGTTATAACTGCCGCCCTGATCTCACTCTTACCTGCAAAATCGTTACAGCTGTACACTCAGCCATAGCAATAAATCAGATATACCAGCTAGACTTCCCACTAACCCTCAATGCCATCCTCGCAGCAAACAACCTACCCCAACTCATCATCCCTCCTCTTCCCAGCTCGACTAGACACTCCCCCTCCCCCTCGTCCCTCCTCCCCCCTCCACCCTCTTCACCCCAACCCACCCAAGATTCCCCCACCCCCAACAGCTTGATCCACACAACCATGCCACCCCCGAAACTCCCGCCCCCCACCTCCACTGCCCCCCACAACCTCCCACCCCCCGCACCCCCTTCCATCCCTCCACACCTCGCTCCTCCTCCGCCCCCACACCCAAGTCAGCAAGTTCCAACCAGACACACAACACAACAAGATCTACCTCAGTCCACAGGAGGAAATCAACCAAACCTCAACCTGCACCCACTTTTGAAAGACAGTCCAGGGCAACATGAAAGAACACAGAACACACAGAGCAGAAAGGTCTCCCCCTCCCCCTCCAGGAAGCGCCCCCGCGACCTCACATACACACACACCTTTGGGAACATCACTATCATGGGTATTCGCCCTGATTCCTTTAAGATCTGCACCATAGTTGGGCCTGGTCCTTCACCAGAACAGAATAACAACACCCCTGCTACCGACCCTTCACAGGCACCTTCAAGGTAATCCAACTTAATGTGCGTCATTACTATCCCATTAGACACATGATAGCTGAGCTCATCGAAGCAGAAAGACCAGATGTAGTTCTACTAAATAGCACATGCCTCCAGGCACACCAACACATCCGACACTATGGCTACACCTCCAAACAATCCCCGCACGACCCACATGATGGAGTTGCCATCTTAGTCAACTCCACCATAAAACATGAATTCCTACCAGTGCATTTCACACATCAAAAATCCCTTGCTGTCAGACTACACACTCAGCTAGGACCCCTCATATTCTTCACCACATACGCAAGACCCAACACGGCCCTCAGTGTACAAGACCTATCTCTCGTCTTCAGCCACACCAACATCCCCTCCTACCTGCTGGTAGACATGAATGCATCTTTTAACCACAACACCACCAACCAAATAGGCACACAACTACATAACTTTTCAAACCACAAACATCTACGGCATCTAGGTCTACACTTCAACACCTTCTTGGGCACCGAGGACAAGGAAAACCTGACATAATACTCGCAAACAGAGCCAGCACTTTCCTCCAACACTTCGTAGCCCCTTGCCTCAACACTGGATCTGACCACATACCCATTATCCTACACATCTCGACAAACCCAATTTGTATTCCTACAACACCAACACTAGAATACAAGAAGGCCGATTGGGAGTCCTTCAAAAACACTATAGACAACACCAACCTTAACTATGACTACAACACCAAACCAACGACAGATATTGACACACAACTCGACATCATCCTTGAGACAATAACACGTGCAACTAACACTGCAGTACCCACAAAAACACACACCATAAGATACTCATTTAAACCCTCAATCAGAACAAAGAGACTCCTCACATGCTACAACAACCGCTTCCACCTCAACACACACAGATTCAACCAAGTAAGACAGGACCTCACATACCTCAGGAACAACATACTTCATAGCCTAGAGAAGAATCACAACACTCATTGGGCTGAACTCATTCATCAGGCAAATGTGCAACGCATAAATGACCTCAAAACTTTCTGGAACTTCATTAACAGAATCCGAGGTAACAACAACAACAACAGCAAATTCGAACACATCACCCACGACAACAGAAACATCACCGACCCACAAACAGCAACAAACATCTTTAAGAATATATGGGAAAATATTTTCCACCCACACCCCCCACTACCACACACTCTGCCACACACAACAAATAGACCAATGGAACACTGAACACATACCTAACGGCACCTGACAGGTATATACAACTTGACTCACTCACCGCCACTCAGGAACTGGACACCCCCATCACAGCAAAAAACATTAAAACTCTCATTCAGCGCCTCCCTCCAAAAGCCCCAGGAGCCTCCAGCATCAACCACATCATCCTAAAACACCTCCCTGACTCTATCATCTCAGCCTTCACTAACCTCCTCAATGCTACTTCTCCACTCCCTTTAAAGCAGCCACCGCTATCCTCATCCAAAAACCCAACAAAGACCACTCTGACCCAAAAAACTACCGCCCCATCAGATTGCTCGAAGTACTGGGAAAGATCTTTGAAAGAATCATAAACTCACGCCTACGTAGACATCTTGAAACAAACTCCCTCCTATATGATGGCCAATTTGGCTTCAGATCTAACCGTTCCACTCAAGACGCACTCAACTTAATTCTAAACTACATCCATATAAACCAATACCAGGGGAAAAAGACAGCCCTAATAGCCAAAGATGTTGAGAAAGCCTTTGGCACAGTGTGGCACAATGGCTTAAAGTTTAAGCTCTGTTCCAACTTCGACCTCCCTCTGACTATCTGCAAATTACTCTGTAACTTCCTAGATGGTAGGACTATGAGGATAAAGTTCCAAGGATGCTTTTCTCAGTACTTCCCACTACATGCTGGAGTTCCACAGGGTTCAGTCCTTTCCCCCACCCTCTACATCCTCTACACCAATGACATCCCAACACCAGTCTTTGACACCACCATCACTCTTGCGTACGCAGATGACATCACCCAACTCACTACCCACAGACAAATAACCACACTAGCCCGCAGAACACAAGACGAAGTAGACCAGATTACACACTGGGAACAGAAATGGAGAATAAAAACCAACTCTGAAAAATCCAAGATCACCTACTTCCACTATAGGAAACGCGAACCACCTCCTCCAGTAGCACTCAGGACAGCTGATACCCGCACAAACATCCCCGTCTCGCAGACAACCAACGTCTTAGGAGTTATTCTAGACCACAACCTGCGAATACACAAACACATCAACCAGAAGCGCGTCATTGCAACCAAGGCCCTGTAGGGGCTTTCCAAACTAAGGCACGCCTCCACACAAACAAAACTACATCTATATAAAGCCCTCATTCGTCCACTAATAACTTACTGCCCACTAGCCCTCTCCCTAGCTGCTGTGACAAACCGACTAAAACTACAACGCATCCAGAACAAAGCCTTACGCTGGGTGTTCGACACCCGCTGGGATGAATTCCTCACAAGTGAATCCATCCACGCCCGTGCGAACATCCCTGCTCTAAACGTGTACTGGAAACTGCTTAGTGACAAACAAATAGACAGACTAGAGACCCGACATGACTACTGGACCTAATACTTAGACGACGAAATACGCAGACCTGCAAACACACACAACCTCTTCTACTCACTCCTAGCCCCTGACAAAATTCCTTTATACAAGTAACCCTTCTGAAATCTTGACTCACTAACCTGTAATTCACAGGTGGGGACCTTAAATATTGCCCATGTACCTGGATCCACGCTTTGCCGCCCACCCGTCCTTCCTCCCCAGTCTTGAAGATGCACACGACCTCCTGAATCACCATCAGCTCAGCTACTGGGTTAAGCCCTGGTTCTTTCCTTTATACTAAAAAACCTTCCTCTAACCAACCAACTCTTCCCCTATCCCCACTTACCCACTCACCCCTTCTTGGGGTCTTACCTAGAATATATCATTATCATCCATGGGTCCTGAGAGAGCGAGCAGTGTCACTCTGTGTACCACTAACAACAATTTTCAACACATCTATCGAAACAGGGCGACTACCTGAGGTACGGAAGAGAGCAGACGTGGTCCAAATTTTTAAAAAAGGAGACAGACACGAAGCATTAAACTACAGACCAGTGTCGCTGTCATGTATAGTATGCAAAATCATGGAGAAGATTATCAGAAGAGTAGTATGGCACCTAGAAAGGAATGAGCTTATCAACGACAACCAGCACGGATTGAGGGACGGGAAATCCTGTGTCACAAACTTACTGAAGTTTTATGACAGGGTGACAGCAGCAAGACAAGAGAGAGAGAGAGAGAGAGAGAGAGAGAGGGGTAAACCGAGTTTTCTTGGACTGTAAGAAGGCGTTTGATACAGTTCCACACAGGCGATTAGTGCAAAAGCTGGAGGACCAGACAGGGATAACAGGGAAGGCACTGCAATAGGATCAGGGAATATCTGTCAGGAAGACAACAGCGAGTCATGGTACATGGCGAGGTGTCTGAGTGAACGCCTGTGACGAGTGAGGGTCCATAGTGGTCAGTCCTAGGACCGGTGCTGTTTCTGTTTGCAGATGATGAGAAGAATTCTATCAGACGAGGACCAGGCAGAGCTACAAAGGGATCTTGACAGGCTGCAGGCATGGTCCAGCAACTGGCTCATGGAGTTCAATCCCACTAAGTGCAAAGTCATGAAGATTGGGGTGAGGCAAAGAAGACCGCAGACAGAGTACAGTCTAGGGGGCCAGAGACTACAACCCTCACTCAAGGAAAAGGATCTTGGGGTCAGTATAACTCACGAAATCGTAATGACACGATTGCAAACAAACCATACCACATGGGGATAGAACTCGCGATCAGAGAGTCATAAAACTCCAGACTGGTCTGGAGTTCAATGACTCTCTGATTGAGAGTTCTATACCCGCCCGATGTATGGTTTGATGAGTAAAACATCGGGCACATTTCCTGTGGCGGACATCAACCAAATAACTACTTCATCATATGGACACCTAGCAAACTTAAGTTTAGCATTCCGACTACTCAATAAGGAATCGTTCAGGACCTTGTACACTGTGTACGTTAGGCCTATATGGGAGTACGCAGCACCAGTTTGGAACCCACACTTAGCCAAGCACGTAAGGAAATTAGAGAAAGTGCAAAAGTTACCAAAAAGACTAGTCCCGGAGCTAAAGGGCATGTCCTACGGGGAGAAGTTTCTTCAGTCAGAATTGTCAGGAAGTGGAATAATTTGGGAAGCGGTGTAGTGGGATCAGAATCCATACAGATTTAAGAAGAGGTATGATAAAACTCATGAAGCAGTAAGAGTGACCTAGTATTGACCAGTGAAGAGGCTGGGCCAGAAGGTGTGACTCTACCCCTGGAACGACAATTAGATGAGTATAACTAGGTGAGTACAAACACACACACACACACACACACACACACACACACACACACACACACACACACACACACACACACACACAGGTATGAGGAACTTCCTGCAGGAGGTTCAGTGGGACAGAGAACTGGTAGGGAAATCAGTAAACGAGATGATGGAATATGTAGCAACAAAGTGCAAGGAGGCAGAGGAAAGGTTTGTTCCCAATGAAATAGAAATAATAGGAAGACCAAAGCGAGTCCTTGGTTTACCCGAAGGTGTAGGGAGGCAAAAACTAAGTGAACCAGAGAATGGAAAAGGTACAGGAGGCAAAGGACCCAGGAAAGTAAGGAGATTAGTAGAAGAGCCAGAAACGAGTACGCACAGATAAGGAGGGAGGCCCAACGACAGTACGAAAACGACATAGCATCGAAATTCAAGTCGGACCCGAAACTGCTGTATAGCCACATAAGGAGGAAGACAACAGTCAAAGACCAGGTGATAAGGCTGAGGAAAAAAGGTGGAGAACTCACGAGAAACAGGAGACAGGAATGCCTCTGGGGGGACAGAACAGATGGCGACACCAGCAAGGAATATACCTACAAGTGTTGGACGACATACATACAGATGAGGAGGAGGTGAAGAAACTGGTAAGGGACATCGATACCTCAAAGGGAATGGGACCGGACAACATTTCCCCATGGGTCCTTTGAGAGGGAGCAGATATGTTGTGTGTGCCACTTACCACAATCTTCAACACGTCCCTGGAAAATGGGCAACTACCTGAGGTATGGAAGACTGCAAATGTAGTTCCCATTTTTAAAAAAGGAGACAGAAAACAGGCACTAAACTATAGACCTGTGTCACTGACGTGTATAGTATGCAAAGTTATGGAGAAGATTATCAGGAGGAGCACCTGGAACGGGACAAGAGTATAAATGCCAACCAGCACGGATACATGGAAGGAAAATCCTGTGTCACAAACCTTCTGGAGTTTTATGATAAAGTAACATAAGACACGAGAGAGAGGGGTGGGTTGATTGCATCTTCTTGGACTGCAAGAAGGCCTTTGACACAGTTCCTCACAAGAGATTAGTGCAGAAGCTAGAGGATCAGGCGCATATAACAGGAAGGGAACTGCAATGGATCAGAGAGTACCTGACTGGGAGGCAACAACGAGTCATGGTACGTAATGATGTATCACAGTGGGCACCTGTGACGAGCGGGGTCCCACAGGGGTCGGTTCTAGAACCAATGCTATTTTTGGTATATGTGAACGACATGATGGAAGGGTTAGACTCAGAAGTGTCCCTGTTCGCAGACAATGTGAAGTTAATGAGGAGAATTAAATGAGATGAGGACTGGGCAGGACTTCAAAGAGGCCTGGACAGACCGGACACCTGGTCCAGCAACTGGCTTCTCGAATTTAATCCCGCCAAATGCAAAGTCGTGAAGATAGCGGAAGGGCACAGAAGACTGCAGACAGAGTTTAGGCTAGGTGGCCAAACACTGCAAACCTCGCTCAAGGAGAAAGATCTTGGAGTGAGTATAACACCGAACATGTCTCCGGAAGCACACATCAACAAGATAACTTCTGCAGCATATGGGCGCCTGACAAACCTGAGAACAGCGTTCCGATACCTTAGTAAGGAATCGTTCAAGACGCTGTACACCGTGTACGTCAGGCCCATACTGGAGTTTGCAGCACCTGTTTGGAACCCGCACTTGATAAAGCACATCAAGAAACTAGAGAAAGTGCAAAGGTTTGCGACAAGGTTAGTTCCAGAGCTGAGGGGAATGTCCTATGAAGAAAAGTTATGGGAAATCGGCCTGGCGAAACTAGAGGACAGGAGGGTCAGGGGAGACATGATAACGACATATAAATACTGCGTGGAATGGACAAGGTGGACAAAGACAGGATGTTCCAGGGAGGGGACACAGAAACAAGAGGTCACAATTGGAAGATGAAGACACAGATGAGTTAGAGAGATATTAGGAAGTATTTCTTCAGTCATGGAATTGTCAGGCAGTGGAATAGCCTAGAAAGTGATGTAGTGCAGGCAGGAGCCATACATAGTTTTAAGACGAGGTTTGATAAAGCTCATGGAGCGGGGAGAGGGAGGGCCCAGTAGCAACCGGTGAAGAGGCGGGGCCAGGAGCTTGGACTCGACTCCTGCAACCTCACCTTGGTGAGTACACACACACACACACAAACACACACACACGCACACACACACACACACACACACACACACACACACACACACACACCACACACACACACACACACACAAACACACACACACACAAACACACACACACACACACACACACACACACACACACACACACACACACACACACACTCACTCACACACACATATACACATACACACAAAAGAACCCTGAGGGTTGAATGATAGTCCTAGAGCCACATCATCAGGAGCTTGCAGTGTTGCAGAAAAAGGATTAAATCCAAGAAAATTCGTTCATTGCTATAACGGAGGCCTGGTTCAAATTGAAAGATAGAGAAATGCCTTCTGAATGCAACATACAGGGTTATAAACTGTTCCATACTGATAGGGTCAACAGGAAGAGTGGTGGAGTGGCGATGTATGTCAGAGATAATATAAATTGTTGTGTTAGACGAGATATAAGATTAGGAACATTGGGCACAGAATTTAATTGGCTACAGTTTCTCGAAGGTCGTGAAAAATTAATTTTGGGTGTGATTTATAGGCCCCCCAGACCTTGATAGGGACTGCAGTAGTCTGATATGGGAGGAAATTCATAAGGCGTCTAGATGGGAAAATAATGAGTTAATGGGAGATTTTGACTTTAGACAAATTGATTAGAAAAATGTGACAGGAAATCTTGAGTCTAGTGACTTTCTTGATATGGTTCAGGATTGCTTTTTAAAACAGTGTGTGACAGAACCTACTAGAGGAAACAAACTGCTTGACTTGGTTCTTGCTTGGGGAAAGCTATCACATATCACTTAGCTTTAATATATCATGGAATTATCTGGATAACTGCAATTATGTCTTTGTCCCAGGCTTCTGCTTGGCCGACTTCATGGTACTAAGAAATTACTTGGGTGGGCTAAATTGGGGTTACCTGACTATGGGTCAGGTAGGTGGTGTTGGTTGCCAATATGACGTGTTTCAGATCATATTGCTAACTGCCCAAACAACTTTTGTTCTGAGTAGGAAGATTAGATCTAACAAAAATAATCCCAAATTGATAAACAAAAGATTTAAGCATCAGAGGCTGTTGAGAAAACTAAAGGCACATGGAAAAGGAGGAAAACTTTTTTCCTGGGTAAAGGCATGGTTGACAGATAGGCAGCAGAGAGTTTGCATAAATAGGGAGAAATCATAATAGGTACACGTCACAAGCGGTGTTCCGCAGGGGTCAGTGTTGGGCCCGTTGATGTTCACAATTTACATAAAAGACATAGATGAGGGAATTAATAGCGATATAAGCAAATTTGCTGATGACTCCAAAATAGGCCGTCCAATTCATTCTATTGATGATATTAGAGCACTCCAGGATGATTTGAATAGAATGATGCAGTGGTCAGAGAAGTGGCAGATGCAGTTTAATATAGAAAAATGCAAATTTCTAAACTCTGCACAAGAAAATAACCAACCACATATAAACTAAATTATGTAGATCTTAATATTACTGATTGCGAAAAGGATTTAGAAGTTCTGGTTAGCAGTAATCTGAAACCAAGACAACAGTGCAAAAGTGTTCTCAGTAAAGCTAATAGAATTCTTGGCTTCACATCAAGAAGTATAAATAATAGAAGTCCTCAGGTTGTTCTATATATCTTTGGTTAGGCTTTATTTAGATTATTTTGAACAGTTTTGGTCACCGTATTACAGAATGGATGGATATAAATGCAATGGAAAATGTACAAAGGAGGATGACAAAGTTGATCCCATGAGGTGTATAAAGAGAAAACAGGAATTAATAAAGGGGATGTAAATAGAGTGTTAAAAATATCTAGCCTAGACAGGACTCGCAGCAGTGGATTTTAGTTGCAATAATTCAGATTCAGGAAGGATATAGGAAAGCACTAGTTTGGTAATAGAGTTGTGGATGAGTGGAACAAACTCCCGAGTACCGTCATAGCAGCTAAGTCGTTGTGTAGATTTAAAAATAGGTTGGATAAATACATGACTGGATGTGAGTGGGTGTGAGTTGGACCTGATTGGCTTGTGCTACTAGGTCAGATCCCATGCTCCTTTCTTAGGGAATGTGACCTGGCCTGACTAGGTTAAGACACTGACTTAGGGGGGGTGAATTGGGCCTGCCTCCCATGGGCCAGTAGGCCTGCCTCAGTGTTCCTTCTTTCTTATGTTCTTATTAGCAGATCATAATATACTGTGCTTTAAGTAGAGCTTTAATAAGATTCTAGAGTTATTGGATGGTACACATTTATTACTAAATCATCATTCCAGTGATGAACTAAATATAGCGTATCTTCGTAGTTGTCTTCGTCAGGTATACAATGAAACACTTTCTCATAATTTTATAAACAGTGTAAACTACATCCACTTAAGAGTTCATATTTTAAAGGTTTATGTTTAATTTATTTAAGGTTCTTTACATCATCATAGAGGTCCAACAAATCCTTAAATTTATCCATTCTTTCGATGTCTTTTTAAGACACACCTAAATACAACATCCAACAATTACATTTATAAAGATTCAATCCAAATACGGCTGTTTCCTTATAATTGCCAAATACCTCTTTTTTCCCATAGTTGCCGAATACTACTTTATACCCCCGTACTATTTTCTTCCCTTTGCTTATTGTATCTATGTCCCTCTTTTTTATTACTGTCATATTGTCATATACTTTTACCACTTATTCACCATTATCCATATTTTTCGAAGTATTTACATTATATAGTCAATAAATGCTCAACATATCATAATCACTTTTAAATACAACTTAACGAGATAAATATTTTATATTTCTTTTAACGTTTTCATAAATCATTCACTGTAAGGTCCCCTCAGGGAAGGTTCCTTGATGTTGGTGAGGGGCTCTTGATTTAGGGAATTGGATCTGTGCTCCAGTTCCCCTGAATTAAGCCTGAATGCCTTCCACATCCCCCCCCCCGGGCGCTGTATAATCCTATGGGTTTAGCGCTTCCCCTTGATTATAATAATAATAATTCACTGTAAGGTACTTCAATGAAGAGTCTACACAATTATACATTCATCTGCTAAGTACTTTTACCTCTTCAAACTGAACCAGCTAATATTCAAGCTTTCCCTCGTTTTTAAACTCTAAGATATTTTCAAATACATCAGCTATTACAAAATACTTCTTCCCATATTAATATATTCCTCCTCATACCTTCCAGTTATTACCCTGTCTTACCATTTTCTACATCAAAATATGTCTCATTTCAAAAACATCTTATCTTACTCTTTTTCATCATAAATTATCTCTCGAATATACTTAATGATTACTACAAGTTTATACAAGGGATAGAGAAATTTATCATAAATTTCAACAACCACACTAGAAACATATCTTATTACTGTAGTTGTAGCCGATGCAGTAGAGAGATGGACCTGTCAATCTCAGGACCACGGTTCGAGCCACAAGTCCATCTTTCTGTTTATTCATTGACAGTGGTTTATTATGACTTAATCTGAGTTCTGATCATACAAGGGATTTTGTTTCAACGCACCACGCAGAAAAAACTGAAGGTATATAAAGAGAAAGATCGTTTGTTTCTGTATTGAGCAGTGCTTAGAATCACTCGTGTGGTCAGAGCATAGAAGAGGAGAATGAAGTAGCTAGAGACCATGTCTGAGGCTCATTGGTGTGCCTGGGACTAAGAAGAAACGTGGCTTGTAACCTGGCTACCTAGCTTTTTGAAGCATCTGTAGCTGAGTTGTCTAAGGTGTCACATTATGGAGGAGAAAGATCGCTTGTTTCTGTATTGAGAAGTGCTTAGAATCACTCGTGTGGTCAGAGCGTAGCAGAGGAGAATGAAGTAGCTAGAGATCTTGTCTCTAGCTAGATGGGGGAGGAGTTGCATTGTATGTTCGAGAAAATATTAATTGTTGCATAAAAACAGGTATAAAAATAGATGGAGCAGTAACAGAGTCTGTTTGGATAGAGTTCGTGGAGGGTCAAGAAAAACTAATTCTAGGTGTAATATACCGACCTCATGGCTTGGATCACGATAGAGGGAGACTTCTTTGGGACGAAATTGTTAGGGCGTCTGGACAGAGTAACATAGTCATAGTAGGGGACTTTAACTTTAGTCAAATTGACTGGAATTATTTGACAGGTAATCTAGAGTTCAGTGACTTTGTGGAAACAGTTCAGGATTGTTTTCTGAAACAGAGTGTAACTGAGCCTACCAGGGGTAATAATTTGCTAGACCTAGTCTTGTCAAATAAGGAAACACTCGTGAATAATCTGGAGATCACTGAAGAGCTTGGCGCAAGTGATCACAAATCAATCACTTTTAGCATTAATTGGGAATGCAAGAATAATGATAATACAGTAAAAAATCCCTGATTTTCGTTCTGCCGATTATAATGGACTTAGGGAACATCTGTCTAATCTTGATTGGGGTTATCTAGCTAATGATTTTATTGACGATAATCATACTTATGAATATGAAGGGATCTGCTTTTATGATTGTTTTCTTAATAATATACACAGTGCCCAGAGTATATACATTCCCCAGAGAGAAATTAGGTCTAATAATAACGATCCCAAATGGGTTAACAGGAGGCTAAAGCATCTATTAGGGGAGAAAAGGGGAATTTATAGGCGAATCAGAAGAGGAGAGGTTAACCTTACTGACCAATATGTTCAGCTTAAAAGAGAAGTAAAAAAGGCGATTAGAAAGGCTAAACGTGACTATGAAATTAGAGTTGCTAATGAATCAAAGACTAATCCAAAGGGGTTCTTTCAAGTGTATAGGACGAAGGTGAAGGAAAAAGTAGGACCTCTGAAAACTGGGAATGGACAGCTTACGGATAATGAACTGGAAAAGTGTTCCTTATTTAATGACTATTTTTTGTCAGTTTTTACACAGGAAGATGTAAATGAGATTCCAGTAATTAACAATTATTTAGTTCCTGATGAATTTAAGTTAACTAATATTACTGTCACGAGGGACATGGTTATTAAACAGATAGACAAACTGAAACAAAATAAGTCCCCGGGACCCGATGAGTTGTTTTCAAGGGTACTTAAGGAATGCAAGATGGAGCTTAGTCAGCCATTAACGAGTGTATTCAATGCGTCCATCCTTACCAGTGTTGTGCCAGAGTTGTGGAAGATGGCTAATGTGGTTCCTATATTCAAATCAGGGGATAAGTCCGTTCCTTCAAATTACCGTCCAATAAGCCTGACATCTATAGTGGGCAAGTTATTAGAATCAATTATAGCTGACATTATCAGAAGTCACCTTGAAGAGCATAACTTGATAAATGAATCTCGGCATGGATTCACGAGAGGTCGTTCCTGCCTGACAAACTTACTGGCATTCTTCAATAGAACATTTGAGGCAGTTGACAGTGATAAGGAATATGATATTGTTTATTTGGATTTTAGTAAAGCCTTCGATAGAGTACCTCACAAGAGACTCTTAAGAAAAGTGGCAGCTCATGGTATAGGAGGTAAAGTTCTAGCATGGATTGAGGCATGGCTTACCAATAGAAAGCAGAGAGTTACCATTAATGGAGTGAAATCTGAATGGGGATTAGTCACTAGTGGCGTTCCACAAGGATCAGTTTTAGGCCCTCTCTTGTTCATAATTTACATTAATGACCTTGATGAAGGGATTACGAGTGACATGAGTAAATTTGCTGATGATACAAAGATAGGCCGTATAATTCACTCTGAGGAGGATATCAATGAACTCCAGGACGATTTGGACAAATTAATGACTTGGTCTGAAAAATGGCAGATGAAGTTCGATGTGGATAAGTGTAAGGTACTTGCCCTTGGTAATGAAAATAACCCTCAAAGCTATAATCTAGGTGAAGTAGAGCTTGATCATACAGAATGTGAAAAAGACTTGGGAGTCATGGTAAGCAGAAATCTAAAGCCAAGACAGCAGTGCCTTAGTGTGCACAACAAGGCCAACAGATTACTTGGATTTATCTCAAGAAGTATAAGTAACAGAAGTCCAAAAGTTATTTTACAGATCTATACATCACTAGTGAGGCCTCATTTAGATTATGCTGCTCAGTTTTGGTCCCCTTACTACAGGATGGACATAGACTCATTAGAGAACATACAGAGAAGAATGGCTAAAATGATTTACTGTGTAAGGAACCTCCCGTATGAAGATAGACTCAAAGCCTTAAATCTCCACTCTCTGGAGAGGCGTAGAATGAGGGGAGATATCATTGAAGTGTATAAGTGGATGACAGGCATAAACAAGGGAGATATTAATAAAGTACTGATGGTGTCGAACCAGGTAAGAACCAGGAATAATGGATTTAAGTTGGATAAATTTAGATTTAGAAAGGATTAGGTAAGTACTGGTTTTCTAACAGAGTTGTAGATGCGTGGAACAGTCTTCCCAGTGGGGTGATAGAGGCTAGGACCTTGGATAGCTTTAAGAAGAGACTGGACAAATATATGAGTGGGAGGGGCTGGGTTTGATTGGTGTCATTGGGTACGGGAGATATTTCTAGGGAAGCTTTAGGTAGCAGTCGTTTTGATAAGGACCTGCCTCGCATGGGCCAGTAGGCCTTCTGCAGTGTTCCTCCATTCTTATGTTCTTATATATATATATATATATATTATATATATATATATATATATATATATTTATATATTATATATATATATATATATTATATATTATTTATTTATTGTCGTGCCGAATAGGCAGAACTTGCTATCTTGGCTTAAATAGCAACGCTCATCTTGCCATATAGGACAAGCGAAAATTTGTGTATGGAATAATTTCGCCAAAATCATTCTGAACCTATCGAAAAAAATATATTTCACTGTGTTTGTTTAGTATTAAATTATTGTAAACAAATCTAAAATATGTTTAGTTGGGTTATCCTAAAATATATTGTTCTTGTTATAATAAGGTTAGGTAAGTTTTCTAAGATTCTTATGGTGCAAAATTAAAAATTTTTACATTAACATTAATGTAAAAAATATATCTTTAAATGTATAAGAGAAAATTTCAGAAATGACTTAGTTTTAAATGAGTTCTTGCTAATTGACCAGTTTTACATATTCGGCACGACATATATATATAATATATATTAAAATATATATATATATATATATATATTATATATATATATATATATATATATATATTATATATAAATATATATATATATATATATATATATATATATATATACATATATATATATATATATATATATATATATATATATATATATATATATATATATATATATATAATCATATATATATATATATATATATATATATATATATATATATATATATATATTTTATATATATATATATATTTATATATATATAATATATGCAAGGAATTCGCAAGAGCAGGCAAAATATACACAAACACTGATCTCTGGCTGAAGGAGACTCGAACCTACGAACCTTGGAACAAGGTATGCAGTGCTTTACCAATCTACCCACACTGGACCAATACCTTGGAGTCCAGCTTGTGCTAGACTTTGATCCAAGGCAGCCAGCTTTCAGGGAGAAGGCTTACAGCTTTTCATCTCATCCCCTGCCTGCATCAGCCTTACTAGAGATATTAACAATGCAAGGAATTCGCAAGAGCAGGCGATATATACACAAACACTGATCTCTGGCTGAAGGAGACTCGAACCTACGAACCTTGGAACAAGGTAAGCAGTGCTTTACCAATCTACCCACACTGGACCAGCTCTAGCTACCGGACAGGCCCCCATATTACAACCCAGGCACTCAAAGGCGTGTTATCCTAGGTGTAAAGGAAGGAAAATAAACACAGTTTTGAATTATATTATCCTTCACCAGGTATAAACAGAAGTATGTACGCTATATACACTATGTACAGCAATAGATATTAGTCCACACCATGGTAATCAAGGCAAAACAGCAGCAAAGAGAGAGCAGATCACCGTGCTTCAACCAGCGGTAGACTGAAAATGACAAGGTTGAAAAGTTGAGTGGTAATCACGTCACTTTCACAGTTGCCAGATTCACATGTGATTGACTGAACCTAGATACTGATCTGATGATGGAGCCCTATTCGATCGTCAGACCCTTATCATCTGGTTCGTTGCTTGGTGAGGCAGCCTATGTGTGTTAACATGTTCTGAATAAAGATTACGTACTCTTTGCATACAGCAAGGGAGAGCCCCTTGCGTCCAAAGAAGATTGAAAAGACGCAAAAGGAGTGTAAGGGCTGTAGAATGCAGATGCTGTAGCATACGGATATGAATTTCATCAGGTCCAACTGCCGATGACCATCAAGCGGAAAGCGTGCCAGTCATCATATGGCTCCATTTCATTAGAAGAGAAATGCAAGGGCAATTGCTCCCTGGTAGACCTAGAAGCGAGGAACGAGGGACAGAGGTGAAGCCCTTTGGAGACACGGACAAAATAGTTCTCTATTTCCATGGTAACTTCAAGAGGTTCCTCAACACTAACACCAGCAACCCACAAAACGGGGGCTAGGTCCAAAGCGTATATGCCTCACAACTTCCGTACCTTCTTCCAAACCGCACACATAGAGGAAGTCGAGGTAATGGTAGAAACATAGTTTCTACCATTACTATTACCATTACATGTGCATTTAACATCATGTATAAATCGGCGAGCAACTGCCTTGCCCCCTTAAAATCCAAAAGACAATCTAAGGTCCGATTATATCGATAACGAACCCACACAGCATGCTTCAAACGCACTGCACAGGCACACACAGGACACTACCAAGACACACATATCTGAGAATGCCTGCCTGAGGTCTGAGGAATAGAACGTGATGATGCAGTCAAAACTAAGGTCGAAAACTGGTGCACCAGCGCATTAGCAGAAGACGAAGAATGGTCTTAACAAAAAGTGGTAAGAGGAAAGTATAAGTTCCAATTTGCTCGGGGGTTACCAGGCCGTCAGGAATACGTAGTAGAAGTGAGAATAATAGGAAAGTGATCACTGTCTTGCAAATCTAGAAGAACAGCCCAAGCATAATCAAGTGCAACTGAAGAGGAGCAGATAGAAAGATCAATGCAAGAGAGAGACTGAGTACGAGAGTCAGAATAGGTGGGAGCACCCTTATTTAAAACATGAAGAGGATGAGAAGTGAGAAGAGTCTACAGTTGATCACAGTGGGACCCTCCCCAAATATGATGGTGAGTGTTAAAATCATCTAACAATAAGATGGGCGGCGGCAGAGAAGAGATCAAGAACGCAACATCTGAGATGTAGAATGCAACGGAAGGGGAGAGATATAGAGAGCAAACTGTGTACCATCTGTGCAAATAAATACGAGCTACAGTATAATGTGGCAGAGAACAAAGACCTGTTGAAATGGTATACAAACACGTACAAGAAGCTCACTCTCATTAAAAGATTCATCAGAGAAGGGATTAGAAGAATGCAGCAGCACATAGCTTGAAACGGGAAGGATAATAGCTGAACCAGCTTCGGGCTCTTGTAGCCCAACACATACTGGGAAAAACTGGGAGGGTAACCTCTGGAGCTCTCCTCGATTACCCCTGAGCCCATGAATATTCCATGGGCTCAGGGGTAAACAAACTTGCATTTGTGGTCACAGTGCTGCTTATGCTAACCTTTCTATGGTGTAGAAATATACCTAGTTGGATGAATCTTATTGAAGCTAGCTGGTCCAGTGGCTAACGCGGTTTTGAGACTCTCTGACAGCGAGTTCAAACCCCACCCATGGTATGGTTTGACTTCACTGACCCAACTAGCCTGTAGATTTTAACACTTCTCATTTTTGGCATACCTGTCTTTGTGAATAATAACTTACTCACAGAGTGAGAAACTAGCAGGTGAGAAGTAGAGGTAGGAAGAGGTAAGGAAGTGAAGGGTTTCAGAGGGTAAAACTACAAAAGAATTAAATATGGGGGTGATCCAGGAAGACACTGCACCAGAGGAGATGGTAGGCGGGGGGATCGCCAAGGTTGGACGTCTCCTAGATATTCGAGAATAAGGAACATGGGGAAGATTCCCCTGAAGGTGGAGCCGAAGACAGCCATAACATAAGTAAGACCTTCGCTCTCCTTAAGACGACGGATTTCACGTTCATTATGATAGACCTGACATCGGCAGGAAAAGAAGGGTGAGTTTCATTGCAATTAAGACAAGTGGAGGAAGAGTGCAAGATGTATAGGCATGATCCACGGCACCGTAGACCGGGCATTCCACCGCAGATTTGCAGTAAATTTATTCAGGTATACACAAATACACTTAAATAGATTACATTACATAGCAGCATGTGTGTAGAGAACCTAGGATTACCCAAAAAAGTCAGACGAAGTGACTTCCAATGGGGTCCTTTTAATACCTTATTATTATACAATGTAGGAGATATCTTATTATTTTACTATAAATGATATATACTAGGTATAAGGTAAAATGAGTTATCTACACTTACATGTGTGTTAGCTAAAAAAAATAAAAAATCATTCTCCTCCCTCTCTGTCGCTACATTTATTAGGTACCTTTTGGTCTTTTCTTGAACTGGTTAATGCTATGACTGGCTTTGATATGTGCAGGCAGTGTGTTCCATTCCTTTATTGCTGAAGCCTGGCCACTGACTGTGGGTATTACAAAGTTGTGCTCTCTCCCCCTAGTACTATGATTGCTTTGGTTCCCAGCCTTGATAAAATTAGCAGCAAGATATTCTGGACACTGTGAGCGATTTTATAAACTTCTAACTTCAGTTGTTTTACTCTGTCTTCAATATTTAGCACTTCCAACTGTTGTAATTCATCCTGGCCTACATGTTCTCTTGGACCCAGGTCCAGGATGAATCTTACCATTTTGTTCTGGGTGATTTGCAAATTATCTTTCAGTTTTTCGTCAAGGCAGAGTAACATGAAGAGCAAGCATAGTATATATGATATTGTATGAGGGCTAGACATAGGGTCCTGCGAGCCTCAGCAGGTAGACAGTGTGCTTGTCTGTATAGGAAATTCAGTCTGGCATTAGCTTTCTTTACTACATTGTTCCTTATCAGTTCTCCTGACATACATGGGTCAAAGGGGATTCCCAGATATTTTACTGAGGAAACTGAAGTGATGGGCTCCCCATTATATAAGAACATAAGAACATAAGAAAGAAGGAACACTGCAACAAGCCTACTGACCCATGCGCAGCAGGTCAGTAGGCCAGTAACCCACCCAGACTCAAGAAATCGTAATGACACGATTGCAAACAAACCATACCCCCGGCCGGGATTGAACCCGCGGTCATAGAGTCTCAAAACTCCAGACCGTCGCGTTAGCCACTAGACCAGCTAGCCACAATAAGATTCATCCAACTAGGTATATTTCTACACCATAGGAAGGTTAGCACAGGCACCACTGTGACCACAAATGCAAGTTTTTACAGACGAATCTCCAGCTACGATTTCTTGAGTCATGTTGACGGCAGTGAAGGGACTTGAGCTAGAGTTCGTCACGGCCACGCTAGCTGGAGATTCGTCTGTAAAAACTTGCATTTGTGGTCACAGTGGTGCCTGTGCTAACCTTCCTATGGTGTAGAAATATACCTAGTTGGATGAATCTTATTGTGGCTAGCTGGTCTAGTGGCTAACGCGACGGGCTGGAGTTTTGAGACTCTATGACCGCGGGTTCAATCTCGGCCGGGGGTATGGTTAACCCACCCAGTCTGGTCATCTCCACTCAAGGATGGAGCACTGCACCAGACCCAGCAGCACAAGCTAGTCAGGTCCAACTCACACCCACCCACACCCATTCATGTATTTATCTAACCTATTTTTTAAACTACACAACGTTTTAGCCTCAATAACTATACTCGGGAGTTTGTTCCACTCATCCACAACTCTATTACCAAGCCAGTGCTTTCCTATATCCTTCCTGAATCTGAATTTTTCCAACTTGAAACCATTGCTGCGAGTCCTGTCTTGGCTGGAAATTTTCAGCACGCTATTTACATCGCCTTTATTTATTCCTGTTTTGCATTTATACACCTCGATCATATCCCCCCTATTTCTACGCCTTTCGAGAGAATGCAGATTCAGGGCCCTCAGTCTATCCTCATAGGGAAGATTTCTGATACATGGGATCATCTTTGTCATCCTCCTTTGTACGTTTTCCAGAGCATTTATATCCATTCTGTAATACGGTGACCAGAACTGAGCAGCATAGTCTAAATGAGGCCTAACCAAGGATATATAGAGTTGAAGAACAACCTGAGGACTTCTATTATTTATACTTCTAGATATGAAGCCAAGAATTCTGTTAGCTTTATTGCTAACCAGAACTCCTAAATCCTTTTCGCAATCAGTAGTACGAAGATATACTTCATTTAGTTTATATGTGGCATGGCTATTTAGCTGTCCAACATTTAGAACTTTGCATTTGTCAATATTAAACTGCATCTGCCACTTCTCCGACCATTGCGTCAGTCTATTCAAATCATCCTGGACTGCTCTAATGTCCTCATTAGAATGAACTGGACGGCCTATTTTGGTGTCATCAGCAAATTTGCTTATGTCGCTATTTATTCCCTTATCTATGTCGTTTACGTAAATTGTGAACATCAACGGGCCCAACACTGACCCCTGAGGAACACCGCTTGTGACGTGCCCCCATTCTGATTTCTCCCCATTTATGCAAACTCTCTGCTGTCTATTTGTCAGCCATGCCTCTACCCAGGAAAAAATTCCTCCTCCAATTCTGTGTGCCCTAAGCTTCCTCAATAGCCTTTGGTGTGGAACTCTATCGAAAGCCTTACTGAAGTCCATATACACAATATCATATTCATTACCATGATCTACCTCCTCAAACACCTTAGTGAAAAAAGTTAGTAAATTCGTAAGACAGGAAAGCCCCTTTTTAAAACCGTGTTGAAATTCATTAATCAATCTGTGCCTGTCAAGATGGCTACGAATTGCTTCGACAATTATTGATTCCATAAATTTTCCCACTATGGAGGTAAGGCTTGTTGGTCTATAGTTCGAAGCCAAGGACCTGTCACCTGCCTTGTAAATAGGTATTACATTTGCCATTTTCCACTTATCAGGCACTATGCCAGTTTGTAGTGATACGTTAAAAAGATTAGCCAAAGGTATGCTTAGTTCCTCTTTTCATTCCTTTAACACCCTTGCAAACAGTTCATCAGGACCTGAGGATTTGTTAGGTTTTAGTTTCTCTATTTGTCTGAGGACCATGTCACTACTTACCGCAATCGTACATAGTTTATTATCATCCTGTTCTACATAATCTATTTCAAGAATATCGCTAGTATTTTCCTGGGTGAAAACTGAGAGGAAGTAGGTATTTAGAATTTCACACATATCCTTATCATTGTCAGTGATCTGACCAGAGTTACTCTTAAGTGGGCCAATCTTGTCCCCAATCTTACTTCTGTATACCTGAAAGAACCCTTTTGGGTTAGTCTTTGAATCCCTTGCGACCTTAGCCTCATAATCCCTTTTTGCTTTTCTTATTCCTTTTTTTATTTCTCTCTTTGAATATATTGATTTCTTAACTGCCAATCCCCTCTTTTGATACGCTTATATATGCCTCTCTTTTAACCAATGAGATATTTTAATCTATTGTTCATCCATTTTGGACCATTTTTGTTAGATCTAAGTTGTCTGGGCAGCTAGAACTATGCTCTGAAAAACGTCATATTGGCAACCAAGATCACCTACCTGACCCATATTCAGGGCATCCCAATTTAGCCCACCCAAGTAACTTTTCAGTCCCATGAAGTCGGCCAAGCGAAAATCTGGGACAGAGATTTGATTGCAGTTATCTGGGTAATTCCATGATATATTGAAACTAAGTGATTTGTGATCACTTTCCCCAAGCTCATCATTAACCTCAAGATTATTAATTAATGAATCTTTGTTGGCAAGAACCAAGTCAAGCAGATTGTTTCCTGTAGTTGGTTCTGTCACAACCTGTTCTAAAAAGCAATCCTGAACCGTAACAAGAAAGTAACTAGACTCAAGATTTCCAGTCATATTGTTCCAATCAATTTGACTAAAGATAAAATCTCCCATTATCACAACATTTTCATATCTAGATGCCTTATGAATTTCGTCCCATAACAGCTTACTGTCCTCCCTATCAAGGTTTGGGGGCCTATAAATCACACCCAAAATTAATTTGTCACGTCCCTCGAGAAACTGTAGCCAAACAGATTCTGTGTTCGATGTTTCTAATCTTATATCATGTCTAAGAGAACAATTTAAATTTTCTCTGACATACATCGCCACACTACCACCCTTCCTGTTGACCCTATCAGTGTGGAATAGTTTATAACCCTGTATGTTGCATTCGGAAGGCATTTCTCTATCTTTCAGGTTGAACCAGGTCTCTGTTATTCCAATAATATCTATGTTACCTACACTGCAAGTAATTTTAACTCATCTGTCTTATTTCTTAGACTCCTACTATTTGTATAGTAAACCTTAAGGGAGCTAGTCACTCGTTGCCGTCTACTGTCTCTCTTTGTTTGTTGATCAATTGATTTGCCATTACTAGCAACTTTATTTTGAATATTGTCTTTTAAACATATCCCTGAGTTATCCCGGTAATTGCTGTTTTGACCCTAATGCTGCAGCCTGATTGTTTCCCACAAACACCCATACCTCTATAATCTATCAGTTTAAAATCCTAGACAAGTCATCAATTACCCTCTCAATTGAATTGGCTAATGCAACCACTCCATCCCCAGAGAGATGAACCCCATCCTTTGCATACATATCACTTTTGCCAAAGAATAGGTCCCAGTTATCAATGAATGGGATTGCAAGTTCCTTGCAGTACCTGTCTAGCCAGCAATTTATTCCAATTGCCCTAGACATCCATTCATTGCCACTCACTTTCTAGGCAAGATGTTGTTACATTTGACTGGGATCCCTCCCTTAGATCTAAATACCTCTATGGCTGACATGTGCTTATCCAGCAGCTCCTCTCTCCTGCCCTTCACAATGTCATTACCCCCAGCACTAAGACAGATAATGGGCTTGTTCTCATTACCTGCTATAATATTATCCAACCTGCTGACTATGTCACCAACACCAGCTCCAGGAAGACACACTCTCTGTCTGACCTTCCTGTCTCTGTTACAAAATGCACGGTCCATATATCTTACCTGAGAATCGCCTACTATTAAAATATTCTTACCTTGATTAGCAGGGCAATCAGTGGTACTTTCAACCTCACTAACCACTGAAGTACACTCGTCTTGGAGAACAGAGAATCGATTTCCTACCTTCACATCTTCTCTATTAACTCTCCTCATCTTCCTTCTTCCTGAACTCTGAACCACTTGCCACTTAAAGCGGCTGCCACTATCACTGCTGGTGACCATTCCTTCCTTACCAGCTAAATCCTTCTCGCACTCGCTCCCAAACTCATCTATGCGAAGCTTCAGCTTCCTATTTTTCTCCTGAAGAAGTAGAATCTCCTTCTTCAACACTTGAAGCTGAGATTCTAAAACACTACAACAAGCCATGGTGCTTGGTAACAGCCCACGCTAACTCCCAAGAGCTTAGGCAGGTATGACTACACGTGACCACTGACCTCAGCGTTCTGACATTGCACTGGACATTAAAATTATTTACCCTTCTCAGTTTAATTTTCGTGCCAAAGAGTATGGCTTCCGTTTTCCCGAGGTGTAACGATAGTTTGTTGTCTACTAAACATGTGCTGCAGGACTCCAGTTCCAGTGTTATTACATCAGCTATATATTTCGGGTCTTTACCTGACACTAACAGAGCAGTGTCATCCGCATACAGTAGGAGTTTGCACTTGACATTGATAGGCATGTTGTTTACATAACACAGAAATAATAAGGGGCCCAGAATGCTACCTTATTTAGCTGGATGTCCAAAGCGCCAACAATTTCAACACTGTTGGGGGTGTAAGGATCACTTCACAGACCTCTAGGCGATATCCCGCGATATAATTGGAGGACGACAGTCGAAGGTTATACATATATTCTGCTTTGAGAATTGGAAGGTTCTGAAGGGCTAATTCTCTAAAATATCACATTGTACAATGTACATTGTACAGTGGTACTCGGTAAGACCACAGTACCACTGCAAGAATTGATAGTGTTGTGTTTGTGAACTGTGACAGGAACGGTATCAGTGGAAGTAAGATGGGAAAGATCATGAGCTCGGCGTGCATTCTGAATAGTGATGATGTACGCTCTGCTCTGAAGAGCGTGAAAAGATATATTTTGGCCAACGTGTCGTAAAAAGCTTTACCGATACTGTGGTCAGAAAGATAATCAATTGGAGATGTCGGTTGCAAGAAAAAGAATTTGGTCCACTGTGTACTTGTATACATAGTGCATAAAGGAAGCGGGTGTAATGTAAGTCGCTTCTGGGTGGAATGAGCAAAAATCGAAGCACCATTGTCAGCAAAGGGTTTGGAGAGTTTAGGCGTAGGACCGCGGGCGGCCCGACCTGAGGTAGGTGGGCAATCCGAGAACTGTACTCACCTATTTGTACTCACCTATTTGTGGTTGCAGGGGTCGAGACTCAGCTCCTGGCCCCGCCTCTTCACTGACCGCTACTGGGTCCTCTCTCTGCTCCATGAGCTTTATCATACGTCGTCTTAAAACTATGTATGGCTCCTGCCTCCACTACATCACTTGCCAGACTATTCCCCTTGCTGACAACTCTATGGCTGAAGAAATACTTCCTAACATCCTTTTGACTCATCTGAGTCTTCAGCTTCCAATTATGACCACTTATTTCTGTGTCCCATCTCTGGAACATCCTGTCTTTGTCCACCACATATATTCCTCGCAGTATTTTATATGTCGATGTCATGTCTCCCCTAACCCTCCCGTCCTCCAGTGTCGTCAGGCCGATTTCCCTTAACTTTTCTTCGTAGGACAATCCCCTTAGCTCTGGAACTAGCCTTGATGCAAACCTTTGCACTTTCTCTAATTTCTTTATGTGCTTGACCAGGTGTGGGTTCCAAACTGGTGCTGCATACTCTAGTATGGGCTTCACATACACGGTATACAGAGCCTTGAATGATTCCTTACTGAGGTATCGGAATGCTATTCTCAGGTTTGCCAAGCGCCCATATGCTGCAGCAATTATTTGGTTAATGTGTGCTTCTAGAGACGTGCTCGGTGTTATACTCACGCTAAGGTCTTTCTCTTTGAGTGAGGTTTGCAGTCTATGGCCTACTAGCCTATACTCTGTCTGCAGTCTTCTTTGCCCTTCCCCGATCTTCGTGATTTTGCATTTGGAGGGGTTAAATTCTAGGAGACAGTTGCTGAACCACGCATCCAGCCTGTCCAGGTCTCTTTTTAGTCCTGCCTGATCCTCATCTGATGTAATTATCCTCATTAGCTTCACATCATCTGCAAAGAGGGACACTTCTAAGTCTATCCCTTCTGTCATGCCATTTACATATACCAAAAATAGCACTGGTCCTAGGACTGACCCCAGTGGGATCTCGCTTGTCACAGGCGCCCACTGTGATACCTCATCACATACCATGACACACTGTTGCCCCCTGTCAGGTATTTTCTGATCCACTGCAGTGCCTGATCCTCTAGCTTTTGACTAATCTCTTGTGAGGAACTGTGTCGAAGGCCTTCTTGCCGTCCAAGAAAATGCAATAACCCACCCCTTTCGTGTCTTAATTCTGTTACATTGTCAAAAAACTCCAGTAGGTTTGTGACACAGGATTTTCCTTCCATGAATCCGTGCTGGTTGTCGTTTATAATCTTGTTCCGTTCCAGGTGCTCCACTACTCTCCTCCTGATAATCTTCTCCATGAGTTTGCATACTATACAAGTCAGTGACACTGGTCTATAGTTTAATGCCTCGTTTGTCTCCTTTCTTAAATTTGGGTACTACATTTGCCGTCTTTCATACCTCAGGTAGTTGCCCAGTTTCATGGGATGTCTTGAAAATTGTGGTTAGTGGAACACACAGTGTCTCTGCTCTCTCTCTAAGCACCCACGGAGAGATGTTCGGTCCCACCGCCTTTGAGGTATCAAGGTCACTTAGCAGCTTCACCTCCTCCTCGGTTGCATGTATTTTATCCAACACTTGTTGGTATATCCCATGTTGGTGTACCCCTCTGTTTTGTCTTCCCAGTGTCCTTTCTGTATCCACTGTAAATACTTCCTAAATCTTGTGTTGAGCTCCTGACATACCTCTTGGTCGTTTCTTGTGAGCTTCCCTCTTTCCTCAACCTGTTTACCTGGATCCTTGACGTTGTCGCACTGTAATATGGGGAAGGCCGGATGCCATTAGTTACCTTTGGATATACCTTTTGAAGAATTATCGAGAGTATATCTACTCACTGCGCCCGGCCATGTGCCAGGCCTTCTTCTGGTGCCTCGCCTGGTCACCAGGCATTGCTGCTGGATGCCCGCTGCCCCACATATCCATCACAGCCTGGTTATCGCTGGCACCTGCTGAAGACACTTTCTTAGTTCCTCTTGAAGGCTTCAAGAAACACTTGTCCAGCATAGTTCCTGATATCTTCTGGTAAGATGTTAAAAGTCGGGACCCCGGATGTTGAACAGTGTTCCCTTATTGCCCCACCGCTCCCCTCTCCTCCCTGGCTTTATTTTATCAACTTCCATCCCATATCTCTCGCTCCAGTTATGTTTGTTATGGCTGTGTGCCGATTTGGGACCAAGCCTCGATACCTTTCAGGTATATATTTCACGTACCTCTCTCATCCTCCGCTCCAGTGAGTACATGTTGAAGACTTGCAGGCCGTTCCCAGTAGTTTAGGGGCTTTACTGGCTCTATGTGACCCGTAAACGATCCTCTGTATTTGTTCCAGCTGCGATATTTCTCCTGCCAGAACGTAGCCGTCCGCACTGAGAAATATCCAAGTGAGGGAGCACTAGCGACTTGAAGAGTGTCACCATCGGCTTGATTCCCCTTGTTTTGAAAGTTCTGAATACCCACCCATCATCTTCCTGGCTGTCTGATTTCTTGTCTTGTTATGGACCATTAAAAGAAGGTCCGCTGACATAATTAGTCCCTAGGTCTTTTCACTTTTCCTTACGTTTCGTATTGGTGACCCTCCTAGAGTTTTGTATATAGTGCTCTTCCTGAGTTCTTCATTCTTTCCTTACCTAAGCAGCTGGAACTTATCACCCATTGAACGTCATATTGGTTTTCCATTGCCCACTGTGCAGAGGCCACTGGAAAAAGCAGCGGAGCCCAGCACTCCTGAAGCAGGTGACGAATGCATCACCAGCAGAATGTACATGGAATGGAAAGTCTGGAGAATGGTCCAATAACGGAAGCTGAGACAGAGCAAGATGAAGTAGCAAAAGGGTGCCTTGGAGAGGAGGGGGGTTCATGGAACGAAGACTGTCCATGATGGGTACTTCTTTCTTATAACTTTTTTTAAAGAAAAAAAAAAGAAAGGAGCAGTGAGGGACAGTTTCCTCCCTTCATCCCTTACGAAACCGCCAGCAGAGTAGATGCAGCGTGGAACACGTGCCGTACCCTACTCCTTCATGCCAGTAAACAAACTCAGGGGATAGTAACCTCACATCACTGAGCCAGCCTTGGCAGACAAAAGAGAGAATGGTCAGACGCCCACCACAAAGCATACCTCCTACGGTTGACACCCTTTCCAGAACCACCTACCTAAAACCATAACGCCAGAGGGGGAGGGCCCCAGAGATCTACAAACAGATGAGAAAAAGGACGGGGAAATGGGGAGGACCGGGATAGGGGAAGAGGGCATTGGGGGTAATTAGGTATCGATCTAGAGACTAAAAAGGTCTAATTCCTCAAACCAAGACCCTCTTCTTCGCGCTAAAGGAGCCCCCCTTCCCCTTGAAGAGGTGGTTTTTTTTGGATAAAATGAAATTTACGACTACGAAATAATAGTAGTAACATCCCAGGACGGCATGTGTGTTTTTACACACACGGAAAATAGTAAGTATCTTCCGTGGATGTGTGTTTTATACTCCTATGAAAAAAAATTGGACTACTTTCCCTGGAAGCTTGGTATCCATTAACCGCTATTATATGGGAAGTATGACCAGCAGGTCCCTGGTACCTTACAACCTGAAACTATACCTGGTGTATGACCAGAGAGTTGAATATGATGTGTGGTGTGTGTGGGTGAGATTGTGTTGTGTGTTATGTGTGTGTAGGATGTGGATTGTTGTGGTGTGTGATTGGTGTGTAGTGTGGTATGTGTGATGTGGTGGTAAGTGAGGTGTTATAAGAGCGTGATGTTGTAGGGGAATTGAGGAGTTGTTGATGTTGTGTGTTGGTGATGAGAGGTAGTAGTAGAGAAGAGGTGCAAACACACAGTAGTATGAGAAGGATATATATGAACACACATGGAGGACTCGATATGCTTGAGTGGGATATCTAAGGGGGGGCTAGTCGGACACTCGTTCTGTGGTCTGCATGTATAGATCCAGGACTCATGCTGGGAAGAGAGTTCATACCCAGATGCACCAACTCGTGCCTTAAAATAAAAAATGGGGAGATATAAATACAATGAAGGTTGGTTACATAACTCAGCACTCACCTTGGGTTTCCAGACTCAACAGGACTTGGATGAATGGTTTTTGAAAAACCGACAAGTTGAAGATTGAGACACCAATGCAGCAATGAAACTTTATTCAGGAAACGTTTCGCCACACAGTGGCTTCATCAGTCCCAATACAAAGAGGATAGGTGTAAGGAGAGTAGGAGTATGAAGGTAATCAGTCCCCTCAACCTGGAGTCGATGTGTTCAGATCCCATCAATCTTGTAGAATGTCACATTCTACAAGATTGATGGACTGAACACTTCGACTCAGGTTGAGGGACTGATTACCTCATTACTCCTCCTCTCCTAATCGCCATCCTCGCTTGTATTGGACTGGATGAGCCACTGTTGTGGCGAACGTTTCCTGAATAAAGATTCCCATTATTGCTGCAAGGTGTCTCATCTTCAACAGGACTTGCTTAGCTCCAGTGGTAACTTTAAATCCCCTAGGACCAGGTTTTTATTTTTATACATTTAAAGAAATTATGGTATTCTGAAACCTTAAAAGAAGCTCCCACACTGCTTTGCAAAGAAAATCAGGCCCCGTGCTGCAGATGGAGATGGCAATAACGAGCTAGTGGACATTAAGAAAGCAGTGGTGAATATATTGGTACATCATGACAGCACAGAGCATTATCTCTTGGTACAGCTTGTATGCAGGCTGTTACCGGACATGAATTGTTGTCCACGCTTTAAGGGAGATCAAATCCTTCTATGCAACAGCAAGCACAAGTGACACAAGTGGAAGTACTGCCCTGCCTTTGATGTAACAAAAGGAAAAATCAAGGGCAAATACCGCTATATAGTAACACACTGCCTAGGGGGTAAAAATTTACACTTACTAAAAAAAAACAAAAAAAAGCACTTGCATGGATATACCGTATAATGCATGGGTTGACCACACTGTACTTCGATATTGAGAGTTATTAGCTAGCTGTTAAGCGTTTGAGTACTGTGCCAGTTTCATGAGGGACAGAGAGTGTGGTCAGTGAAGTGTCGAGCAAATGTCAAAGTTGTGTCCCATACCTAATTAGTGAAGGTTTCCGCAGCCCTATCAGACCCTCAAAAGATTCTGACAACGAGGTACCGTGATCCTCTAACCACCACAACACTATGAAGCAGTTGAGTCGCTACGTAGAACCACCATGAAACGTTGGTGGGGGTTATAACTGGGGAACGACTGCTAGAATGGTGTGTAGCGAGTCGGCTATGAGTGGAAAGGGACCAGATGCTAGATTAATCGTAAGATCTTTTCATGATCTATGCTGCCCTTCTTATCGCGCAAGTGTCGGGTAACCCGAGCGAACTATCAAGGTTAAAAAAAACACAAAATTACACACCAATCGAGAAATCATTCAAACGACACTCACATGACCTTTAAAAGAAATAGTGAGGATTAAATGATGACATTACACTACTTAAGTTCAAATCATGAAATGAAGAATTTGCAGCATAAAAACCTAAACTAGAGTGAATGTGAGGGAAAAGTTCAATAGATAGGAATAGAGAGGGAGTATATAGTAACAATAGTTTCATTGCCGGCTACTTGTTAAGGTAGGGTAAGTCAAGCTCCCGCTATTCCCGCCTTTTTTTCCCCCTCACCGAAAGTGGTAGTTTCATTGCTGGCTACTTGTTAAGGTAGGGTAAGTCAAGCTCCCACTATCCCTCCCCCTCCCTCTTTCCCCCCCCGAAAGGTGACGTGTGGGGCTCTGGTCAAACAGTAAATCACTTGACTCACAGCTCCCAACACTACTGTAAGTACATGCCTGCCTTGTATTCTAGTGGATTTATTGGTTGAAAGCGTCACTTTTGACCAATAATAAACTTAGTCCTTTCAGTCTTGCTCTAGGTTGACTGTTGTAATAATCACCACATCTTTTGGGTATTGTACTTACCATGGAGAGTGATTTCTTAAGCAGTGGGTAACCTGTCTATCTTTTCAGCTTGGATGACAGAGAGGGTCACCTGTCAATCAACGAGGAGAACAGATGGAGAAGGACTAACGTCCAGAGACTTCCCCATTTTGGATTTAATTACCTGTGCACCTGTAGAAATTGCAGGACGTAACCCCACATCATTGCAGCGGTAAAGAACCTGCTTTCCTGTCATCGGGATAGAATACTCAAGGCTCTATCTACTGTGAAGAACTAGCCAGTGGGTCGTAACCAACACCTGCGACCCCCCCTCCATCATCAGCAACGGCTACAATTTCAACAACACAGTGTCACCAACACCAGACACCCCTATATATATTAGCGTTGAATTAAGTTATTTATATTTTTCATTTTCTTTAATGTAGGATTAATATTTCATATTTAAGTGTTTTATATTTTAAATTTCTATATAATAAAGTGTTTATGTTTGTCTGTTATTTCTTTTTCTATTCATTAATTTTCCTGAGGAGGAGCCAGCCTTAGTAATACTTACTGAAATTGTTACAGGGCTGAGTAAGCCTTCACAAGTGGCGACCTTGCCAGGATCAACTCTACTGAATCAAGATTCAACTCCATCTCGAATCTACCATTGGAACTTCAGCGCCGCATACCACAGACGGTTACCACCAGCCATGAGTAATCATTCTCTATGGTAGGACTACAGTACAGGTATTTAAAAGATTTGGTGATTGTTATGGTCTCAATTTATTGTAAGTCAAGTCAGGCAGGATATAATATTTAATTCTGCCACTTTGAGCTTGAAACACTTTTGAGGATTAGACTCGAGGGACCCGAGATTTTCCAGTGACAATTTGTTTCATTGAGCTCTTTATTATATCAAGGGAACTGTCATAGGACACTCTTGATTTGTTGGTGAGAAGATTGGATGGGTCAAGTGACCCCATTCTACTTACTGTTTGCTCGGAGCCGGCATAGAACCCTTCGTTTTCATTAATACATTTGTTTAATTGAAGCAGGATCGAGCCCTCTGGTTTATTTACAGTTTGAGTGGAGCAGGAATTGAACCCTCCGTTTTCTTTAATACCCGTTTCATTTCCCCTGATAGTTTAAGTTATTCTTGCAAGCATGGAGGAATACCATTTTTTGGATGAACGCTGGAAGTAAGTTAGGAATAACAGGAAAAATTTAGAATCTTTCATTAGTGCTAAGATCCAGGAAAGACTTGAAAGAGAGAATTGAGAGAGAAGAGAGACAGAAAGGGAAAGAAGAAGTGGAGAGAGAGAGAATCGAAAGAGAAGAGAAAAGGAGAGAGAAAATCGAAAGAGAAGAGAAAAAGGAGAAAGAGAACCTTGAAAGACAGGAGAAAAGAGAGAGAGAGAATGAAAGAGAAAGCCAGAAAGACAGTTGGAAAGAGAGCGCAAAGACAAAAAAGAGCATGATAGACTTGATCGTGAGGAAAGAGCTAGAAAACATGAGTTAATAGAGAAAAGGATCGCGAGCTCGAAAAATCTCGCCTTCAATTAGAGAATAAAAAGTTAACTTTTACACAACAACTAGAGGAAGGAGTAATGGAACAACGTGCAGCTAGTGCACATATTCCAACACCTAATTTACCTTCCTTCACAAAGGGGGAAGACATAACTTCATACATTATCAGGTTTGAAAATACCGCTACCCTCTGTGAATGGCCTGCTGACACCTGGGCTACCAGGTTAGGAATGTTATTTTCTGGTACAGCCTTGAATATCTATGCAACTTTGTCGCACGATATCATATGTAATTATAACCTACTGAAGAAGGCAATCCTTAAAGCATACCAAAAAACCACTAATTCTTACAGGAAAGATTTCAGGTATGCCACCTTACAGCCTGGCCAAACTTTCAGCAGTTACAGGTAACACTCTTTCGTTTGTTTCGACTTTTGGATAAGAGTTCAGGAATTGATCACAGTTATGAATCTCTTCGAGACTTCATGGTTGCTGACCAGTTCCTGACAGCTCTTCCCCATCAGATACGAACATTCATCAGAGAACGTAACCTGATTAAAGCTGAGGAATTGCTGAGGCTGCTGACCTGTATGCTGAGGCTCACAATTCCTATAAAGACCTAAAAGGATCGAACCCTAAGGGCAAGGTTCATCAGACCTTAGAAATCAAAGCCTCTAGTGAAAGTAAAAATGACTTCTTTTATTCCTGTTTGTCATTTGTGTGGTGTTAAGGGACATAAACGTCCAGATTCTTTCAAGAGAAGGTCAAAAAGTTGGAAGATGTTTTAAAGACTGTAATGACTCAAGCACCCTTCTGTTCAGGAACAGTTAATGAACTTAATGTATCTACCATTTTACGAGACACTGGATGCACATGTATAGTCATTTCTGATAAGCTGTTCCCTAATCCTTAAAGAAACTCATTCCTCTGCTATACTTTCAGACTACTTGGGCCGTACGGACACTTTTCCTACCATCCGTTGTTACATTAGGTCTAAATGGTTCACAGGTTGGTCTGAAGCCGTACTAGCTCCCATCACTTCTTGCTCCGTACTAATAGGTAATGTAAAATGTGCCATTCTTCCTTCTGAGGTTGACCTTTCATCACCAAAGATGGATATAAGTGTTTCAGATCCTCTTCCTGTAGTCAGAGAAGCCCCTCGAAAGTTCAGATGAGACAATGTCTCGCGATATTCATGTGGGATTAAAAACCAGTGATGCTACTCTCGAAAGCGAGGAAGTAGGATCACAGTCACTTGTTAGATGAAAGTGAAGATATCACCTCCGATACCAAAATGTCTTGACTAGGCTCGGACCAAAAGCCAGCTTCTCCTACTGTCCATCCTTTGATTTTCCCTTACTTTAAGCCTTTAGATATATCGAAGGACTCCTTTGTCAAGTTACAACGTAATTGCCCTTCTCTTCAGAATTGCCATAATGCCGCTAAACAAAATCAAGTTATCCAAACGAAAAACTTTTCATATAAATTTGAATATATAAAAGGTATCTTGTACAAGTCAGTATTCAAATTAATTCAGATGAGATAGACTATTCCATCTTAGTTGTTCCAAGTCAATGCAGAGAGACTGTTCTTAAAATGGCTCATGACCTGCCAGTGGCCGGATATTTCTCGCATCGTGAAACCTTAAATAAAATTAGGGAAACCTATTTTTGGCCAAAAATGTCCTCAGATATCACTACCTATTGTAGATCGTGTAAAGTTTGCCAACTGTCATCCTCCCGAGGTACAAGGCGAGTACCTATGGTCAAAATGCCTATCTTTACGGTACCTTTTGAAAGAGTAGCTATTGACATCGTTGGTCCTTTATCTCCACTTTCATCTGGGGGACATAGATATATATTAACATTAGTTGATTATGCTTCGAGTTTCCCTGAAGCCGTTCCCTTAAAGATCATAACTACTACAGAGGTGGCTGAAGCCCTTTTGTCCATCTTCTCCAGAGTGGCATCCCTAGAGAAATTTTGTCTGACCGTGGGACACAATTCACATCTGACTTAATGCAACATCTATACCAACTTCTGGGAGTGAAGCCTCTCTTCACCACACCCTATCATCCCAGCTGTAATGGGAGGATTGAGCGCCAGCATTCAGTTCTCATGTCCATTTTAAGGAAACTTTGCTCCCTTAAACCTAAGGAGTGGCATTGTACTACACTGTGGCTTTTTGTTGCCATGAGGGAAGTTCCCAGTGACTCTTTGGGGTTTTCACCTTTTGAACTTCTCTATGGTAGACAGGCCAGAGGTCCATTGTCCATCCTTCATGACTTATGGATTAATGAGGAGATGAGTGCTGAGGTTCAGTCTTCTTACCAGTTTCTCCTTGACCTTAGATCTAAACTTGAGGAGACCTCTGACATAGTTTCGAAAAACCTAAGCTTGTCAATGGACCAGTACAAAACCTATTTTGATTCCAAAAGTCAGAGGAGAAGTTTTAAAGTAGGGGATGAAGTTCTGGTGCTTTTGCCTATCAAGTCAAATAAATTATTAGTAGCATGGAAAAGTCCATATAAAGTATTAAAAATTTGTGGGAAAGTTGACTACCTCATAGAAGTCAAGGAGAAACCTAAGCTTTATCATATCAACATCCTTAAGAAATATTACAGAAGAAATTCGGTTAACTGCCTTAATAACTTTGACTTAGTTTTTCCACACGAACTTGATAAGACAACTGAAGAATGTAAAGTATGCGTAATTGACACCTCTAACTTAGACTATGATGAACTACATGACTTGGTGACTCTTGACCACTCGGATGCAACCAACATTAATATTAATGAATCTTTGGATGACCATAAGAGACATGAACTACTTCAATGTGTAACTTTTCAGACGTCTTTACTGATATTCCAGGTGTTACCTCCACGGTAGTCCATAAGATTGACTTAGTGACGGACAATCCTATCAAACGGAAATTATACCCAGTTCCAGTTCACCTTAGGGATGCATTTGACCAAGAGGTAGACAAATTATTAAAACTAAAGATCATTGAACCTTCAGTATCTTCATATTGTTCACCAGTAGTCATGATTAAGAAGGAGGATAATTCATATAGATTGCTATGACTTCAGAGGCCTTAATGCTATAACTCGGTGGGATGCTGAGCCTATGCCCTTAATAGATAGCGATCTACACAAATTTTATGACACTTCCTTCTTTTCAGAGATTGATATTGCGCAGGCATATCATCAAGTAATGTTAGATCCTTCTTCTAAGCAGTACACTGCTTTTCCTACACACCAAGGACTGATGCAATATAGAACTATGCCCTTCGGTTTGGTAACTGCCTGTGCTACCTACGTAAGACTGATGGAAAGGTCTTGGTAATATGCCAAACGTTTCAGTTTATTTTGATAACATTTATGTAATGACATCCACGTGGGGCGAACATATCCAAACATTAACATCAGTTTTGCGTAGGTTACGCTCACATGGCCTCACTGCCAAGCCGAAGAAATGCTTCCTTGGGTATAACAAGATTAGATATCTTGGACTGATACTTTCTAATAACTCTCTGCAGCCTCTCCCCAGTAAGATCAAAGCTTTACTAGAATTTAAATTCCCCAAAACCAAGAAGCTCATGCGTAGCTTTCTTGGTTCTGTAAATTTTTATGCACTGTTTATCCCAAACCTTACTGATCTTACAGGCATCTTATCCGACTTCCTTAAAAAGTCTGTGAAGGAACCTCTTGAACTTTCCGACGTAGCTCGGGAAAAGTTTAAGGAGATTAAAAGTATCTTTTCGAAAGACCCTATACTTAAGATTCCAGATATTAATAAAACATTTTGTTTAAGAACTGATGCCTCCAATACTGGCTTAGGTGCGGTGTTACTACAATACCTTGATGGTACTCCCTTCCCTGTATGCTTCCTAAGCCGGAAACTCCTTCCCACAGAAACGAGATACTCCACCATAGAAAAGAAATGTTTGGCCCTTGTGTGGGGTATCTCCAAACTTAAATTTTATTTCTTGGGAAAAGAATTCATTTTAGAAACGGACCATAAACCTTTGATATACCTAGAAACTTTTAAGGGAACCAACAGTCGCCTCTTGAGGTGGACATTGGCACTCCAGGTTTTTAAGTTCCATATTGTGTATATCAATGGTTCATCCAATTATTTCTCTGACTGGTTAAGTCGTGACAGTCAGTAGAAGATTTCTTGCCTTATGCGACTTCCTTATGTTAGAACTTTTTCCTCGCCTATTCTTCTTATACTCCTTGACTATAAGTCTTGGTATGGGGGAGTGTGAGGGAAAAGTTCAATATGATAGTAATAGAGAGGGAGTATATAGTAACAATAGTTTCATTGCCAGCTACTTGTTAAGGTAGGGTAAGTCAAGCTCCCGCTATTCCCGCCTTTTTTTCCCCCTCACCGAAAGTGGTAGTTTCATTGCTGGCTACTTGTTAAGGTAGGGTAAGTCAAGCTCCCACTATCCCTCCCCCTCCCTCTCTTTCCCCCCCCGAAAGTGACGTGTGGGGCTCTGGTCAAACAGTAAATCACTTGACTCACAGCTCCCAACACTACTGTAAGTACATGCCTGCCTTGTATTCTAGTGGATTTATTGGTTGAAAGCGTCACTTTGACCAATAATAAACTTAGTCCTTTCAGTCTTGCTCTAGGTTGACTGTTGTAATAATCACCACATCTTTTGGGTATTGTACTTACCATGGAGAGTGATTTCTTAAGCAGTGGGTAACCTGTCTATCTTTTCAGCTTGGATGACAGAGAGGGTCACCTGTCAATCAACGAGGAGAACAGATGGAGAAGGACTAACGTCCAGAGACTTCCCCATTTTGGATTTAATTACCTGTGCACCTGTAGGAAATTGCAGGACGTAACCCCACATCATTGCAGTGGTAAAGAACCTGCTTTCCTGTCATCGGGATAGAATACTCAAGGCTCTATCTACTGTGAAGAACTAGCCAGTGGGTCGTAACCAACACCTGCGACCCCTTCCCCCATCACCAGCAACGGCTACGATTTCAACAACAGTGTCACCAACACCAGACACCCCTATATATATAGCGTTGAATTAAGTTATCATTTATTTATTTTTCATTTTCTTTAATGTAAGGATTAATATTTTCATATTAAAGTGTTTGTTTGTCTGTTATTTCTTTTTCTATTCATTAATTTTTCCTGAGGAGGAGCCAGCCTTAGTAATACTTACTGAAGTTGTTACAGGGCTGAGTAAGCCTTCACAGTGAAGCTCTTGTTAAAACCAAATTAACCCAAAAACATGATAAAAAAAAAACAGGAGTGGAATGAATACCTACAGATCTGATGGGAGCCGAAAGTCAAGTGACTGACAACCGGTCGGAAGGATACAAGTTACCCCCCACCGGGTGGAAAAGGGGAAAGGGGGCAGCGGGAACAATGCACCCACCCAACAAAACAAGCATACTGCCCAACAAACTACCACCACCAGACATTCATACTTCCACCACTCCTATCTAATTAACTTTTCTCTCACACATATAAATGTACTGCTTTCCTTGGTCGCATACTCTAAGAATGTCACAGAATAGGGATGCTGTAGTCGGTATATCAGCAGACATAAATGCAGTATAATGTAATCTTTTACTACGTTTCACCCAAACAGTGGCCTTTATCAAGTCACAAACAGATCTATCTAAGCAAAGAGTACATAATTACATGTACGGCGTGCTAAAATCTCACACGCCAGGAATTCCCATACCCCATTCCAAGTAACAACCTCTACATCCACCACAATCAAAGACATCACCAATAACGGACACCACAAGGTACAATGCTCTGCAGGGGCAAACGTAATCCCTTACAAAGATTGAAAACCAATTATAATGGGCAAGACATTGACCTCCAAACACGTATTTCAGAACACCACTACGCAAGCAAAAAGAACGATTTGGGAAATGCCTGTTTTTCACCAAAACTTCCATAACCATTTAATCAACTACAGACATGCAAGAATCACTGCCGTAGAAAAAGACACTCAAAGTCGATGGATCTTGGAATCATCATTCATCTGTATATCCTATAATTTCAACCAGAAGAGCGACTTTTACAATATAGTTGAACCCCTTGCAAGGAAACTTCATCGTTATCCTACATAGCAACAAACCTAATTGCCCATTCTGGGCACGTCCTTATCAAATCCAACTTCTTTTCAGCAGTCAACTTCAACAATCCTCTCCTGACCCTTCACTGTCTTCCAAATAATATCCTCACATACTCTGCTCAGGTAGATCTGTTTACTATTTGAGTACATTTCTGCCACTGTGTCGGAGAAATGTACTCAATATCAGATCGCACTATAATGCATCAGTGTCTATTTTTCCATCGTGTAGGTATTTTATGCCATTTATCTCCATGGTAGCAGACAAAGAAATAGTAGAAGGGTTGTCACTAGTGTCAGTCTGGTCAGCTGTAGCAGGCCCGTTCCTCCAGCTTGGCTTGATCTTGAGTACTGTCAATATACTTCATGTGGTCAAGGGTACCTTCCTAATTTGCACCTCTGGCAATCTTCTTCACCTCGAACTTGCCCTTCCTTGGAGCTGTTTGAAGACACGGTAAGGACCGACAAATTTAGGAAGTGGCTTATACATGCCAGGGTCTTAAGTGGGATTATGCAACATGACCTTGCATTCTAATACCACGTTACTCTCCTTAGCAACGACATTATCAGTAGCATTGAACTTATCTGTTGCCTTCTTAAGACTTTGTTTTTACTCTCTGTAAGAAGAATGTAAGAAATGATCAAGATCATAGATAGGATAAGTCGGAATAAACAGAATTTTGAAAACTAGACTCTTGTCATAGCGTTACTATGCAAAGTGAAATGTCTCATATCGGGCTGGCTTCCCTTTCTTTATTTCTGACCAGACACAGGGCTTCTACGAGTCGCTCCAGCTAAGCGGCAGTAGTGTCCACTCACTTCCCGTTGGTAGGCAGACAATGTATACACTTTGAATTTGGCGGCGTCGAAACCTGTTTTGTGCTGGTGTTATCCTCACATATTGGGTGTCCCGTGGCCTGGTGGCTAACAGCTCTCGCTTTACACGGCGAGGGTGTGGGTTCGATTCCCGCCGAGGGTAGAAACACTGGGCGTGTTTCTTACACCGTTGTCCTGTTTAACCATTAGACTAATGGTACCCCATCTTTCTCC
>NC_069439.1:25423233-25439452 GCF_026875155.1 Cherax quadricarinatus
GTTAAAAAATTTTTGTTTTTTAACCCTTTGACTATAGTCTTTGTATGGGGGAGTGGAGGGAAAGTTCAATAGATAGTAATAGAGAGGGAGTATATAGTAACAATAGTTTCATTGCCAGCTACTTGTTAAGGTAGGGTAAGTCAAGCTCCCGCTATTCCCGCCTTTTTTTCCCCCTCACCGAAAGTGGTAGTTTCATTGCTGGCTACTTGTTAAGGTAGGGTAAGTCAAGCTCCCACTATCCCTCCCCCTCCCTCTTTCCCCCCCCGAAAGGTGACGTGTGGGGCTCTGGTCAAACAGTAAATCACTTGACTCACAGCTCCCAACACTACTGTAAGTACATGCCTGCCTTGTATTCTAGTGGATTTATTGGTTGAAAGCGTCACTTTTGACCAATAATAAACTTAGTCCTTTCAGTCTTGCTCTAGGTTGACTGTTGTAATAATCACCACATCTTTTGGGTATTGTACTTACCATGGAGAGTGATTTCTTAAGCAGTGGGTAACCTGTCTATCTTTTCAGCTTGGATGACAGAGAGGGTCACCTGTCAATCAACGAGGAGAACAGATGGAGAAGGACTAACGTCCAGAGACTTCCCCATTTTGGATTTAATTACCTGTGCACCTGTAGGAAATTGCAGGACGTAACCCCACATCATTGCAGTGGTAAAGAACCTGCTTTCCTGTCATCGGGATAGAATACTCAAGGCTCTATCTACTGTGAAGAACTAGCCAGTGGGTCGTAACCAACACCTGCGACCCCCTTCCCCCATCACCAGCAACGGCTACGATTTCAACAACAGTGTCACCAACACCAGACACCCCTATATATATTAGCGTTGAATTAAGTTATCATTTATATTTTTCATTTTCTTTAATGTAGGATTAATATTTCATATTAAAGTGTTTGTTTGTCTGTTATTTCTTTTTCTATTCATTAATTTTCCTGAGGAGGAGCCAGCCTTAGTAATACTTACTGAAGTTGTTACAGGGCTGAGTAAGCCTTCACAGTGAAGCTCTTGTTAAAACCAAATTAACCCAAAAACATGATAAAAAAAAAACAGGAGTGGAATGAATACCTACAGATCTGATGGGAGCCGAAAGTCAAGTGACTGACAACCGGTCGGAAGGATACAAGTTACCCCCCCCACCGGGTGGAAAAGGGGAAAGGGGGCAGCGGGAACAATGCACCCACCCAACAAAACAAGCATACTGCCCAACAAACTACCACCACCAGACATTCATACTTCCACCACTCGTATCTAATTAACTTTTCTCTCACACATATAAATGTACTGCTTTCCTTGGTCGCATACTCTAAGAATGTCACAGAATAGGGATGCTGTAGTCGGTATATCAGCAGACATGAATGCAGTATAATGTAATCTTTTACTACGTTTCACCCAAACAGTGGCCTTTATCAAGTCACAAACAGATCTATCTAAGCAAAGAGTACATAATTACATGTACGGCGTGCTAAAATCTCACACGCCAGGAATTCCCATACCCCATTCCAAGTAACAACCTCTACATCCACCACAATCAAAGACATCACCAATAACGGACACCACAAGGTACAATGCTCTGCAGGGGCAAACGTAATCCCTTACAAAGATTGTAACCAATTATAAGTGGGCAAGACAGTGACCTCCAAACACGTATTTCAGAACACCACTACGCAAGCAAAAAGAACGATTTGGGAAATGCCTGTGTTTTTCACCAAAACTTCCATAACCATTTAATCAACTACAGACATGCAAGAATCACTGCCGTAGAAAAAGACACTCAAAGTCGATGGATCTTGGAATCATCATTCATCTGTATATCCAATAATTTCAACCAGAAGAGCGACTTTTACAATATAGTTGAACCCCTTGCAAGGAAACTTCATCGTTATCCTACATAGCAACAAACCTAATTGCCCATTCTGGGCACGTCCTTATCAAATCCAACTTCTTTTCAGCAGTCAACTTCAACAATCCTCTCCTGACCCTTCACTGTCTTCCAAATATATCCTCACATACTCTGCTCAGGTAGATCTGTTTACTATTTGAGTACATTTCTGCCACTGTGTCGGAGAAATGTACTCAATATCAGATCGCAATATAATGCATCAGTCTATTTTTCCATCGTGTAGGTATTTTATGCCATTTATCTCCATGGTAGCAGACAAAGAAATAGTAGAAGGGTTGTCACTAGTGTCAGTCTGGTCAGCTGTAGCAGGCCCGTTCCTCCAGCTTGGCTTGATCTTGAGTACTGTCAATATACTTCATGTGGTCAAGGGTACCTTCCTAATTTGCACCTCTGGCAATCTTCTTCACCTCGAACTTGCTTCCTTGGAGCTGTTTGAAGACACGGTAAGGACCGACAAATTTAGGAAGTGGCTTATACATGCCAGGGTCTTAAGTGGGATTATGCAACATGACCTTGCATTCTAATACCACGTTACTCTCCTTAGCAACGACATTATCAGTAGCATTGAACTTATCTGTTGCCTTCTTAAGACTTTGTTGTACTCTCTGTAAGAAGAAATGTAAGAAATGATCAAGATCATAGATAGGATAAGTCGGAATAAACAGAATTTTGAAAACTAGACTCTTGTCATAGCGTTACTATGCAAAGTGAAATGTCTCATATCGGGCTGGCTTCCCTTTCTTTATTTCTGACCAGACACAGGGCTTCTACGAGTCGCTCCAGCTAAGCGGCAGTAGTGTCCACTCGCTTCCCATTGGTAGGCAGACAGTAATGTATACACTTTGAATTTGGCGGCGTCGAAACCTGTTTTGTGCTGGTGTTATCCTCACATATTGGGTGTCCCGTGGCCTGGTGGCTAACAGCTCTCGCTTTACACGGCGAGGGTGTGGGTTCGATTCCCGCCGAGGGTAGAAACACTGGGCGTGTTTCTTACACCGGTTGTCTGTTTCCCATTAGACTAATGGGTACCTGGGTGTTAGTCGATTGGTGTGGGTAGCATCCTGGGACAAAATTTACCAAATTTGCCCAAAATGTTTTGCATAACAAGCTGCTTTCTATGTAGAAGTATATAATTGATATAAGCTAAGACTGTATACCTTGTACATGTACTTGTAGTAAATAAAGATATTTATATTTATTTATATTTTCCAATTTCACCACTTCACAATGTCGGCATGTACTTGATATTATTTATAGAGCCAAAACGAAAGTGTAAAGCATTTTTAGATAAAGGACTAATGTCTGTATGATGCACACACAATGCCGGATGCAGTTAAAAAAACGGTAATGAAAAAGGGCCAAAAAATAATTAGATGTGCCCAGTAACCATAAACTTTTCCCATTCAGTAAATAAATAACTATATTTTCTAATGTTGCAGATGTACACTTGGTCGTTGTTTGGGTGTGTTCAGGATAGTTTTAGTGTTCTTGTAGACTCATTGAGAGATGTTTTAAGATGTTCAGGATAGTTTTTGTTCTTGTAGACTCATTGAGAGATGTTTTAAGATGTTCAGGATAGTTTTAGTGTTCTTGTAGACTCATTGAGAGATGTTTTAAGATGTTCAGGATAGTTTTTGTTCTTGTAGACTCATTGAGAGATGTTTTAAGATGTTCAGGATAGTTTTAGTGTTCTTGTAGACTCATTGAGAGATGTTTTAAGATGTTCAGGATAGTTTTAGTGTTCTTGTAGACTCATTGAGAGATGTTTTAAGATGTTCAGGATAGTTTTAGTGTTCTTGTAGATTCATTAAGAGATGTTTTAAGATGTTCAGGATAGTTTTAGTGTTCTTGTAGATTCATTAAGAGATGTTTTAAGATGTTCAGGATTAGTTTTAGTGTTCTTGTAGACTCATTAAGAGATGTTTTAAGATGTTCAGGATAGTTTTAGTGTTCTTGTAGATTCATTAAGAGATGTTTTAAGATGTTCAGGATAGTTTTAGTGTTCTTGTAGACTCATTGAGAGATGTTTTAAGATGTTCAGGATAGTTTTAGTGTTCTTGTAGATTCATTAAGAGATGTTTTAAGATGTTCAGGATAGTTTTAGTGTTCTTGTAGACTCATTGAGAGATGTTTTAAGATGTTCAGGATGTTTTAGTGTTCTTGTAGATTCATTAAGAGATGTTTTAAGATGTTCAGGATAGTTTTAGTGTTCTTGTAGACTCATTGAGAGATGTTTTAAGATGTTGCCTCCAACAACACATCGAAAAATGCCAAGAGTAGCTAAGAAAAAGAAAGATATTAGTAACAATAGAGCAAAGGTCGGGGAACCGGAGTAAATTATCCAAAATAGAGTAAAAGTGAAAATCTCGGGGGTAATGAAGGCTCAGTAACCATTTAAATAAACCTGCAGAAAAAATTATAATTTAACAAGCGAGGCAAATTATAATCAATAAGCCGTAAGTCTGATGTTTACCTGGAGTTTACCTGGAGAGAGTTTCGGGGGTCAACGCCCCCGCGGCCCGGTCTGTGACCAGGCCTCCTGGTGGATCAGCCCCTGATCAACCAGGCTGTTGCTGCTGGCTGCACGCAAACCAACGTACGAGCCACAGCCCGGCTGATCAGGAACTGATGTTGTATCAAAAACTAAAAATTTTTCCAAAACCTGAGTTGTAAATGTTTTCAATGAAATTCTTTATTTCCCTAATGATATTTTTATTAATTTTGTCTGTTACTATATTTTATTTCATGCAGTTTATTTTCCTTTTTATTATTTTGTTAAATTGTGTTTTATTTTCAAGTTGATTTATCGCATGTAATATATACTTTTCAGCTTGTAAGACTATCATAACTATTACCATAATTTTTAAAGGGGTGGACCGGTAAGCCAGCAGAAGGCCTCGGTCAGATGACCAAAACCTCCAACGGCGGGTCATCTGACAAAGACCCGCATCAGGAAACATTTGTCCTTTTCCTGACCTTACCTAACCTATGACTGCATTTTCCATAGAAATGGATTCAATAAACTATTCTGATTTTTAATAAATAAATTAAAAATTGAATAAATAAATTAGAAAAATACATCCTTGGTATTTAATTAACATTTGGGTCTCTGCAATGTTTCCATTGCAGTCCAATTTTATTGGATTGCATTAAAAGAAATTTGTCACCGTAATTCCCGACTTCTGGCGGACATTTTAGAAACCAATTTATATATTCTCGTTTAGTTTACATTGAGATATTCTATCTACTCACAGTAGAGATATTTGAATTTGATCAATTTTTGTAGGCTTCTCCTGTAAAGGAATAATTATTATGATATTCTGCTTATGTGGAAAAGCATTATTCCATACGACTTAGATCGACAGTTTCTCTGAGCTCTTCAAGGATTTTGCAGTTCATTCATTTCACAAAACTGTTGCTCACTCGATGGAGTACAGCTACATGGCACTTAGTAAATGCCGAATCTACAGCTAAGAAGCTGCATTGTAGCATTAATGAAGACTAACCTGTTGTCCGACAAAAGGACACATAGTTAAGTATGAGAGAGGATAAAACATACCTTTTGGAAACGTTTACAGCCGTAACTGCAGTTTTGTCAGGAATTGATATTAGTTCACAGTATCACGTCAAGTTATCTCTCATTACAAGAAAAGAAATTCGTCAACCTGTAGACAGAAGTTCTCTTCCATGACTCCTTTGTAATGGGTTACTTGAGAATGGGGTTAGGACCCATAACAGTGTTTTTGTGCTGGAGACGGACAAAGCATTTATGCACGTATGCTGCAATTTCCGTTGCCATCATTTCGTTCTTGCCTGTCTGACAGAGCAATCTTTACCTGAATGTGATGAACCTAAGACATCATAAATCTTCCTCATAGTTGTATGGTACTCAGGACTCTGTGATCAGCTGGTAGATACTTTTACCAAGAACCATCTACCAGCTTGGTTGACGACCAATTCCCTCACTGGTACAGGCGGTTTGACCTGAAGGGTGACATCCTCTTCAGTCAGGATTTTGTGTTCTCTCAACCCTGGTAACTGGGGTAAATTACTCCAACTGGGGTAAAAATAAAGATCTCTGAAGGCTCAATAAGAAATTTTCATAAAAATTTATTGTTTAAAAATCGAGGCAAATCATCATCAAGAAGCCCTAATTTTGGTGTTTTTGTATCAAAAATGAAACATCAGTTCTCCAAAACCTCAAGTGAAAATGTTTTCAGTGAAATCCTTTAGTGGGAAGGGTTAAAAATATTTTTTTTTTCCTAATTATCCAATTTCAATGAAATTTTTACTGTGATTTAAACAACATTTGATACGTGTACGCCATGTTTGTAGTGACTTTTGTCTCAAAAGATAGAGAAAAATAATAATAATGCCTTATTTCAAAGTGTACAATACAAAAAAGATTTAGTAAAATTGGTAAGATGTACAATGTTCTAGTTGACATCAGATGAAAGATAAAGATCTAGATAAGAACCAAACCGTGAGCTTCTTGAAATGAGATGTTAATAGATTGTATAATAAAAAATGTTTATGTTTTTCTTTATTTTTTTAAGGATTTTGGGGGGAAAAATTAATAAAACAAAAAACAGTAAAGCATATTACAAATCTTACATTGCACTGTTCTAAAACAATACATACGCCATAATGTGTGCAAAAATCATGGCATTCTGTCAAATAGTTTTTTGCAAAATCATTAGTGAAAGGTTAATAACTTATTCCTGAGAAAGAGAAATTCCATTTTCTGTAAAACTCTACAGTGACGGCATGCCAGACTTCGGCGCAGTATACTCCACTCTTGACGGCAGCCCACAGGCGACTGAGCAGCTCTCACTCTGAACACTAATAGGAAGTTGACAGACAAAAAACAATCATAAAAATCGTAATTTTTGGAGTAAAAAAAAAAGAAAAACTACCACATAAAGTGACATCATGCCCTCTTAATGACAGGAAGAACATAAAAATTACATTTTTAGAAAAAGATACTTAGAAATACAATAGAAACAAGCTGATTGTATCAACATATTGCCAGACTTATGCCCTATTTTTTTCTGTATGAAAAAAAGATTCCAAAATATTTCGTTTTTTCCTGTATTTAGTCTTCCCCATCCTTTTGTTTCCTACTTAGATTTTTATTAAATTTGTCTGTTACTATATTTTATTTCATACAGTTTATTTTTCATTTTATTATGTTAATTTTGTGTTATACTTTTAAAGTTGCTTTATCATGTATAATACATACTTTTCAGCTTGTATGACTGTATTCTCCATACAAATGGATTCAATAAACTATTTTGAATTTGAATGTTTCTTGTGTTTTCCAGATTCTGTAGATTTTTAAGTCTAGTGGGTAATTTCACTGTACACAAATTTGTTTTGGGATAATACCCAAGAAAAGTTCGCTGACTTTAGATCCTCAATGAAGAAAAAGTTGTCGGACCTAATAAGAGCAATATACCTAGACAGAGCATCAGCAACGACATTCTGCTTACGAGGTATATGGAAAGCAATGAATCACCGAGCATAATTTCCTTAGAGATTTTTGTTTTCAAGTGGTAGATAATGTCTTGAAAATAAATCAAAGCCCAAATTTTGGCTAAGGCCTCGAGTTCTGTTACTGAGTAGTTTCTCTCAGCTTTGATAAGAGCATGACTAGACTATTGGTTGTTGCTTACTATTCTACTCCTGCAACAAGACAGCACCAATGCCAATTTTACTTGTATCAGTCATCGAGGTAGACTTTTTTGTGAAGTCGAGAAACTTGAGAACAGGAACTGATGCTAACTTATTCTTAAGTGGGACAAATACTCTTTCCTGGTCGCAAGTCCACTCAAAAAGGTCATCCTTTTTAAAAAGCCAAGTAAGTGGTGTAGGAATGATTAAGAAACCAGAACTGAATGTGTGGTAAACTCCAGCTAGGCCTATGAAGGAGTGAGCTGTATCTGCCTTCTTAGCTCCAGGGAAATTCTGATTGGCACAGAGTATGGACTCATCTATCTTTACGTCATCCTGGGTCACTATATGACCCAGAAACTTTTTCTCTTTCCCATGAAACTGATATTTGGAGAACTTGATTTTGAATTTAGCTTTGACTAATTTAACCAATACCTGCTGAAGTTTTATAAGGTGTAAAGGTATGTCTTGAAACACAATGAAATCATCTTGGTAAATCATAAGAATGTTACGTAAGATGTTATGTTTTTATTATAATCATAACCAAGCACTAAACTTGTAAGGGTCATAAAGTACTCCAGAGTTGAGTATGCTAAAAGGTATAATATACCTGATCAGAGATCAGTAAGGGTAAAGAGTATAACAGAGGTAGAGTTAGGAAGGGTGGTTGATGTCCAAGTGGATATCATTCAATTCTTCAAGTGGACCACAGAAAACAATATTAAGTTCAATAAAGAGAAATTTCAATTACTGTGTTTTGGAAACTTGAGGAAATTAAAACTATATCAGAGTATAAAACAAATTCCAATCACACAATAGAGCAGAAAACAAATGTGAAGGACCTGAGAATGATAATGTCAGAGGATCTCACTTTCAAAGAACACAACAATGTATCTATCACATCTGCTAGAAAAATGACAGGATGGATAATGAGAACCTTCAAAACTATGGATGCCAAGCCCATGATGATTCTCTTCAAATCACTTGTTCTCTCTAGGCCTGGAATATTGCTGTACACTAACAGTGCTTTTCAGGGCAAGTGAAATTGCTGACCTAGAGAATGTACAGACAACCTTCACAGCATATGTAAAAACGATAAAATACCTAAATTACTGGGGACAATTGAAGTTCCTTGACTTGTATTCCCTGGAATGCAGGTGAGAGAGATACATGATAATACACACTTGGAAAACCCTAGAGGGATTAGTACCAAATTTGCACATGAAAATCACACTCTTCGAAAGCAAAAGACTCAGCAGGCAGTGCAACATCCCCCAGTGACAAGCAAAGAAGCCACAAGTACGCTAAGACATAACACAATAAGTATCAGGGGCCCAAGACTGTTTAACTGCCTCCCAGAATACACAATGAGGATTACTAATAGACTTATGGCTATCTTCAAGAAGGCGATGGACCACAAACATTATACGAACCACAGCCTGGCTGGTCAGTACCTGACCAGCAGGGCTTTTGGTTTGTATGTCAGTTTATGTGCAGCCAGCAGTAACAGCCTAGTTGATCAGGCCCTGGTCAACCATGATGCCTTGTCACAGACAGAGCCGTGCAGCCATTGACCCCAGAAACCCTCTCCAGGTATACTCCATATTATTATTGGTGTAAAAAGCTGCTGCCGACTAAAAATCAAAGAGGGAGTCTGTGTTAAAGGTGGGGCCATCAGCAAGGAGGGAAGGTAAAGTTAAACTGCTAAGTTGGTAAACTAGACTGTTGCTATCATATGACTAAATATTATTGGCCTGCTCCTTAACCCAAATAACATCCTTCTGAACTGATAATGACCAGTTAATGTGAAGAATGCTATCACTTTTTTTTACTCTGGTCATCAAGAGTAGTCTGCCAAAACAGTTTGTAGAAGGTCAAGTGTTGAAATTTTTTTATTACCAATGTTCTTCTACAGGTTATTCAGAACTGGCAAAGAGAAATGGTCGAGGACTGTACAGGCATTTACCTTCCTGTAGTTGATTATAGGGCACCATGTTCCATCCTCAGTGGCATACCTAAGGTATGGCACGTGCCCTGGGCACCAGTTCAAGGAGGGCACCACTGAACAATTTCTATTAAAGTCAGACAAGATATCCTCAGATTCTGAAAAAAGAATTTTCTTCAGATGTATGATCTGTCTTTAATTGTCATGGGTGAGAAGTACTAGGATGGCTAGATTGTTAAACCACAGTGCTGGGAGCTACATGACAACATACCTCACAGTACCTCTGTTCAGTACCAAGTTGCAGTAAAACCATTCTCCAGCACAAGCTAGGGAGGTAGTCTAGAATTTTTTTAAAAAATCTGTGAAGCTTAATGTTCTTATTATCTGTGTCATTTCCTTATTTCAGAGCATTGTGTAAGAAGGCCATGAAACGTTTCTTCAAGAAGAAGAATGAAAGTGGAGATGAAGACCGGAAGAGATGAAAGTTGTAGCACGGGAAGCCAAGAAGTCGAGCAAGTTCTTCGTGTCCTTCTTTGAAAAGACCGGGACAAGTTGTTCAACACATTCCATGGAGTCACCTGCACCTCCTACAAGTTTGTTAGAATCAGATGGCAGATGAAGTACAAATGTGTCACAAACCAACGAAGAAGTCAAGCTATATCCTAGTATGACGAGATTATTAGTGAGGCTGTCAGAGAGAATGTTGGCATGACAGGAGGGGAAGACGATGGTTGTGGTGATGATGCTGAGTTTATTGATGAGATTTGACCTAATGAGATTGAACCTCATGACACTAAGCCTAGTGAACTGGATGGTATCAAAGAACCTCAAACTCTCATACAAGAAGTGACTGAACAGCATGACACTGGACTTCTGAGGGTCGACAAGGATACTGGAATAGCAATTCTGCCTGATTTGCTGAGAGCAGAAATAATAAAGTAGGGATCGAAGTACTTCTAGCCTTCTTTATTTCCGGTCAGACCAGTCGTCATTGTAGCAGGGAAGTGGATTCAACCAGTTGAAAACATCTGAAAGGGTAGTGCTTCACACAGTGGAAAGAAATAGAAAGAAATTTAGCTGAAAACGGAGGAGTTATTGACGCGGAACTTCAGCCACAGATTGAGAAGGAAAAGAAGTGGCTTAATATCTTGAGAATCCTTCACTGCATAAAATTCCTTGTAACTCAGAATCTGGCTTTGGAAGGGCAAAGGGAGTCACTTTAGCTGGACGTTGACTCCAACGTGGGAAATTTTCTTGGCTTCCTGAAACTACTTTCCACCTTTGACCCTGTCATGAAAAAACACCTCACTCTTCCGGAATAAATTCATCCACATGATTGCATCTACTGCTCACCAGAGTTTACTCAGAAGCTTTCATAAAGCCAAGTACTATGGTCTCATGTTCAACTCGTCTCCTGCTCAGCCACACCGTGAGCAGATATCAGAAGTAGTGAGGTACGTGGAAGCTGATTTTAAGAGGAAAACAGAAAACAGTCTGTATTAGAGAGTCCTTCCCTGGTTTTATCCAGATAAGCCAGAAGGATGCTGAGAGTTTGGTTGAAGATATCTTAAAACTGGTAGAGAAGGACGAAATGGAGCTACAAGACTGTCATCCACAATGCTATGACAATGCTACTGTGATGGTGGGACACAGAAGTGGTGTTCATGAAAGAATAAGTGAGGAAAACAACCTGGTAGCATTTATGAATTGCACCAATCACCCAGCTTGATAAGTGTACCTGAGCCCAGCAGTATGTAATGATGGTCACTTTTTTTTTTCTTTTTTTTTTTGAACCATCGAATTTCTCTACGTGTTCTTCTCTCGTTCAACACAGAGCTGGGAAAAACTAAAAAACGCCGTGCCTGAGGTTAATTGGACACTGAAATTAGGTGGAGTGGAAGGACAAAGGGAGTGATGCCAATCAACAAGTACCTTGAGGAGATACTTCAAGTTCTCCAGGACATAATATAAACAATGAAAACGAGAGCAATGAAAACAAGAAGTGACGCAAGACAGTTGTAACTGCATACTGAATTACGATTTTCTGACTTTGCTAGGATTTTGGAACAAAGTGTTCATTTGCTCTGACCGTATTCAAAAGAGGCTGCCGGATCCTAGCATGAACTTCCACGATGCTGCTCTGGATTTGAAAGCCTCCGAGATCATTTTGATGATGAAGAAGTGTTGGTCAGTGAGTCACTTGAAGAAGGACTCGGTCTGTCAGGAATGGCATACTGAAGTCAATGTATTTTGTCTTTAAATAAAATATACTTTAAATATAGGGGGTTGTAGGAGAAAATTTTCAAAGAGCTTCAGGGAAACCTTGAGTTTTCCCTGAAGCAAGTTTATTCTTTTCTCTGAGGATGAGGGTCCCCAGGACAGTTCTAGAGATGGTACCTCCCTTTACTCACATTAGCTCACTAACACACTGCTACTAGTAAGTAAAAAACATAAATATTTATAAAGAGAAAGGCTCCATGACACCCCCCTTCTGCAGGCTGCTCAAACTGTAAGCTGTACAAGTACTCTCTCAAAACTTAAACAGGCCTCTGCACACTAGGTCCTTACAGGTAAACATGAGAGCACTTAAACCAATAAAATAACCTATGGTATAGTATCAAAAACACAATCCATACAAAACAAGCCGTGACGTCTTAGGACATCTTGCTGCAGGTGCTGCGCTCCACAAACTGACACTCACACACCTCACTCTCCTCACCTGGGCACTCTGACTGACCAGGAATAATACGCGTCCAGTTTCAGTACAAATCCCGGAAAATGACATTATATATGGAGCGTTTTTTATAAACAATATTCACCAACACACTGCGTGTGTTGGTGAATATTGTACCAACACACGCAGCGTGTTGGTACAACGAGAACTTACTCAGTCCGTAGTCACAGTAACGATAGAACTAGAAAATTTTACGATTGTGGCAAGAAAGGACATTGCTTGAAACTGTTGGAGTGTTCAGAAACAACCCCCTTCCCTAGACAGTCCTCTGGGTAATGTACCATCTTGGAGTGTCAAGAACACGAAGTGTCGTATGCAACATAGTTTTCAAAGTACCATACCATATTGCCCTCTCCATAATGTGTACGATCATCACACTTCTCAGTGCTTTGGTCATATGGAAAGTATGTATAATGAATTTTCTCGTAGCCGTCACAGCCTGTCACAAAAGAAGTATTGGCTGAGAATGTAGTTCTGACAATAACCAGAACCCTTCTCAAGCATCGGGTTCAGTCACGCGCCCAAGTCAAACCGTCCATTTGTGAGAGAAAGTAGCAGTCAGTATGTCATTCCTATTCAGCATTCTCTCGATGCCTTATGCAGTCTCGAGGATAAGTCTCTCACTGGAGAAGATGCACCGCATGTCTTTGATGAAGACACTTTTGGGGATGAACTGGAGCAAGTATTCAGTGATAATAACGACTCACCTGCCTGTTTGCACGTCCATTCTAGTGCAACTATAGGTCACTTGTAGAAGCGTCTGTGGTCGATACACCGTTCTTGTGTTCATGAATTCTGGTGCAAAAGTCAACATTATTCATCCTAACCTCTTCAAGAATAATCAACTTCACTGTATTCTCCTTTTAGAACCTACTCGTGTGTCCACCCTTAGTGCAGTGGCTGGTTCCAATGTGCTTGTCAGAGGTCAGACTTTGATAATCCTCTCCATCCCACGTGTATTATTTACAGCTTCTTTTCCTTATTGTTGATCAGATCAGTTTCTCTGGTCATCTATTGGGATTTGCATTAATGTACGATCTCCTTATTGTGCTTGATCCAAACTAATGGCTTGCCTGAATCAATGATTTGGTAGTCTCATTCTGGAGCTATCAGCTTGGTTCCCAGATCTGCCACACTGCATCAGAAGTCCGGATTTAGTTTTTACAATCTTTTGCATTTTCAGTAACGTAACCAGTCAGTCAAGCATTGGTAACATTATACATCCTGTCTGGAAATTAATTTCCACAAGGGAAATCCTTGTAAGAAACAAGTTATGCCTTCTGTTGTTGACAAGTTATGCCTTCTATTGTTGATATCACAGGCCGTTTGCAGAAAGATGGTTCTGTTGCGGCTAATGCTCTCACTCGAGTGTCAGCTGGTGTACCTTGTGTTCCAGACGAACATTATGTAGTAGTTGACAGTGACTCACGCAGGATAAAGGGTTTGTTTGTCGAACCATTTCTGTATATTGTATAGAGATAACATGATCCATCTCTTCATAGTTAATACCGCTAGTCAGAGTGTCTGTCTCAGAGCGAACACCACCCTCATTGACCTTCTTCACTACCTGTTCAGGTAAGGGATGAGTTATCACCAGGCCAGTGGGTTGGTGCTTTTTCTCTTAAGGAGAGTTCATCTGTCCCACCGATAGATTAAGTCACGAGTTTGTTGCACATGTTGAACAAACGTCGAAGCACGATTGCTCTATCAGGTGAGTAGATGGGTTTAACTAATTTAGTGCTCCATTGTATTCCACTTGAACCTGGTACTAGGCCTACATACGCACCTGTATACAGATTGTCTCATTCGCAAATTACTGGAGCAGAAGAGTTAGTCATCCAGATGCCTGATGATGATGTCATCACATACAACAATTCACCCAGGAGTGCGCTATTGATCTTAGTACCCAAGAAAGGTGTTACTTGGTGCCCAGTGTTTGATTTTTGGAAGTTTAATGCTAAAACAATACTAGATTATTTCTCACTTCCTGTTCTAGGATATTTATTTTGTAACAGGGAGATAAAAAAGTCTTTTCAACCCTAGATTTGTTATAAGGGTTTTTGCATGAGGACAGCCAAGAGCTAACAGCCTTTTTTATTACTACAGAACATTTTCGTTTCCTCAGAATGCTTTTCGGTTTAAACTCTTCTCCTGTTACATTCTCGAGCTCATAAGAATAATAATAAAAACATCTTTATTTCTGCAAGTACATATACAAGGTATACAGGCCTAGATGACATCAATGATGTACTACTATATAGGAAGCCGCTTGTTATGCAGAACATTTAGGGAAAATTAGGTCAGTTATGTTCCAGGATGCGACCCATACCACTCGACTAACACTTAGGTACCCATTTTATACTGATGGGTAAACATGGGCAGCAGGTGTCTTATGGAAACACGGCCTAATATTATCCAGCCATACTGGGATTCAAACTCCGGACCTCAGTGTGTGTGAGCTGAGTGTGCGCTAGCGATCGAGCTACAGGACAAATATTTTGAAGTCACATAGGTAACGCCCTTGTGGTGCACTTAGACGATGTTTATTTTTGTATCTGAGGATGTAAATTTGGTGCTTGGTAAGCTTATAGAAGCTAATTTAAAGATAAAACTTTCTAAATGTCAGAGATCAATTTTCATGATTACACAGTCACTCCCAGAACACCTACGACTCATCAAAGTAAAGTAACTGTTGCTCAAAAATTTCCAACACCAACAACTGCTAATGCCATAAATCCTTTGTAGCTTTAAAATTTCCCTTGCAACTTGTTTCTGCTGCAGCTCCTCGAATTTGGACCTTCTATCAAGAATGAGCATTTCAGAATTTAAAAGACAAGCTAATATCTGCTCCTGTGTTACCAATTTTCCTGATTTTGGAAAACCTTTTTACTTGTCAACATATTCTTGTTGTGTCTTCACAGGGGCCGTCCTAGCTCAAAAGACCCGTAGCAAATATAACCCAGTTACATTTGCTAGTTGAGTCCTAACCAAGGTTGTTATACCATACTCAGTTATACCATAACTGAGCAAGAAGCACTCAAATTAAGTCTTGACAGATCATGCTCCACTAATCTCATTGTTCCTATATACACCGCCTATTGTTCAATTAGCGAGATGGTCTTTGACCATAGAAGAGATCAGTCCCACTTTTGCACATTTGCCAGGCAATCAGATGTAGTTACAGATGCATTATCTCAACACAATAGTGCAGTTACTGTTGATACTTCGTTTGGTGCAGAGGACATAGAGAATGCTCAAAGAACGGATCCAATATGGTCTGGTGTGATTAAATTCCTGCTGAAGGAAGATAGAATCTTCTTGGTGACACCACCAGCTCCCGTCAATGACTTTGTGATGAACCAAGATTTGCTGTACTGCATAGCTGAACTTGGCACTCCTAGCCGAAGAGTGCATTAGCTAGTTATTCTAACGTCATTAATGAATGTAGTCCTGCAGCTAGTTCATGATGTTCCAGGTGTCGCACACCCTGGTATGTATCGTTCTGTTAAACAAGCCAGATTGAAATATTTGAGGTCTCATATATTAACAGATATTTCAGAGTACGTTAAGAAATGCAATGTATACATGCAACATAAAGACAATGTTGGAGATGCAAATCCTATTCAAGTATATTCCACTACTTGTTAACCTTGAAAAAGAGTATCGTTTGATTTATTAACTAATATCCAACGTTCCCTCCAAGGCAATAAGAATCAGTATGTGTGATGGTACATCATATCACACGATACTGCGAGTTTGTACCAATCACACATTATGTCTTTTAACTGCGTTAAAAAGACCTTATAATTTTTAGGCATACTACTTCCAAGTCCCTAGTAACAGATGATATAAGTGAATTCTCTAATGAGAATTTTAAAAGTTGTTGTGTACTTTGCACAAAATCACTACGTCTACAATAGTTCCTCATTATCCTCTCAGTAATGGTTTAGCTGAAAG
>NC_069439.1:25439952-25482452 GCF_026875155.1 Cherax quadricarinatus
CCCTCCCTCCCTACATCATTTGCCAAACTATTCCCCTTGCTGACAACCTATGGTTTGAAGAAATACTTCCTAACACCCTTTTTGACTCATCTGAGTCTTCAGCTTCCAATTATGACCACTTATTTCTGTGTCCCATCTCGGGAACACCTGTCTTGTCCACCACATATATTCCTCGCAGTATTTTATATGTCGATGTCATGTTTTCCCCTAACCTCCCGTCCTCCAGTGTCGTCAGGCCGATTTCCCTTAACTTTCTTCGTAGGACAATCCCCTTAGCTCTGGAACTAGCCTTGATGCAAACCTTTGCACTTTCTCTAATTTCTTTATGTGCTTGACCAGGTGTGGGTTCCAAACTGGTGCTGCTACTCTAGTATGGGCTTCACATACACGGTATACAGAGCCTTGAATGATTCCTTACTGGGTATCGGAATGCTATTCTCAGGTTTGCCAAGCGCCCATATGCTGCAGCAATTATTTGGTTAAATGTGTGCTTCTAGAGACGTGCTCGTGTTATACTCACCTAAGGTCTTTCTCTTTGAGTGAGGTTTGCAGTCTATGGCCTACTAGCCTATACTCTGTCTGCAGTCTTCTTTGCCCTTCCCCGATCTTCGTGATTTTGCATTTGGAGGGTTAAATTCAGGAGACAGTTGCTAAACCCACGCATCAGCCTGTCCAGGGTCTCTTTTTAGTCCTCCCTGACCTCACTGATGTAATTAATCCCATTAGTTCAAAATCATCTGCAAAGAGGGACACTTCAAGTCTAACCCTTCTGTCATGCCAAATTACCAATACCAAAATAGCATGGTCCTAGGACTGACCCCAGTGGATCTCGCTTGCACAGGCGCCCACTGTGATACCTCACACATACCATGACACACTGTTGCCCCCTGTCAGTATTTTCTGATCCACGCAGTGCCTGATCCTCTAGCTTTGACAAAATCTTTGTGAGGAACTGTGTCGAAGGCCTTCTGCCGTCCAAGAAAATTTCAATAACCCCCCCCCTTTCGTGTCTTAATTCTGTTACATTGCAAAAAACTCCAGTAGGTTTGGACACAGGATTTTCCTTCCATGAATCCGTGCTGGTTGTCGTTTTAATCTTGTCGTTCCAGGTGCTCCACTACTCTCCTCCTGATAATCTTCTCCATGATTTGCATACTATACAAGTCAGTGACACTGGTCTATAGTTTAATGCCTCGTTTGTCTCCTTTCTTAAATTTGGGTACTACATTTGCCGTCTTTCATACCTCAGGTAGTTGCCCAGTTTCATGGGATGTCTTGAAAATTGTGGTTAGTGGAACACACAGTGTCTCTGCTCTCTCTCTAAGCACCCACGGAGAGATGTTCGGTCCCACCGCCTTTGAGGTATCAAGGTCACTTAGCAGCTTCACCTCCTCCTCGGTTGCATGTATTTTATCCAACACTTGTTGGTATATCCCATGTTGGTGTACCCCTCTGTTTTGTCTTCCCAGTGTCCTTTCTGTATCCACTGTAAATACTTCCTAAATCTTGTGTTGAGCTCCTGACATACCTCTTGGTCGTTTCTTGTGAGCTTCCCTTCTTTCCTCAGCCTGTTTACCTGGTCCTTGACTGTTGTCGCACTGTATATGGGGAAGCCGGATGCATAGTTACCTTTGATATACCTTTGAAGAATTTCGAGAGTATATCTACTCTCTGAGCCCGGCCATGTGCCAGGCTTCTCTGGTGCTCGCCTGGTCAACCAGGCTGTTGCTGCTGGAGGCCCGCTGCCCCACATATCCATCACAGCCTGGTTGATCTGGCACCTGCTGAAGATACTTGTCTAGTTTCCTCTTGAAGGCTTCAACACTTGTTCCAGCAGTGTTTCTGATATCTTCTGGTAAGATGTTGAAAAGTCTGGGACCCCGGATGTTGATACAGTGTTCCCTTATTGTCCCCACCGCACCCCTGCTCCTCACTGGCTTTATTTTACACTTCATCCCATATCTCTCGCTCCAGTATGTTGTTATGGCTGTGTGCAGATTTGGGACCAAGCCTTCGAGTACCTTTCAGGTATATATTATCACGTACCTCTCTCTCCTCCGCTCCAGTGAGTACATGTTGAAGACTTGCAGGCGTTCCCAGTAGTTTAGGTGCTTTACTGGCTCTATGTGAACCGTAAACGATCTCTGTATTTGTTCCAGCTGCGATATTTCTCCTGCCCTGAACGGAGCCGTCAGCACTGAGAAATATTCCAAGTGAGGGAGCACTAGCGACTTGAAGAGTGTCACCATCGGCATTGTTTCCCTTGTTTTGAAAGTTCTGAATACCCACCCAGTCATCTTCCTGGCTGTCGTGATCTTTGTCTTGTTATGGTCTTTAAAAGAAAGGTCCGCTGACATAATTATTCCTAGGTCTTTCACGTGTTCCTTACGTTCTATTTGGTGACCCTCTTGAGTTTTGTATATAGTGCTCCTTCTGAGTTCTTCATTCTTTCCTTACCTAAGCAGCTGGAACTTATCACCATTGAACGTCATATTGTTTTCCATTGCCCACTGTGCAGAGGCACTGGAAGAAACAGGCGGAGCCTCAGCACCTGAAGCAGGTGACGAAGCATCACCAGCAGAATGTACAGGGGAATGGAAAAGTCTGGAGAATGGTCCAATAACGAAGCTGAGTCAGAGCAAGATGCAGTAGCAAAAAGGGGCCTTGGAGGAGGAGGGGGTTCATGGAACGAAGACTCCATGATGGTGGTACTTCTTTCTTATTACTTTAAGAAAAAAAAAAGAAAGGAGCAGTGGAGGGACAGTTCCTCCCTTCATCCCTTCGAAACCGCCAGCAGAGTAGATGCAGCGTGGAACACGTGCCGTACCCTACCCTTCATGCCAGTAAACAAGAGCTCAGGGATAGTAACCTCACATCTACTGAGCCACCTTGGCAGACAAAAGAGAGAATGGTCAGACGCCCACCACAAAGCATACCTCCTACGGTTGACACCTTCCAGAACCACCTACCTAGAAACCATAACGCCAGAGGGGAGGGCCCCAGAGACTACAAACAGGATTGAGAAAAGGAAGGGGAATGGGGAGGACGGGATAGGGAAGAGGGCATTGGGGGGTAATTAGGTTCGATCTGAGAGACTAAAAAGGTCTAATTCCTCAAACCAAGAGCCTCTTCTTCGCGCTAAGGAGCCCCCCTTCCCCTTGAAGAGGTGGTTTTGGATAAATGAATTTTACACTACGAAATAATAGTAGTACATCCCTGGACGGCATGTGTGTGTTTTACACACACGGGATAATAGTAGTATCTCCGTGGATGGTGTGTTTTATACTCATATGATAAAAAATTGGTACTTCCCTGGAAGCTTGGTATCCATTAAGCCGCTATTATATGTGGGAGTATGACCAGCGAGGTCCCTGGTACCTTACAACCTGAACTATACCTGGGAGTATGACCAGAGAGGTGAATATGTGTGTGTGTGTGTGTGTGTGTGTGTGTGTGTGTGTGTGTGTGTGTGTGTGTGTGTGTGTGTGTGTGTGTGTGGTGTGTGTGTAAGAGTGTTGTAATGGGGTGTGTTGTGTTGGAGAGGAGATGGAGGATATTATCAGAAGAATCTTTAGTAGAAGCCTGTGGCTTGAAGTTTGGCTCATGCTGGAAAGAGGTTCCATACCCAGATGCACCAAACTCGTGCCTAAATGGGAGATATGAAAATACAATGAAGGTTGGTTACATAACTCAGCCACTCACCTTGGGTTGTCCAGACTCAACAGGACTTGTGATGAATGGTTTTGAAAAACCGACAAGTTGAAGATTGAGACACCTATGCAGCATATGGGAATCTTTATTCAGGAAACGTTTCGCCACACAGTGGCTTCATCAGTCCAATACAAAGAGGAAGGTGTAAGGAGAGGAGGAGTATGAGGTAATCAGTCCCTCAACCTGGAGTCGATGTGTTCAGTCCATCAATCTTGTAGAATGTCACATTCTACAAGATTGATGGACTGAACACATCGACTCCAGGTTGAGGGACTGATTACCTCATACTCCTCCTCTCCTTACGCCTTCCTCTTTGTATTGGACTGATGAAGCCACTGTGTGGCGAAACGTTTCCTGAATAAAGATTCCCATATGCTGCATAGGTGTCTCAATCTTCAACAGGACTTGCTTAGCACCAGTGGTAACTTAAATCCTCCTGAGGAACCTGGTTTTATTTTATCCTTTTAAAGAAATTATGGTATTCTGAAACCTTAAAAGAAGCTCCCACACTGGCTTCTGCATAGAAAATCAGGCCCGGCTGCTGATGGAGATGGCAATAAGCGGAGCTAGTGGACATTAAGAAAGCAGTGGTGTATATATTGTACATCATGACAGCACAGGAGCATATATCTCTTTGTACAGCTTGTATTGCAGGGCTGTACAGGACTTGATTTGTTGTCCACGCTTTAAGGGAGATCAATCCTTCTATGCAACAGCAAGCACAAGTGACACAAGTGGGCAGTACTGCCCTGGCCTTTGATGTATCAAAGACAAGGGCAATACCGCTATATAGTACACACTGCCTAGGGGGTAAAAATTTACACTTACGGAACTTGCATGGATATACGTATATGCATGGTGTTGACCACACTGACTTCGATATTTGAGGGTTAACTAGCTGTTAAGCGTTTGAGTACTGATGCCAGTTTCATCGAGGAGACAGAGAGTGTGGTCAGTGAAGTAGTCGAGCAAGTCAAAGGTTGTGTCCATACCTTATTGTGAAGGTTCCGCAGCCCTATCAGACCCTCAAAAGATTCTGACAAACAGAGGTACTGTGATCCTCTAACCACCACAACACTTATGAAGCAGTTGAGTCGCTAGTAGAACCACCATGAAACGTTGGTGGGGGTTATAACTGGGGAACGACTGCTAGAATGGTGTGTAGCGAGTCGGCTATGAGTGGAAAGGGACCAGTGTAGGTACAGATGCTAGATTAATCGTAAGATCTTTTCATGATCTATGCTGCCCTTCTTATCGCGCAAGTGTCGGGTAACCCGAGCGAACTATCAAGGTTAAAAAAAACACAAAATTACACACCAATCGAGAAATCATTCAAACGACACTCATATGACCTTTAAAAGAAATAGTGAGGATTAAATGATGACATTACACTACTTAAGATCAAATCATGAAAGGAAGAATTTGCAGCATTAAAACCTAAACAAGAGTGAATGTGAGGGAAAAGTTCAATAGATAGGAATAGAGAGGGAGTAATAGTAACAATAGTTTCATTGCCGGCTACTTGTTAAAGGTAGGGTAAGTCAAGCTCCCCCCTTTCCCCTTTTTCCCCCTAAAACCGAAAGTGTAGTTTATTCCCGGCTCTTGTTAAGGTAGGGTAGTCAAGCTCCCACTACCCCCTCCCCCTCCCTCTTTCCCCCCCCCGAAAGGTGACGTGTGGGGCTCTGGTCAACAGTAAATCACTTGACTCACAGCCCCCAAACACTATGTAAGTACATGCCTGCCTTGTATTCTAGTGGATTTATTGGTTAAAAGCGTCACTTTTGACCAATAATAAACTTAGTCCTTTCAGTCTTGCTCTAGGTTGACTGTTGTAAAAATTTCACCACATCTTTTGGGTATTGTATTTACCAGGGAGAGTGATTTCTTAAGCAGTGGGTAACCTGTCTATCTTTTCAGCTTGGATGACGAGAGGGTCACCTGTCAATCAACGAGGAGAACAGATGGAGAAGGACTAACGTCAGAGACTTCCCCATTTTGGGATTTAATTACCTGTGCCCCTGTAGAAAATTGCAGGACGTAACCCCACATCATTGCAGCGGTAAAGAACCGGGTTTCCTGTCACCGGGATAGAATACTCAAGGCTCTATCTATTTGTGAAGAACTAGCCGTGGGTCGTAACCAAAAACTGCGACCCCCCCCCATCCAGCAACGGCTACATTTTCAACAACACAGGGTCCCCAACCCCAGACACCCCTATATATATTACGTTAAATTTTAGTTATTTTATATTTTTAAATTTTCTTTAAAATGTAGGATTAATATTCATATTTAAGTGTTTTATATTTTAAATTTTATATAAAAAAGTGTTTATGTTTGTCTGTTATTTTTCTTTTTCTATTCATAATTTTCTGAGGAGGAGCCACCCTTTGTATACTTCTGAATTGTTACAGGGCTGAGTAAGCCTTCACAAGTGGGGGCCTTGCCAGGATCAAACTCTACTGAATAAAGGATTCAACTCCATCTCGAATTACCATTGGAACTTCACGCCGCATACCACAGACGGTTACCACCAGCCATGAGTAATCTTCTCTATGGTAGGACTACGTACAGGTATTTAAAAGATTTGGTGATTGTTAGGGTCTCAATTTATTGTAAGTCAAGTCAGGCAGGATATAATATTTAATTCTGCCACTTTGAGCTTGAAACATTTTGGGGAGGATTAGACTCAGGGACCCGAGATTTCCAGTGGAAAATTTGTTTCATTGAGCTCTTTATTATATCAAGGGAAACTGTCATGGGAACACTCTTGATTTGTTGGTGAGAAGATTGGATGGTCAAGGGCCCCCATTCAAATTTACTGTTTGCTCGGAGCCGGCATAGAACCTTCGTTTTCATTAATACATTTTTTTAAATTTGAAAGGGATCGACCCCTCTGGTTTATTTACAGTTTGAGTGGAGCAGGAATTGAACCCTCCGTTTTCTTTAATACCCGTTTCATTTCCCTGATGTTTAAGTTATTCTTGCAAGCATGGAGGAATCCCATTTTTGGGAATGAAGCTGGAAGTAAGTTGGAATAACAGGGAAAAATTTAGAATCTTTCATTAGTGCTAGATCCGGGAAAAGATTTGAAAGAGAGAATTGAGAGAGAAGAGAGACAGAAAGGGAAAAGAAGAAGGGGAGAGAGAGAGAATCGAAAGAGAAGAGAAAAAGGGAGAGAGAAAATCGAAAGAGAAGAGAAAAAGGAGAAAGAGAACCTTGAAAGACAGGAGAAAAAGAGAGAGAGAGAATTGAAAGAGAAACCCAAGAAAGACAGTTGGAAAAAGAGAGCGCAAAGACAAAAAGAGCATGATAGACTTGATCGTGAGGAAAGAGCTAGAAACATGAGTTAATGAGAGAAAAGGATCGCGAGCTCGAAAAATCTCGCCTTAATTAGAGAATAAAAAGTTAACTTTACACAAAAAATTAGAGGAAGGAGTAATGGAACAACGTGCAGCTAGTGCACATATTCCAACACCTAATTTCCCTTTCCCCTTCACAGAGGGGGAAGACATAACTTCATACATTATCAGGTTTGAAAATACCGCTACCCTCTGTGAATGGCCTGCTGACACCTGGGCTACCAGGTTAGGAATGTTATTTTCTGGTACACCCTTGAATATCTATGCAACTTTGTCGCAGGTTTATATATGTAATTAAAACCCTACTGAAGAAGGCAATCCTTAAAGCATAAAAAAACCCACTAATTCTTACGGGAAAAGATTTCAGGTATGCCACCTTACAGCCTGGCCGAATTTTCAAGCAGTTACAGGTAACACTCTTTCGTTTGTTCGACTTTTGGATAGGAGTTCAGGAATTGATCACGTTTGAATCTCTTCGAGACTTCATGGTTGCTGACCAGTTTCCTACAGCTCTTCCCATCAGATACGAACATTCAAGAGAACGTAAACCTGATTAAAGCTGAGGAAGTTGTTTGAGGCTGCTGACCTGTTGCTGAGGCTCAAAATTTCCCATAAAGACCTAAAGGGATCGAACCCAAAGGGCAAGGGTTCATCAGACCTTAAGAAATCAAAGCCCTAGTGGAAAGTAAAAATGACTTCTTTTTTTCCCTGTTTGTCATTTGTGTGGTGTTAAGGGACATAAACGTCCAGATTGTTTCTAAGAAGTCAAAAAGTTGGAAGATGTTTTAAAGACTGTAATGACCAAGCACCTTCTGTTCAGGAACATTTAAATTGACTTAATGTATCTACCATTTACGAGACACTGGATGCACATGTATAGTCATTATGATAAGCTGTTCCCTAATTTTAAAAGAAACTCATTCCTCTGCTATACTTTCAGACTACTTGGGCCGTAGGGGACACTTTTCCTACCATCCGTTGTTACATTAGGTCTAAATGGTTCACAGGTTGGTCTGAAGCCGTACTAGCCCCCATCCTTTCTTGCTCCGTACTAATAGGTAATGTAAAAGGTGCCATTCTTCCTTCTGAGGTTGACCTTTCATCACCAAAGATGGATATAAGTGTTTCAGATCCTTTCCCTGTGGTCAGAGAAGCCCTCAAAAAGTTCAGATGAGACAATGTCTCGCGATATTCATGTGGGATTAAAACCAGTGATGTACTCTCGAAAGCGAGGAAGTAGGACACCGGTTCACTTGTTAGATGAAAGTGAAGATATCACCTCCAAACCCCATAAATGTCTTGACTAGGGCTCGGACAAAGCCCAGGCTTCTCCTACTGTCCATCCTTTGATTTTCCCTTACTTTAGCCTTTAGATATATCGAAGGACTCCCTTTTTCAAGTTACAACGTAATTGCCCTTCTCTTCAGAATTGCCCTAATGCCGCTAAACAAAATCAAGTTATCCAAAGGAAAATTTTCATAATAAATTTGAATATATAAAAGGTATCTTGTACAAAATCAGTATTCAAATTAAATTCAGATGAGATAGACTATTCCATCTTAGTTGTTCCAAGTCAATGCAGAGAGGGCTGTTCTTAAAATGGTCATGACCTGCCAGTGGCCGGATATTTCTCGCATCGTGAAACCCTTTAAAAAAAATTAGGGAAACTATTTTTGGCCAAAAATGTCTCAGATATACTACCTATTGTAGATCGTTGTAAAAATTTGCCAACTGTCATCCTCCGAGGTACAAGGCGAGTACCTATGGCAAAATGCTATCTTTACGGTACCTTTTGAAAGAGTTGCTATTGACATCGTTGGTCCTTTATCTCCACTTTCATCTGGGGGACATAGATATATATTAAAAATTAGTTGATTATGCTTCGAGTTTCCTGAAGCCGTTCCCCCCTTTAAAAATCATAACTACTACAGAGGTGGCTGAAGGGCCCCTTTTTTCCATCTTCTCCAGAGTGGGCATCCCCAAAAGAAATTTTGTCTGCCGTGGGAACAATCACATTGACTTAATGCAACATCTATACCAACTTCTGGGGAGGAAGGGCCCCTCTTCACCACCCCTATCATCCCAGCGTAATGGGAGGATTGAGCGCCAGCATTCGTTCTCAAGTCCATTTTAAGGAAACTTTGCTCCCTTAAACCCAAGGAGTGGCATGTTACTTAAAACCCCGTGCTTTGTTTGCCATGAGGGGAAATTCCCAGTGACTCTTTGGGGTTTTCCCCCTTTTGAACTTCTCTATGGTAGACAGGCCAGAGGCCCCTTGTCCCTCCTTCAAAGACTTATGGGTAATGAGGAGATGAGTGCTGGGTTCAGTCTTCTTACCAGTTTCTCCTTGACCTTAGATCTAAACTTGAAAGGGGCCTCTGACATTTGTTTCGAAAAACCTAAGCTTGTCAATGGACCAGTACAAAAACCTATTTTGATTCCAAAAGTCAGAGGAGAAGTTTTAAAGTAGGGGGTGAAATTCTGGTCTTTTGCCTATCAAGTTTAAATAAATTAAATTAGTAGCATGGAAAAGGGCCATATAAATATTAAAATTTGTGGGAAAGTTGACTACCTCATAGAATTTAAGGGGAAACCTAAGCTTTATCATATCAACATCTTAAGAAAAAATTACGGGAAAAAATTCGGTTAACTGCCTTAATAACTTTGACTTAGTTTTCCAAACGAACTTGATAAGACAACTGAAGAAAGTAAAGTTGCGTAATTTACACCTTAACTTAGACTATGATGAACTACATGACTTGGTGACTCTTGACCACTCGGGCAACCACATTATATTAATGAAACTTTGGATGACCATAAGAGACATGAACTACTTCAATTTTGGTAACTTTTCAGACGTCTTTACTGATATTCCAGGTGTTACCTCCCACGGTAGTCCCTAAGATTGACTTAGTGACGGCAATCCTATCAAACGGAAATTTATACCCCGTTCCAGTTCACCTTAGGGATGCATTTGACCAGAGGTAGACAAAAATTTTAAAACTAAAGATATTGAACCTTCAGTATCTTCATATTGTTCACAGTAGTCATGGTTAAGAAGGAGGATAATTCATATTGATTGCTATTGACTTCAGAGGCCTTAATGCTATAACTCGGTGGGATGCTGAGCCTATGCCCTTAATAGATAGCGATCTACACAAATTTTATGACACTTCCTTCTTTTCAGAGATTGTATTGCGCAGGCATATCATCAAGTATTGTTTGATCCTTCTTCTAAGCAGTACACCGCTTTTCCTACACACCAAGGACTGATGCAATATAGAACTATGCCCTTCGGGTTTTTTTAACTGCCTGTGCTACCTACGTGGGAAATGGATGAGAAAGGTCTTGGGTAATATGCCAAACTTTCAGTTTATTTGATAACATTTAGTAATGACATCCCGTGGGGCGAACATATCCAAAAAATTAACATCAGTTTTGGTAGGTTACGCTCACATGGGCCCCACTGCCCAAACCGAAGAAATGCTTCCCTTTGGGGATAACAAGATTAGATATCTTGGGACTGATACTTTCTAATAACTCTCTGCAGCCCCTCCCATTAAAATCAAAACTTTACTAGAATTTAAAATTCCCCAAACCAAGAAGCTCATGGTAGCTTTCTTGGTTTGTAAATTTTTATGCACGGGTTTATCCAAAACTTACTGATCTTACAGGCATCTTATCCGACTTCCTTAAAAAGGGCTGTGAAGGAACCTCTTGAACTTCCGACGTAGCCGGGAAAAGTTTAAGGGGATTAAAAGTATCTTTTCGAAAGACCCTATACTTAAGATTCCAGATATTAATAAAACATTTTGTTTAAGAATGATGCCTCCAATACTGGCTTAGGTGCGGTGTTACTACAATACCTTTATGTACTCCCTTTCCCCGTATGCTTCCTAAACCGAAACTCCTTCCCACAGAAACGAGATACTCCACCATAGAAAAGGAATGTTTGGCCCTTGTGTGGGGTATCTCCAAACTTAAATTTTATTTCTGGGAAAAGAATTCATTTTAGAAAACGGACCCTAAACCTTTGATATACCTTTGAAACTTTTAAGGGAACCAACAGTCGCCTTTGAGGGGACATTGGGCACTCCAGGTTTTTAAGTTCCATTTGTGTATATCAATGGTTCATCCAATTATTTCTCTGACTGGTTAAGTCGTGACAGTCAGTAGAAGATTTCTTGCCTTAGCGACTTCCTTATGTTAGAACTTTTTCCTCGCCTATCTTCTTATACTCCTTGACTATAAGTCTTGGTATGGGGGATGTGAGGGAAAAGTTCAATAGATAGGAATTTGAGAGGGAGTATATAGTAAAAAATAGTTTCTTGCCGGGTATTGTTAAGGTAGGGTAATCAAGCTCCCGCTATTCCCGCCTTTTTTTCCCCTCACCGAAAGTGTATTCATTGCCGGCTACTTGTTAAGGTAGGGTAAGTCAAGCTCCCCTTTCCCCCCCTTTTCCCCCCCCAAAGGGGAAGTTTTTTGGGGCTTTGGGAAAGTATCATCTGGACCACACTCCCCCTCTTATCCCCCCCCGATTAGTGGAGTTTGGGGGTTGAAACGTCACTTTACCACTAAAAAGTCCCCATATTGTTTGTTGCTGTTGTATTTCCTCTTTTGGGATTTATTTTAAAGGATACTTTAACCAATTAAACCTTTATCCTTTTTAGCTTGGTCAGGGTTACCCGTTGAAAAAAAATACCCAAAAATTCCCTTTTGGGTATTTACCCTTACCTTGGAAAGAGGACTTCCCCAAAGCAGTGGTAAACCTGTTATCTTCAGCGGATAAGAATACCCGGTCTATCACGGAAAAACAGATGGGGAAACAACTCCGAACTTCCCCCCTTTGGGTTTAAACCGTGCACCAAAACAGGGCAACCCCAATATTTAGCGGTGAAAAGAACTTTTCCTTTCATGGGATTTAAATTAATAAAGGGCTCTATTACTGTGAAAACACCCGGGGGTCGAAACCCAAAAACCTGCGCCCCCATCCCCCATCACAGAAAAGGCTACATTTCAACAACACAGTGTACCAACACCAGACACCCCTTTTAATTTAGCGTTGAATTAATTTACTTTTATTTTTTTCATTTTTCTTTTTTTTAATGTAGGATTAACTTTTCATATTTAAGTGTTTTATATTTTAAATTCTATTAATAAAGTGTTTATTTTTGTCGTTATTATTTTTTTTCTATTCATTAATTTTCTGGGGGGAGCCAGCCTAGAAATCTTACGAAGTTGTTACGGGGCTGATAAGCCTTCCGTGAAGCTCTTTTTAAAAACCCAAATTAACCCAAAAAACATGATAAAAAAAAAAGGAGTGGAATGAATACCACAGATCTGATGGGAGCCGAAAGTCAAGTGATGAAAAACCGGTCGGAAGGTACAAGTTACCCCCCCACGGGGGAAAAAAGGGGAAAGGGGGGGGCAGGGGGGAACAATGCCCCCCCACCCAACAAAAAAGCATACTGCCAACAAACTACCCCCCACCAGTCTTCATACTTCCACCACTCGTATTAATGAACTTTTCTCTCAACATATAAATGTACTGCTTTCCCTTGGTCGCATACTTAAGAATGTCAAAAATGGGGATTGCTGTAGTGGGATACAGCAGACATGAATGCAGTATAAGTAATTTTTTACTCTTTTCACCCAAAATGGCCTTTAAAAGTCAAAAACAATTTCAAGCAAAGGTACAAAATTTTACTGTACGCGTGCAAAATCTCACCACCGGGAATTCCCACCCCCCTTCCAAGTAAAAACCCCTCTACCCCCCCAAAATCAAAGATACACCAGAAAAGGGACCCCAAAAGGGTACAATCCTCTGCAGGGGAAAACGAATCCCTTAAAACATTGAAACCCAATTATAAGGGGCCCCAAGAAAACATGACCTCCAAACACGTATTTAAAACACCACTACGCAAGCAAAAAAAACGATTGGGAAATGCCTGTTTTCACCAAAAACTTCCAAACCATTTTAATCAAACAGACATGCAAAAATCACCCCCGTAGAAAAAGCACTAAAGCGAGGGATCTTGGAATCATCATTCAATTGTATATCCTATAATTTCAAAACCCGAAAAGCGACTTTTACAAAAATATTGAAACCCCTTGCAAAGAAACTTCATCGTTATCCTACATAGCAAAAAACCTAATTGCCCCTTCTGGGGACGTCCTTTCAAATCCAACTTTTTTTCAGCGTCAAATTAAAAATCCCTCCTGACCCTTCACTGTCTTCCAAATATATCCTCACTATCTGCTCGGTAGATCGTTTATATTTGAGACATTTCTGCCACTGTGTCGGAGAATGTATCAAATCAGATCGCACTATAAAGCTCAGTGTCTATTTTTCCATCGTGTAGGTATTTTTTTTGCCATTTATTCCCCGGTGCAGACAAAGAAAAAGTGAAGGGGGGTACTAGTGTCAGTTGGTCCTGTGCAGGCCCTTCCTCCAGCTTGGCTTGATCTTGATACTGTCAATAACTTCATGTGGGCAAAAGGGGACCTTCCTAATTTGCACCTTGGGAATCTTCTTCACCCCGAACTTGCTTCCCTGGAGCTGTTTGAAAACACGTTTAAGGGGCCACAAATTTTTGGAAATGCTTATACATGCCAGGGTCTTAAGTGGGGTTATGCAACATGACCTTGCATTCTAAAACCACTTATTTTTTAGCAACGACATTATAGTAGCATTTAAATTTTTGTTGCCTTTTTAAAAATTTGTTTTACTTCTGTAAAAAGAGATGGCAAGTCCCGTCTTAGTGACACAGAATGACGATCATAGATAGGAAAAGCCCGGGAAAAAACAAATTTTGAAAAAATAGACTCTTTTTTAAACTTTTACTATGCAAAGTGAAATGTGTCTCATATCGGGCTGGTTTCCCCCTTTCTTTATTTTGCCCGGGACACAGGCTTCTACGAGTCGCCCAGCTAAGCGGCAGTAGTGCCCACCCCTTCCCGTTGGTGGCAGACAATGTATACCTTTAAATTTTGGGGGCGTCAAAACCCTGTTTTGTGTGGTGTTTCCCAATATTGGGTGTCCGTGGCCTGGTGGCTAAAACAGCTCTCCTTTACACGGCGCCCTCTTCAAGGGGGGCTCCTTGGCGTGGTGAAGAGGCTTTTGGGTCGGGAGGAATTAGACCTATCGGTTTCTTCCTAGACCGAAAACCCAATTTCCCCCCCAAATTTCCCCCCCCCTATCCCCTCTCCCCCTCCTCCCCTTTTTTTCCTTTTCCCCCTCCTCCTCCCCCCCTCCTCCCTTTTGCCCTTCCCCCCTTTTTGTCCTTTGGGGTTTTTCCCACAGGCGGTAGTTCCTGGGGGGAGAAAAGGGTCCCCGGGGGCCATCTCATTCCCTTGAGTTCTTAGCGGTGGCGTAGTTTGCCGTGGGAATCTGGATCGCCTGGGATGTTCCCCATCCCCCTCCGGGACCCGGGGTGCTTTTGGGTGTCTTTGGGCGATGAGTGTATCTCTGGAAGCCACCTTTCGGATTCCGGGGGTGGTGGCGAAGGAGGGAGCTTTGTGGGGATACCGGCCGCCCTCTTTTGTCACCCAGGTGGGTCGGGAGATGTGAGGTTGCTATCCGGATTGTTAGTTTACTAGCATGATGGGTTTGGTTTATGGGCACTCGGGTTCCATGCTGCATCTGCGCTACTTTGCGGTTGCTGAGGTCCCTCTTGGGCGCGGAAGGGGATTTTGGCCCTTTTCATTCCTCCTAGGACAATCCCTCACGGTCCCCCTTTTTTTTTTTTTTTTTTTTTTTGTAGATTTTTCTTTTCTTTTCGTCTTTCTTTTTTTTTTTAAAAACAAAAAGAAAGAAGTAACCCTAACCATGGCAGCCCTAGTCCATGAACTGGTCCCCGGGGCCCCTTCTTGATAGCACCCGTTCTTGACCCCGCCTCGTCTTTGACCACTCTTCAGACATTCCTCATGCCTCTTACCTATTGCCGGTGCTGTACCTCACCCAGCTTCAGGTACTGAGGCTCGACTGACTCCTTCGATTTATCAGACCTTCGCTCTCCTCTGACTATTGTTCCGGCCTCTCCCTCTACGGTGCGGCAATTTCAAATCGGCCGACCCGTTCCACGTCGGACCAACTATGGTTCCCGCCTACTAAAACGTCACGCACATTACCTGCTGATGATACTATCTCCACTTATCACCTTCTCGTTCTTCTCAGAAACGATCGACACGTCCTTCACTACCTTTCCACGGCTCAGTTTCAGATGAACAGTGGACAAAATTCTTCAATTTTACGGACCAACTTCCTCTACTGCCTCTCTTTCTGACGCTGACCATAGTATTGGCAAGGCACTCCTACGCCATGTTGGTAAAGATATTCTTTTCATGCTCTAGAGCGGTACGCGCTCATTACCGTACTAGAATGCTACCCAGGCTCGTGAGCTTTCGTCTTTCCCATATAGATACTTGTTCCTGTCCACCTTGAAAAAAATCCATTCCCTCATTCTTGTAGTGGTACCGTCATTCTGCCCCATACAATAGGTTCACAAAAAATTTCAGACATGTGGCACCGAACATTTTCTAGAACAGCTGAACTCCAAGATCTCCCAAATCCTCAATGTAGACACTTACGTTCTTCTGCCCGAGGGGCGGAGACGATACCCTAGCAATGTGGCTCGTTTATCTTTTGACAGCGAGAACTCCATCCTCTGTTTATTATAGCAGGACATCGGTTACAAGTTCGAAAGGTGTTCCATACACCACAACAGTGTAGAAATTGCTGGCGATTTGGCCATCCAGCGAAATATTGAAAGATTCTATCGCCGAATGCCCAGTATGTGGTGCGATGACATTCTAATACGTCTTGCAATCGATCTCCCCTCTTGCCTTAAAACTGTCATGGAGGCTCACCCTTCGTACTCTCCTGCGTTGTCAGGTCTATTTTAAACGAGCGGAAATCCGTTACCTCAAAGAGGGACAGAAGGTCTCCCTTATGCCATGGCAGTTTTCTCATCTCCGCCCTTCAAGGAGACTCCACGTTGTTCTTATTCCGTGTTTCAAACGTCCCCCCACTTCTGGTATCCCATCTTTCTACACCCACCCTCTCTGAGTTACCTCTCCCATAAATCCCTCCCTGTATCTAATCCTTTGCTGTCCTCGGCTCAGATGTACCTACTTCAACGCCTCTGTCTAATCTCGCTTCTTCGAGTTCTCTATTACATGCCTCAGATCGACGAGACCTCGTATAACGACACCATCTTCCCAATCGTCCTTCTACTTCTCAAAAGTCAAAAAAAGGTCCGGTAACACCTCCTACCCATCTTCCACTCCTCATTTTACCCTCCCTTGTCTCTTGTCCCTAGTTCTTCCCCTCTCACTGGTCAGTTTACAAATTGGCAGAGGTTTTTTTTTTTTTCCAAACCCTCCTCCTCGTAATGTACCTTCCTCCCTGTTCCCTCCCAAGTTTCTTCCTCTTCCGCCCCTCCCAGAGTTCCTGTCTCTTCTGTCCCTGCCACGCTTCTCCAGTTCCCCTCCACCCTTCGCCCCCCCTTCCCTTGGTACAGTCCGAATACAGTTTCCAATCTTTACTCATCCTTCCCCTACATTCCCATTAATTGTCTCACCATACGACATCTACTGAATTCCGAAACACTTGAAGCCAATCTCTGAATATATGCAGTGACCAAACCATCGATGGACCACTGATCCACCTTCCGCTCTTTCTCTCTCCTCTGCTCCATCTGCGCCAAACTCCTTTCTTCACAGCGCACCGTTCCTCGCTTGCTTGAAAAATTTTCCACTGCCTCCGCATTTGTGGACTTTTCTAACCCTTCTAGTCGTAGGAAACCCTTAACCTGCGGATTTCAAAGTATCTTTATCATTGCCAAATCATGGCTTTTTACAGTGGAATATACGCGGCCTCAGGGGGGTTAATCTGGTGAGCTTCAGATGTTACCTCTCCCCAGGTTTTCACTGTTGGTGTTTGCTTTTACAGAAACCAAAATTCACTCTGCTGTTATTTATCACATCTCAGGCTATAAATTTATTGTATTCTTCAGATCCTTGTCCTGATGGGACCTTAATGAATGTTGCCTTCTATCTCCGCACTTATATTCCGTACCATCAGACTATTTGATTCATAATTCGCTGCATTACACAGAGCCACGTTGCCACTTCATAGGTGGTATACGCTATGTTCTTTATATCTCCTCTTCTCGGGCATTATCTATTTCCGGATTTTTGCCTTCCTTGCTTCGTCATAACGCCTCCGATTCGTTACTGGTGGGTTTTTTAATGCCCACCATTTCCTCTTGGGGGGGGGTTCTCACTGTGATTTCCCGTGGAATTCAGTTAGAGGCTTTTCTTGCCACCACCCCCTCCTTGTTTTATTACGGGTACTCTAACACCCATTTTTATCCTCGGACTCATACTTCCTCTTGCATCGATCTTCAGTTTGCTCTTCCTCCGCCGCATTAGGACTTCCACTTGGTCTGTTCATCCCGGACTTACATGACAGTGATCATTTCCAATATTTTACTTCCCCTTCTATTGCCACCTTCCTTCGCACCCCACCGCTGGCAAATTGTTAATCGGGCAAATTGGAACCCTTTTTTACTCCACACCTGGACTGTTTTTAAAGAGGTTCCTTCTTCGTCCTCCATCGATGAGCTTTTACACCTCTTCTCCGTCTCCGTTTTCACCGCAGCTTTCTCATTCTATACCCCAAAACTTCGGGCAGCGCATTCTCAGAAATGCGTGCTTGGTGGTCTCCTGCTTGTGGCTCGTGCAGTACGTTTGAACGCGCTTGCATGGGCTGTTACCCGGTACAATAGAACCACGAGCGAACTCCTTGATTTTAAACAGAAGCGTCTCGATCGCTCGCGTGTCATCCGTGACGCTAAACGCACATGCTGGCGAGATTATTTCTCCACCATCACCTCTGCTTCTCTATGAGTGCAGTCTGAGAAAAAAAGTACGAAAAACTGGAGTGTGTAAATATTCTCCTGCCCGGCTCCTGTTCTGCGGGTTTGCCGTTGTTGATATAGGCAAACCCACTAGATGTTGACCAATGAAATTGCGCAATCATCTGGTCTGTATTTCTCAGGGAACTCCATCTATTGCCCTCATTTCTTTCCTCAAAGTCTGCAGAGAGTTAGCTCCCTTGGACTTTTCTTCTCTCAGAGAAGAACAGTATAATGTGCCTTTTACCTTCAAGAACTGGAGGCAACACTCTCAGCTTGTCGATCATCGGCAGCTGGGCCTGACGACATTCATATTCGTATGCTACAACATTTACATCAGTCAGGCCTGCAGTCCTATTACGCCTTCTTTACAATCTTATTTGGTACAAGGAGTTCTTTCCAACAGCTGTTGGAAATCCGCCATTGTTCTCCCTTTCGCAAACCATGGCATACGGGACATGAAACCTCCCACTATCGTCCATTGCTCTTACCAGGTGCAGTTGCAAAAGTGAATGGAAAGTCTAGTAAATAGACGTTTAGTTGTGGTATTTAGAGACACAAAACAGTCTCTCACTCGTCAATATGGCTTTCCGTAAGGGACGTTCTACCTAGACCCTTAACTTGCGCTTGGATACGTATGTTCGTAATGCCTTTTGCTGAATATAACCATCAAGTATTGCCTATTTTTTGACCTTGAGAAGGCATATGGACCAACAACTTGGAGGTATAATATTTTAGCCCAAAGACCCATCCTTAGGCCTTCGAGGCAATCTACCATCCTTCCTTATAGAACTTTTTAACTGACAGGCTTTTCCGTGTTCGGGTAATAATGGCTCTCCCCCGGACTTTATCCAAGCTGAAGGTTTCCCCCAGGATGTGTTCTGGAGCACAACACTTTTTTTCTCCTTGCTATTAATGATTGGCCTCTAGTCTTCATCAAATATTTTTGTACATCACTCTATGTTGATGATTCGTATTTGCCTGTGCAGGCGTGACTGTCACCTACTTAAGTTTTCTCCAGCATGCAGTCGACCGTGTTTCCATTTGGGCCACCAGCTGGGTTTAAATTTTCCAGCACTAAAACCCACCAAATCACCTTTCACTAGACGCTCTGTCATCTCCGATCATCCTTTGAACCTCTATGGGCTCCATATCCTGAACGTGATACAGTCAAGTTTCTGGAGGCCTCTCTTGATCGTAGGTTATCCTGAAACCTCACATTACCGCTCTGAAGGCAACATTGTCACAGCCGGCTGAACCTCTTAAAACCCTTGCTCATCTTTCGTGGGGAGCTGGGATCGTCGAACCCTCTTCACCTACATTCCACCCTTATTTTATCGAAACTTGATTATGGTGACCAGATTTATTCAGCGGCACTCCTGGCTACTCTTCTCTAGCCTTAACCCCATTCATCACCAAGGATTTACGTTTCATGCCTTGGTGCTTTTTCGCTCTTTCCCTGTCGAAAGCCTCTATGCAGAAGAGACACTTCCATCCTTATCCGATCGCCGTGATGCCATTGCCTGCGTACTATGTACGCTCTCATGATCTCCGCAATCCTTCCATTTAGAGAATGGTCACTGATTTTAGTAGACATTCTTTATTTGTTCGCCGCCCGCCCAGCTTACTCCGTCCCTTCTCTCTTCGCCTTCATTGCTCTTGTTTCTCTTCAACTACCACATAAATATGTACTGTAGCATCTCACTTTCCCTACCCCTGGGAAGTTCCGCTATGTTGAGGTCTGTTCTTTCTCCCTCCCTGCTCGAAAGCCCAACTGTCTACGGTCGTTCCCGCTCTCTTTTTCTTGACACTTTCACTCTCATTTCTCATGCCATTGCTGTGTACACAGATGGCGCTAAGTCTTCTGACGGATTCGTAGGATTCTCAGCAGTGTTTCCGGACAGCGTCGTACAAGGGCATTTACTATCTTCGGCTAGTATTTCTTACTGCTGAATTATATGAATCATGTACAGCACTTATCCGTATTGCATCTATGCTGTGTCATCATTTGTGGTTGTACTCAGACTCCCTTAGTGCTTTACAGGCGAATACAAAAATTTGATACACCTCACCCCTTAGTCCTCCGTATCAACTTTGGCTACGCCGCATCTTTACAAGCATAAGATATTGTTTTTGTTGGGTCCTGTTCATGTTGACGTACAGGGACAATGAACAGGCAGACACTGCGCGCAGTCAAGCAGTACATGAACCTACCAGTTTCTTATAGAGGTTATTCCATGTACGGACTATTTTGGCTGTAATATCTTCCACCTCACAACACGTTGGCAAAAACTGTTGGTCTACTATGCTCGGCAACAAACTATCAGTCTAGTTAAACCGAGTATAGTATAGGGTTACTGGCCGTCTTCTTATCACCAGGGTCGAGGATTGGGTAGATACCTCGTCCCGTCTTCGCATTGGCCATACTCGTCTTACACATGGATAATCTCATTGGAGGAGGCGTCTTGCTCCTCTCTTTCTGTGAGAATAGCCAGTCCATTATCAGTCAGCCACATTCTGTTGGACTGCCCCTTTATCAACGAGCACGCAGAATTTACCTCTGTCGTGGTCTTCGCCCGTGCTCTCTCTTTAACCTTCCCTTCTCGCGATGGACCCACCTTTCATCCGGACTCTCTCATTGATTTTGACAACGATTGACTTACTTCACAAATTCTGATACTTTCAGACCCTTTCTACTTGAATCTCTTGCTTACCCTCTTACCCCCGTACTATCCTGCCCGATGTTTTTCTGTAAACCTGCTGATCTTCCCCCCTCCTTATTGCCATCCAATTCCCTTGCATTCCTTCCCTACCCTGCAGCGCTGTATAGCCCTTGTGGCTTAGCGCTTCTTTTTGATTATAATAATAATAATAATTTACACGGCGAGGGTGTAGGTTCGATTCCCGGCGAGGGTAGAAACACTGGGCGTGTTTCTTACACCGGTTGTTATACTTTTCCCATTAGGACTAATGGGAACCTGGGTTGTTAGTCGATTGGGTGGGGTCGCATCCTGGGACAAAATTTTTACCAAATTTGCCCCAAAATGTTTTGCATAAGCTGCTTTCTATGTAGAAGTATATAATTGATATCAGCTAAGACTGTAAACCTTGTACATGTACTTGTAGTAAATAAAGATATTTATATTTATTATTTATATTTTCAATTTCCCACTTCACCAATGTCGGCATGTACTTGATATAATTTATAGAGCCCAAAACGAAAGTGTAAAAGCATTTTTAGATAAAGGGACTAATGTCTGTATGATGCACACACAATGCCGGATGCAGTTAAAAAAACGGTAATGAAAAAGGGCCAAAAAATAATTAGATGTGCCCAGTAACCATAAACTTTTCCCATTCAGTAAATAAATAACTATATTTTCTAATGTTGCAGATGTACACTTGGTCGTTGTTTGGGTGTGTTCAGGATGTTTTAGTGTTCTTGTAGACTCATTGAGAGATGTTTTAAGATGTTAAGGATAGTTTTAGTGTTCTTGTTTGTAGATGAATGGTTCAGAGAACCGACATGTTGATAAATTAGACACATGTGCAACTCTTGGGTATCTTTATTGGGGAAAAACGTTTCGCCACAAAAAGTGGTTCACGTCCATACAAAGGAGAATCTTGAAGAACGGGAGGAGATGAGGTAATAAAACCCCCAACTTTGGTCGATTGGCCCAGCCCAAATTCAACCCTTGAAAAAATTTACGGCATAGGTGCGGAAAAGGCAGTTTTAAAAAAACCGTTGGTAGGAGGGGTTTGGCAGCAGTCATAGGGGGGTCACATTTTTTTCAATTTTGGAAAAGTGGGTCGTCCCCAAAATTAGGAAAGCGAAAAATTTAAAACCAAGTATTAAAAACCTGTCAGACACTGAAACTTTTTTGGGACTTAATACTTGGGAATTCTTGTAGATTCATTAAGAAAAGTTTTAAGTTTTTCGGAATTTTTTTTAGTGTTCTTGTAGATTCATTGAGAGTTTTTTAAAAGTTAGGATAGTTTTAGTGTTCTTGAGATTTTTGGAGAGATTTTTTTTAAGATGTTCAGAATTTTTTTTAGTGTTCTTGAAAGTTTTCTTTGAAAAGTTGTTTTAAGTTTGTTCGGGGATGTTTTAGTGTTCTTGTAGATTCATTGGGATGTTTTAAGATGTTCAGAATTTTTTTTTAGGGGTTCTTGTAGATTCATTGGGGGATTTTAAAAAAGATTTTCAGGATATTTTTTAGTGTTTTTAGATTCATTGAGAGATTTTTTTTAAAAGATTCAGGATGTTTTAGTGTTCTTGAAATTTCTTTGAAAAGATGTTTTAAAAAGTTCAGGAATTTTTTAAGGTGTTCTGTAGATTCATTGAGAATTTTTAAAAAATTTCAGGTAGTTTTAGTGTTTTGTAGTTTCATTAAGATGTTTTAAGATTTTCCCGGGGTTTGTTTTAGTGTTTTTGTAATTCATTGAGAGATTTTTTTAAGATGTTCAGGATAGTTTTAGTGTTTTTTGTAGACTCATTGAGAGATGTTTAAGATTTTGGGGCCCTCCCACAAACCTTAAAAATTTAGGGCCAAGAGGGGCTAAGAAAAAAAAAAAGTTTATTAGTAAAAATAGGCAAAGGTGGGGGAACCGGAGAAAATTTACCAAAAAATAGATTAAAAGTGAAAATCTCGGGGGAAAATGAACTCAGTAACCTTTTTAAAAAAACCCTGCAGAAAAAATTAAAATTTAACAAGCAAAGGCAAATTAAAAATCAAAAGGGCCGTAAGTCGGGATGTTTACCTGGATTTTTACCTGGAGAGATTTTTCGGGGGTAAAACGCCCCCGGGGCCCGGGTTCTTGACCGGGCCCCTCCGGGTTGGATCAGCCCCTGATCAACCAGGCTGTTGCTGCTGGCTGCACGCAAACCAACGTACGAGCCATAGCCCGGCTGATCAGGAACTGATGTTGTATCAAAAACTAAAATTTTTTCCAAAACCTGAGTTGTTTATGTTTTCAATGAAATTCTTTATTTCCCTAATGATATTTTTATTAATTTTGTCTGTTACTATATTTTATTTCATGCAGTTTATTTTTCTTTTAATTATTTTGTTAAATTGTTTTTTATTTTCAAGTTGATTTATCGCATGTAATATATACTTTTCAGCTTGTAAGACTATCATAACTATTACCATAATTTTTAAAGGGGTGGACCGGTAAGCCAGTAGAAGGCCTCGGTCAGATGACCAAAACCTCCAACGGCGGGTCATCTGACAAAGACCCGCATCAGGAAACATTTGTCCTTTTCCTGACCTTACCTAACCTATGACTGCATTTTCCATAGAAATGGATTCAATAAACTATTCTGATTTTTAATAAATAAATTAAAAATTGAATAATAAATTAGAAAAATACATCCTTGGTATTTAATTAACATTTGGGTCTCTGCAATGTTTCCATTGCAGTCCAATTTTATTGGATTGCATTAAAAGAAATTTGTCACCGTAATTCCCGACTTCTGGCGGACATTTTAGAAACCAATTTATATATTCTCGTTTAGTTTACATTGAGATATTCTATCTACTCACAGTAGAGATATTTGAATTTGATCAATTTTTGTAGGCTTCTCCTGTAAAGGAATAATTATTATGATATTCTGCTTATGTGGAAAAGCATTATTCCATACGACTTAGATCGACAGTTACTCTGAGCTCTTCAAGGATTTTGCAGTTCATTCATTTCACAAAACTGTTGCTCACTCGATGGAGTGCAGCTACATGGCACTTAGTAAATGCCGAATCTACAGCTAAGATGCTGCATTGTAGCATTAATGAAGACTAACCTGTTGTCCGACAAAAGGACACATAGTTAAGTATGAGAGAGGATAAAACATACCTTTTGGAAACGTTTACAGCCGTAACTGCAGTTTTGTCCAGGAATTGATATTTAGTTCACAGTATCACGTCAAGTTATCTCTCATTACAAGAAAAGAAATTCGTCAACCTGTAGACAGAAGTTCTCTTCCATGACTCCTTTGTAATGGGTTACTTGAGAATGGGGTTAGGACCCATAACAGTGTTTTTGTTCTGGAGACGGACAAAGCATTTATACACGTATGCTGCAATTTCCGTTGCCATCATTTCGTTCTTGCCTGTCTGACAGAGCAATCTTTACCTGAATGTGATGAACCTGGGACATCATAAATCTTCCTCATAGTTGTATGGTACTCAGGACTCTGTTATCATCAGCTGGTAGATACTTTTACCAAGAACCATCTACCAGCTTGGTTGACGACCAATTCCCTCACTGGTACAGGCGGTTTGACCTGAAGGGTGACATCCTCTTCAGTCAGGATTTTGTGTTCTCTCAACCCTGGTAACTGGGGTAAATTACTCCAACTGGGGTAAAAATAAAGATCTCTGAAGGCTCAATAAGAAATTTTCATAAAAATTTATTGTTTAAAAATCGAGGCAAATCATCATCAAGAAGCCCTAATTTTGGGTTTTTGTATCAAAAATGAAACATCAGTCACCAAAACCTCAAGTGAAATGTTTCAGTGAAATCCTTTAGTGGATAGGGTTAAAAATTTTTTTTTTTCCTAATTATCCAATTTCAATGAAATTTTTTTACTGTGATTTAACAACATTGTATACGTGTACGCCATTTTGTAGTGACTTTTGTCTCATAAGAGGAAAATTAATAATAATCCTTATTTCAAAGTGTACAAATTCAATAAAGATTTAGTAAAATTGGTAAGATGTACAATGTTAGTTGACATCAATGAAAAGATAAAGATCTAGATAAGAACCAAAACCGTGGACTTCTGAATGAGATGTTATAGATTGTATAATAAAAAATGTTTATGTTTTTCTTTATTTTTTAAGGATTTTGGGGGGAAAAATTAATAAAAAAAAAAAGTAAAGCATATTCAATCTTACATTGCACTGTTCTAAAACAATACATACGCATTTATGTGTGCAAAAATCATGGCATTCTGTCAAATAGTTTTTGCAAAATCTAGTGAAAGTTAATAACTTATCCTGAGAAAGAGAAATTCCATTTTCTGTAAAAACTCTACAGTGCTCATGCCAGACTTCGGCGCAGTATACTCCACTTGACGGCAGCCCACAGCACGAGCAGCTCTCACTCTGAACACTATAAGGAAGTTGACAGACAAAACAACAATCATAAAAATCGTAATTTTTGGAGTAAAAAAAAAAAAAAGAAAAAATACCACATAAAGTGACATCATGCCCTCTTAATGACAGGAAGAACATAAAAATTACATTTTTAGAAAAAGATCTTAGAATTCAATAGAAACAAGCTGATGTACAACAATATGCCAGAATTATGCCCTATTTTTTTCTGTATGAAAAAAAGATTCCAAAATATTTCGTTTTTTCCTGTATTTAGTCTTCCCCATCCTTTTGTTTCCTACTTAGATTTTTATTAAATTTGTCTGTTACTATATTTTATTTCATACAGTTTATTTTTCATTTTATTATGTTAATTTTGTGTTATACTTTTAAAGTTGCTTTATCATGTATAATACATACTTTTCAGCTTGTATGACTGTATTCTCCATACAAATGGATTCAATAAACTATTTTGAATTTGAATGTTTCTTGTGTTTTCCAGATTCTGTAGATTTTTAAGTCTAGTGGGTAATTTCACTGTACACAAATTTGTTTTGGGATAATACCCAAGAAAAGTTCGCTGACTTTAGATCCTCAATGAAGAAAAAGTTGTCGGACCTAATAAGAGCAATATACCTAGACAGAGCATCAGCAACGACATTCTGCTTACGAGGTATATGGAAAGCAATGAATCACCGAGCATAATTTCCTTAGAGATTTTTGTTTTCAAGTGGTAGATAATGTCTTGAAAATAAATCAAAGCCCAAATTTTGGCTAAGGCCTCGAGTTCTGTTACTGAGTAGTTTCTCTCAGCTTTGATAAGAGCATGACTAGACTATTGGTTGTTGCTTACTATTCTACTCCTGCAACAAGACAGCACCAATGCCAATTTTACTTGTATCAGTCATCAAAGGTAGACTTTTTTTGTGAAGTCGAGAAACCTTGGAACAGGAACTGATGCTAACTTTATTCTTAAGTGGGACAAATACTCTTTCCTGGTCGCAAGTCCACTCAAAAAGGTCATCCTTTTTAAAAAGCCAAGTAAGTGGTGTAGGAATGATTAAGAAACCAGAACTGAATGTGTGGTAAACTCCAGCTAGGCCTATGAAGGAGTGAGCTGTATCTGCCTTCTTAGCTCCAGGGAAATTCTGATTGGCACAGAGTATGGACTCATCTATCTTTACGTCATCCTGGGTCACTATATGACCCAGAAACTTTTTCTCTTTCCCATGAAACTGATATTTGGAGAACTTGATTTTGAATTTAGCTTTGACTAATTTAACCAATACCTGCTGAAGTTTTATAAGGTGTAAAGGTATGTCTTGAAACACAATGAAATCATCTTGGTAAATCATAAGAATATTACGTAAGATTGTATGTTTTTATTATAATCATAACCAAGCACTAAACTTGTAAGGGTCATAAAGTACTCCAGAGTTGAGTATGCTAAAAGGTATAATATACCTGATCAGAGATCAGTAAGGGTAAAGAGTATAACAGAGGTAGAGTTAGGAAGGGTGGTTGATGTCCAAGTGGATATCATTCAATTCTTCAAGTGGACCACAGAAAACAATATTAAGTTCAATAAAGAGAAATTTCAGTTACTGTGTTTTGGAAACTTGAGGAAATTAAAACTATATCAGAGTATAAAACAAATTCCAATCACACAATAGAGCAGAAAACAAATGTGAAGGACCTGAGAATGATAATGTCAGAGGATCTCACTTTCAAAGTCACAACAATGTATCTATCACATCTGCTAGAAAAATGACAGGATGGATAATGAGAACCTTCAAAACTATGGATGCCAAGCCCATGATGATTCTCTTCAAATCACTTGTTCTCTCTAGGCCTGGAATATTGCTGTACACTAACAGTGCTTTTCTGGGCAAGTGAAATTGCTGACCTAGAGAATGTACAGACAACCTTCACAGCATATGTAAAAACGATAAAATACCTAAATTACTGGGGACAATTGAAGTTCCTTGACTTGTATTCCCTGGAATGCAGGTGAGAGAGATACATGATAATACACACTTGGAAAACCCTAGAGGGATTAGTACCAAATTTGCACATGAAAATCACACTCTTCGAAAGCAAAAGATTCAGCAGGCAGTGCAACATCCCCCAGTGACAAGCAAAGAAGCCACAAGTACGCTAAGACATAACACAATAAGTATCAGGGGCCCAAGACTGTTTAACTGCCTCCCAGAATACACAATGAGGATTACTAATAGACTTATGGCTATCTTCAAGAAGGCGATGGACCACAAACATTATACGAACCACAGCCTGGCTGGTCAGTACCTGACCAGCAGGGCTGTGGTTTGTATGTCAGTTTATGTGCAGCCAGCAGTAACAGCCTAGTTGATCAGGCCCTGATCAACCACGATGCCTTGTCACAGACAGAGCCGTGCAGCCATTGACCCCAGAAACCCTCTCCAGGTATACTCCATATATATTATTGGTGTAATAAAGCTGCTGCCGACTAAAAATCAAAGAGGGAGTCTGTGTTAAAGGTGGAGCCATCAGCAAGGAGGGAAGGTAAAGTTAAACTGCTAAGTTGGTAAACTAGACTGTTGCTATCATATGACTAAATATTATTGGCCTGCTCCTTAACCCAAATAACATCCTTCTGAACTGATAATGACCAGTTAATGTGAAGAATGGTATCACTTTTTTTTACTCTGGTCATCAAGAGAAGTCTGCCAAAACAGTTTGTAGAAGGTCAAGTGTTGAAATTTTTTTATTACCAATGTTCTTCTACAGGTTATTCAGAACTGGCAAAGAGAAATGGTCGAGGACTGTACAGGCATTTACCTTCCTGTAGTTGATTATAGGGCACCATGTTCCATCCTCAGTGGCATACCTAAGGTATGGCACGTGCCCTGGGCACCAGTTGAAGGAGGGCACCACTGAACAATTTCTATTAAAGTCAGACAAGATATCCTCAGATTCTGAAAAAAGAATTTTCTTCAGATGTATGATCTTCTTTAATTGTCATGGGTGAGAAGTACTAGGATGGCTAGATTGTTAAACCACAGTGCTGGGAGCTACATGACAACATACCTCACAGTACCTCTGTTCAGTACCAAGTTGCAGTAAAACCAATCTCCAGCACAAGCTAGGGAGGTAGTCTAGAATTTTTTTAAAAAATCTGTGAAGCTTAATGTTTCTATTATCTGTGTCATTTCCTTATTTCAGAGCATTGTGTAAGAAGGCCATGAAACGTTTCTTCAAGAAGAAGAATGAAAGTGAAGATGAAGGCCGGAAGAGATGAAAGTTGTAGCACGGGAAGCCAAGAAGTCGAGCAAGTTCTTCGTGTCCTTCTTTGAAAAGACCGGGACAAGTTGTTCAACACATTCCATGGAGTCACCTGCACCTCCTACAAGTTTGTTAGAATCAGATGGCAGATGAAGTACAAATGTGTCACAAACCAATGAAGAAGTCAAGCTATATCCTAGTATGACGAGATTATTAGTGAGGCTGTCAGAGAGAATGTTGGCATGACAGGAGGGGAAGACGATGGTTGTGGTGATGATGCTGAGTTTATTGATGAGATTTGACCTAATGAGACTGAACCTCATGACACTAAGCCTAGTGAACTGGATGGTATCAAAGAACCTCAAACTCTCATACAAGAAGTGACTGAACAGCATGACACTGGACTTCTGAGGGTCGACAAGGATACTGGAATAGCAATTCTGCCTGATTTGCTGAGAGCAGAAATAATAAAGTAGGGATCGAAGTACTTCTAGCCTTCTTTATTTCCGGTCAGACCAGTCGTCATTATAGCAGGAAAGTGGATTCAACCAGTTGAAAACATCTGAAAGGGTAGTGCTTCACACAGTGGAAAGAAATAGAAAGAAATTTAGCTGAAAACGGAGGAGTTATTGACGCGGAACTTCAGCCACAGATTGAGAATCCTTCACTGCATAAAATTCCTTGTAACTCAGAATCTGGCTTTGGAAGGGCAAAGGGAGTCACTTTAGCTGGACGTTGACTCCAACGTGGGAAATTTTCTTGGCTTCCTGAAACTACTTTCCACCTTTGACCCTGTCATGAAAAAACACCTCACTCTTCCGGAATAAATTCATCCACATGATGGCATCTACTGCTCACCAGAGTTTACTCAGAAGCTTTCATAGAGCCAAGTACTATGGTCTCATGTTCAACTCGTCTCCTGCTCAGCCACACCGTGAACAGATATCAGAAGTAGTGAGGTACGTGGAAGCTGATTTTAAGAGGAAAACAGAAAACAGTCTGTATTAGAGAGTCCTTCCCTGGTTTTATCCAGATAAGCCAGAAGGATGCTGAGAGTTTGGTTGAAGATATCTTAAAACTGGTAGAGAAGAACGAAATGGAGCTACAAGACTGCCATCCACAATGCTATGACAATGCTACTGTGATGGTGGGACACAGAAGTGGTGTTCATGAAAGAATAAGTGAGGAAAACAACCTGGTAGCATTTATGAATTGCACCAATCACCCAGCTTGATAAGTGTACCTGAGCCCAGCAGTATGTAATGATGGTCACTTTTTTTTTTTTCTTTTTTTTTTGAACCATCGAATTTCTCTACGTGTTCTTCTCTCGTTCAACACAGAGCTGGAAAAACTAAAAAAACGCCGTGCCTGAGGTTAATTGGACACTGAAATTAGGTGGAGTGGAAGGACAAAGGGAGTGATGCCAATCAACAAGTACCTTGAGGAGATACTTCAAGTTCTCCAGGACATAATATAAACAATGAAACGAGAGCAATGAAAAACAAGAAGTGACGCAAGACAGTTGTAACTGCATACTGAATTACGATTTTCTGACTTTGCTAGGATTTTGGAACAAAGTTTCATTTGCTCTGACCGTATTCAAAAGAGGCTGCCGGATCCTAGCATGAACTTCCACGATGCTGCTCTGGATTTGAAAGCCTCCGAGATCATTTTGATGATGAAGAAGTGTTGGTCAGTGAGTCACTTGAAGAAGGACTCGGTCTGTCAGGAATGGCATACTGAAGTCAATGTATTTTGTCTTTAAATAAAATATACTTTAAATATAGGGGGTTGTAGGAGAAAATTTTCAAAGAGCTTCAGGGAAAACCTTGAGTTTTCCCTGAAGCAAGTTTATTCTTTTCTCTGAGGATGAGGGTCCCCAGGACAGTTCTAGAGATGGTACCTCCCTTTACTCACATTAGCTCACTAACACACTGCTACTAGTAAGTAAGAAACATAAATATTTATAAAGAGAAAGGCTCCATGACAACCCCCTTCTGCAGGCTGCTCAAACTGTAAGCTGTACAAGTACTCTCTCAAAACTTAAACAGGCCTCTGCACACTAGGTCCTTACAGGTAAACATGAGAGCACTTAAACCAATAAAATAACCTATGGTATAGTATAAAAAACACAATCCATACAAAACAAACCGTGACGTCTTAGGACATCTTGCTGCAGGTGCTGCGCTCCACAAACTGACACTCACACACCTCACTCTCCTCACCTGGGCACTCTGACTGACCAGGAATAATACGCGTCCAGTTTCAGTACAAATCCCGGAAAATGACATTATGTATGGAGCGTTTTTTATAAACAATATTCACCAACACACGTAGTGTGTTGGTGAATATTGTACCAACACACTGCGTGTGTTGGTACAACGAGAACTTACTCAGTAACGATAGAACTAGAAAATTTTACGATTGTGGCAAGAAAGGACATTGCTTGAAACTGTTGGAGTGTTCAGAAACAACCCCCTTCCCTAGACAGTCCTCTGGGTAATGTACCATCTTGGAGTGTCAAGAACACGAAGTGTCGTATGCAACATAGTTTTCAAAGTACCATACCATACTGCCCTCTCCATAATGTGTACGATCATCACACTTCTCAGTGCTTTGGTCATATGGAAAGTATGTATATGAATGTTCTCGTAGCCGTCACAGCCTGTCACAAAAGAAGAATTGGCTGAGAATGTAGTTCTGACATTAACCAGAACCCTTCTCAAGCCGGTTCGTAAACGGGGCCCAATCAAACCGCCCCCTTTTGTAAAGAAAAAGTAGCTTCATTATGTCTTCCTATTCAGGCATTCTCTCGATCCCTTTATGCAGCCCTCGAGGTAACCCTCCACTGGAAAAGATGCACCGAAATGTCTTTGTTTAAGCCCTTTTTGGGGGATAAAAACGGGAAAGAAAGTATTAATGATAATAACGATCCCCTGCCTTTTTGCACTTCCCCATTCAAAGTGAAAACTTTAGGCCCATTTTGTAAAAAGCGTCCGTGGCCCGATAAAAACCTTCTTGTTTCCATGAATTTTTTGGTGCAAAAGTCAACATTTTTCCCATCCTACCTCTTAAAGGGAATAATAAACTTCACGTATTCTCCTTTTAAAAAACCTACTCGTGTTCCCCCCTTAGTCCCATGGCGGGTTTCCCAAAATGGGGGCTTGTCAGAGTTACTTTGAAAATTTTTTTCCCCAAACCCCCACGTGTATTATTTACAGCTTTTTTTCCTTATTGTTGATCAGATCGTTTCCCCGGGGTCATCTTTTGGGATTTTGCTTTAAAATGTACGATCTCCTTTTTGTGTTTGATCCAAAACAAATTGGCTTCCCCTGAATCAAGTTTTTGGTAGCCCCTAATTCTGGGCTTTCAGTTTGGGTTTCCCTCGATCTCCCAAAAACTGCATCAAAAGCCCCCGGTTTTAGTTTTTACAATCTTTTGCTTTTTCGTAACGTCCCCGTAAAGTAAAGCATTGGTAACATTTTACACCTGTTCGGGAAAAATTAAATTTTCCAAAAAGGGGAAAAACCCCCTTGTAAAAAAAACAAGTTATGTCCTTCTTTTTGTTGAAAAAAGTTTTCCTTCTATTTTGATATACGGGCCTTTTGGGCAGAAAGAGGGTTTTCGGGGTTGGGCAAAGGGCTCTCACCGAGTTTTGCTGGTGTCCCTTTTGTGTTCCAGACAAAACATTATGTAGTAGTTGACAGTGACTCACGCAGGAAAAAGGGTTTGTTTGTCGAACCATTTCTGTATTTGAAAGGGAAATAACTTGTTCCATCTCTTCATATTAATCCCGCAGTCAGAGTGTCTGTCTAAAGAGCGAACACCCCCCCTTTTGACCTTTTTTCCCCTACCTGTTCGGGTTTAAGGGAGGGTTTTAAATCACCCGGGCCCAGGGGTTTTTGGTGCTTTTTCTTTTTAAGGAGGGGGGTTCATCTTCCCCCCCGATGTTTAAAAAGTCACGGGGTTTGTTGCACATGTTGAAAAAAACGTCGAAGCACGATTGCCTACCCGGGTTGGGGAAGGGGGTTTAACTAATTTAGTGCTCCATTGTATTCCACTTAAACCTGGTACTGGGCCCTACTACCCCCTTTTTTTACAGATTGCCCCCTTTCGCAAATTACGGGAGCGAAGAGTTAGTCATCCAGATGTGATGTTGATGTCATCACATAAAACAATTCCCCCAGGAGTGCGCTTTTGTTTCTTAGAAACCCAAGAAAGGTTTTAAACTTGGTGCCCAGTTTTTGTTTTTTGGGAAGGGTTTAAATGCTAAAAAAATTTCAAAGTTTAAATTTCCTCACTTCCTGTTTTAGGATATTTATTTTGTAAAGGGAGATAAAAAAGTTTTTTTCAACCCTAGTTTTTTTAAAAGGGGGTTTTTGCATGAGGACGGGCCAAAGCTAAAAACCCTTTTTTTTATTACTACAGCTTTTTCTTTTCCCTCAGAATGTTTTTGGTTTTAAAACCCTCTTCTCTGTTACATTCTCGGGCTCATAAGAATAATAATAAAAACTCTTTATTTCGGCAAGTACATATACAAGGTATAACAGGCCTAGTGACATCAATGGGTACTACTATTGGGGAACCCCCGCTTGTTATGCAAAAACTTTAGGGAAAATTAGGCCCTTTTATTTTCCAGGATGAGACCCATACCACTCGTTTAACACTTAGGTCCCCTTTTTTTTACTGATGGGTAAAAAAGGGCAGCAGGTTTAGGGAAAACCCAGGCCTAAAATTATCCAGCCATACGGGGTTTCCCAAACTCCGGACCTCATGTGTGTGAGCTGAGTGTGCGCTACCCGATAGAGTTCAGGACAAATATTTTGAAGCCCAATGGGAAACCCCCTTGTGGGGGCCACTTAACGTTTGTTTTTTTTTTTGTATCTGAGGATGAAAATTTTTGGGGGGTTTGGGTAAGCTTAAGAAGCAAATTTAAAGATAAAACTTTCTAAATGTCAGAGATCTTTTTTCATGATTACACAGTCACTCCCAGAACACCTACGACTCATCAAAAAAATACCGTTGCTCAAAATTTCCAACCCCAAAAACTGCTAATGCCATAAACCCTTTGTAGTTTTAAAAATTTTTCCCTTGCAACTTTTTTCTGCTGCAGCTCCTCAAATTTGGCCCCTTTTTACCCAAGAATGAGCATTTCGAATTAAAAAACCAAGTAATATCTGCCCCTGTGTTACCTTTATTCCTGTTTTTGGGAAAAAAACCTTTTTTTTTGTCAACAAAATTCTTGTTGTGTCTTCACAGGGGCCGCCCTAGCTAAAAAAGCCCCGTAGAAAATTTAAAACCGTTACATTTGCTATTTGGGAGTCCAAACCAAAGGGGTTGGGTTAAAACCATACTAGTTATCCTTAACTGAGAAAGAAGCACTCAAATTAAGTCTTGAAAGGTTTCATGCTCCACTAATTCATTTTTTCCTTATAAAACCCCCTATTGTTAAATTAGCGAGTGGTCTTTGACCAAAAAAAAGAGATAAAGTCCCACTTTTGCACTTTTGCCAGGCAATCAATTTTAGTTTAAAAGATGCATTATCTCAAACAAAAGGGGGAGTTACTGTTGATACTTCGTTTGGTGCAAAGGGAAAATAGAAAAATGCCCCAAAAACGGATCCAATATGGGCTGGTGTGATTAATTTCCCGCCCGAAAGGGAAAATAAAAATTCTTGGTGGGCCCCCAGGTTTCCCCCCTCAATTTACTTTGTGAGAACCAAGTTTTTCTGTTTCGGCCTAGTGAATTGGCACTTCCTAACCCAAGGTGCATTTTGCTTGTTATTCTTAAAAGTCATTTAAAGAATGAAGTCCCGCAGTTTGGTTTTATGTTTTTCCAGGTGTCCACCCCTGGTATGTAAACGTTCTGTTTTAAACCCAAGCCAGATTGAAAATTTGAAGGGCTCATTTATTTTAAAAGTTTTTTTCAAAAGGGGGGGGACGTTAAGGGGGGGGAAATGGGGGGAAAGGGGTTACAATCCCAATAAAAGACTTGTTTGGGCAAACTTTTTCAAAACCCCTACGTCCCAAATTTAAAAAAAAATCCGGGGGGGTTTTTTTTTTCAAATATCCCAATCGGGGGGGGTTTCCCTCCAAGGGGGGGCTTGAAATCAGATGTGGGATTCAGTATTAAAATCCCCACGACTGCGATGGGGTTTGACCAAATTTTAAAACAAGGGGGCTTTTAACCCCGTTTTAATTAAAAAAAAAACCTTAAATTTTTCCAAAACACTTATGTCCCTGGTTTTAAAGAAAAATTTTTGGATTTTTTCTTTTGAGAATTGTAAAATTTGGTTTTAAAATTTTTTTCCACACAAAAAACCAACTAAATCTTCAATTTTGTTCCCCCATTATTCTCAGTAATGGTTTAACTGAAAGGACGGGAAAAAGAAAGTATTGATTTATTCCCCCCAGCGAGCTAGTGGGAAAAATTTAAAACCCTATGTTCAGTGTGCCCTCAGTTCTGTATACAAATTTTCTCTTTTTTACGACACCCACACTTTTTTCCTTACATGTTGTCTCTAGTCTAAACCTAGTTACAAAAAAAGATGACTATGTAATGACTCGGCCCCCTTGGGTTTTGATCAAACTGTCCCTTTAAAAAGAATCCCCAGAAAAACTTCAAAAAAAAAAGCGGGAGAATTTACAAAATCACAAATGCTCAACGCCGAGCCCTTTAAAAAAACTAAAGTCCCGGTCAAGAGTTTAAAGCTAACTAAAATTTTCAATAAAGAAGTCCGCAAGTCGAAGCTTAACCACAAATTTTTTTGGTCTTATCGGGGTAAAAATAACACTTAAGTGAAATAAGTATAAGGTTTTAAAAAAATCCCCTAGTGGGGTTTGTACAAAAACACATTTAGGGCCCCATGAAGTTAGTCTATGATTTGGGTTTTTAAAAACCCAAACCCCCCCTACTGGTAAGCCAGACCTTTTACATTCCGTCTAACCCAGTACTTTGTTTTACATTTTTTTGGGGTTTTCCTAGGTTCTCTACCCATTGCGCTATGGATGATAAACCCGTTTAAAGGGATTTTGTTAAGTGAAAAAAATTACAGTATTTAAAATTTTGACCCCTGACTGCACTTTTTGACCATCGTTTTTCCCTTTCGAAAAAAGACCCAAATGATGAGGATAATTTAATTTTTTTAGTGTTTAAAAACGGATGTTTAAAATTCTTTTCTGGTCACACAAGTCTTAACCATAGACACGGAAATTTTATTCCCCCCGATCCCGAGGGATGATTAACCCCAAAATCCTCTAAATCTTTACCATTCTCCTTTGTATAGATGATGGGCGCCACTTTTGTGGGAAACGTTTTTTTCAATAAAGATACCTAAGTTTTGCATATGTTCTAATTCCCGAATTAAGTGGCTTAGGGGCCTTTAATTTAAAAAGCATGACCCGAAATTCACAGGGAAATTTCCCAAAAACACAACAATAGAGAAGTGGGGTTTAATAATGGGGGAAAAGTCAGGGCCCCCACGTTGGCATGCGAGGGCGGGAGGGCCCCTATAAACCCCAAAAACGTGGTTCAGGGGAAAAAAACGACAAAGGGGGACTCCCTCGGTGAAAAAAACCACAAGAATTTGCTCTCCGTGTGCTGTAGATGGCTGTATGTAGATGTAGGGAGCGCAGAAAGAGGGAGGTAATGTTTAACAAAATTGAGCACATGAGTATGAGTTTTATGGGGAGCTGAAGAACCCAGATAATGCTGTGAGACTTCCAAAAAAAATTTTAAAATTTTTTAAGGTAAAATCCTGCATGTACCTGAAGTCCTGTTTGGGCTTGGGTTTTTATGACATCAGTATAAAACCCGCTTTGGGGGGTGGAAAGCTCCCTTTGGATTGGGTGATGACCTTTATTCTTTAATTTTCCCTTTGGTAGGTTGTAACCTTTAAATTTTTTGGAAAATTGGGAGGTTTCATGCTTTGGAAGGAGCGTGGGACCCCTTGCATACCCCCTTTCTACCCTGCACACTGACAGCTCATAAATTTCCTTCTTGCCCTTAAAAATTTCTTTTGTTTTCGCCAACCCGACATTTTTAATCATTAGGAAAACTTTCCAGAATTTTGGGTGTTGGAGGGTGGCCTTTTTTCCGCTGGGTTAAAGGTTTTTTCCTCTCCCAACAAAAAAGTCTTCTGTGTTGTTTCCAGGGGCAAAAGAAGTTTAACTAAAGACTTTTATTTTGGAAACCCCCCGGGGGGTTGCTCAGTCCCACACGTTCAAAAAATTTTAAATTAATGCTTACTCAAAAAGGTTATGTTTAGCCACCCCATCCAAAATTATTTAGGTTTTTGCTGATGAATAAAGGGTTCAACAAACCCGGGGTTCCTTTCCCAACAAATTTTCCCAAAAAAAATTCCCTTAAAACCCTGTATTTGTCCCCCGTGTCGAACCTGGGTTGATATTTTCTAATGATAAAAAAAAGTACTCCAAAAAGGTTTTTTCCTTTCCCCGACAGAGAGGCACAGTTTTGGGCAGAAAACCGTTGCAAAAGAAAGGGTCTCTTTTAGAAAATGTAAAGCAGATACGGTATCTAGGTTTTTAGGTCCCCCTGCTTGGCCTTTTTTAACGAGATTTTGGGGCGCCAATACAAAGAAAAGGGTTAGGCACTTAGAGTTTGGCCGGGGGTTTTACCCCCGGGATGGGGCTTTTTTTTTAAAAATTGTGAAAAAAGAAAGTATTTTTGCTTATATTTGGGTCATTGGTTTTATGCTGGCCAAACTTTTTTCTTGTGTTAAATGGGAAGCTTGGAGGGCTGGAAAACCCGCAGAAAAGAAACAAAAGAGGGGTCATTTTAAGGGTGCCCTCACACTGCCCCAAAAATTTTAAAAAATGCAAAGAAACTTGATATACCCAAGGGAAACAGAGAAACTGGTTTCTGGAAAGAAATAAACTAATTGGGGGTTTAAAATGCTCAGCGCCCATTTTAAAAACCCCTTTCCCCAGGAAAACCCCCCAAAAATTTCCCCCAGCCCAAAATAGGTAACCTCCCCCCCCAGATTGGAAACGGGAAAAAACCTGGAAACAGACCTTTTTCCCCATTGAAAAAAAATAAAAAGATCTAATTTTCAAGTAAGGGGAACAGCATTTCTTCTCACTCCATGGGGGAAAATTTCCCCCATTCCAAACTAACCCTTCCTCCATTTCCCCCCCCCAAAATACTTCTTTAAAAACAAACCCTTTCCCCCCCAGACTACTTCTTAAACATAAACCAAAACTTTGTCCCTTTAAGCCAAAAAATGATGCCTTTTAAAATGTTTGACAACCCAGTCACACAGGGAAAACTCTCCACAAAAATTTTTTACGTTGATGGGGCTGTTCACCCAATCCACTGGTTTCAGGGTGGTGGGGGTTTGCTGTTGTTATTTGAGTGATGGGTCTCTTAAAAAAGTTGGAGCACACATAATAACGGGCCCCTACCCTTCCCCGCCGAACTTTTTGCCGTACCCCTTTCACTCAAAGTGTCCTTTTAAACTAAGATTGACACTTTTAAATTTTAACTGACCCTCTGTCATCCCCCAAATTCTCTCAACCATTAATATAAATGGTGGCATGCATGTGTCAGAAGCCAGACACAGGTATGGTAAGATTGTGGACAGTGGAGTCAGAGTGCACAAGCTGTGGATTCCATCTCACATTGGTCTTCAGATGCATGATAGAACTGATAAATTGGCTAAGCTGTATGCTTTCAAAGAGGGAGTAGATTACAATCTTGGGTTGTCAGTTAGCAGTTTGAGAACAATAATACGAAAAGAACTTCAATTGAATTTTTTGACTTAAGACTCAGGGAGATTGACACCAGTCAGTCCATCTATCATCATTCTCTCATGCAGGAGGAGCCACATGTCTATGGTGCATCCAACAAGATAAGCGAACTCTTGGATGTCACTACCGCCTGGCCCCGGCTGGGTTACAAGTATCTTTCGCAGGTTAAATCATAAACACCAGATGTAGACCAAACGAAATGTAAACTTTGCCAGATGGACTATTGTCACACCTTGCGTCATTATGTACTGGAGTGCGATCAAATTAATGAATTTAGAGACAACTCAGAAATGTTTAAGATATGTCTAAGTATTTTATCCACAGTGGTACATTACAAACCACAAAAAAAAATACCATGACTTTGCTCCATGTAAATAAAGCATGACCACATGTGTGTGCGTGTACTCACCTAGTTGCTCACCTAGTTGAGGTTGCAGGGGTCGAGTTCAAGCTCCTGGCCTCGCCTCTTCACTGGTCGCTACTAGGTCACTCTCCCTGAAACGTGAGTTTTATCATACCTCTGCTTAAAGTTATGTATGGATTCTGCCTCCACTACATCGCTTCCCAAACTATTGCACTTCCTAACTACTCTGTAGCTGAAGAAATACTTCCTAACAACCCTGTGATTCATCTGTGTCTTCAACTTCCAACTGTGTCCCCTTGTTGCTGTGTCCCATCTCTGGAACATCCTATCTTTGTCCACCTTTTCAATTCCTCTCAGTATTTTGTATGTCATTATAATGTCCCTCCTATTCTCCTGTCCTCCAGTGTCGCCAGGTTGATCTCCCTTAACCTCTCCTCGTAGGATATACGTCTTAGCTCTGGGACTAGTCTTGTTGCAAACCTTTGCACTTTCTCTAGTTTCTTTACGTGCTTGGCTAGGTGTGGGTTCCAAACTGGTGCCACATACTCCAATATGGGCCTAACATACACGGTGTACAGGGTCCTGAACAATTCCTTATTAAGATGTCGGAATGCTGTTCTGAGGTTTGCTAGGCGCCCATATGCTGCAGCAGTTATTTGTTTAAAGTGCGCTTCAGGAGACTTGCCTGGTGTTATACTCACCCCAAGATCTTTTTCCTTGAGCGAGGTTTGTAGTCTCTGGCTCCCTAGACTGTACTCCGTCTGCGGTCTTCTTTGCCCTTCCCCAATCTTCATGACTTTGCACTTGGTGGGGTTGAACTCCAGGAGCCAATTGCTGTACCAGGTCTGCAGCCTGTCCGGATCCCTTTGTAGTTCTGCCTGGTCTTCGATCGAATGAATTCTTCTCATCAACTTCACGTCATCTGCAAACAGGGACACTTCGGAGTCTATTCCTTCCGTCATGTCGTTCACAAATACCAGAAACAGCACTGGTCCTAGGACTGACCCCTGTGGGACCCCGCTGGTCACAGGTGCCCACTCTGACACCTCGCCACGTACCATGACTCGCTGCTGTCTTCCTGACAATTATTCAGTGATCCATTGCAGTGCCTTCCCTGTTATCCCTGCTTGGTCCTCCAGTTTTTACACTAATCTCTTGTGTGGAACTGTGTCAAACGCCTTCTTGCAGTCCAAGAAAATGCAATCGTCCCACCCCTCTCTTTCTTGTCTTACTGCTGTCACCATGTCATAGAACTCCAGTAGGTTTGTGACACAGGATTTCCCATCTCTGAAACCATGTTGGCTGCTGTTGATGAGACCATTCTTTTCTAGGTGTTCCACCACTCTTCTCCTGATAATCTTCTCCATGACTTTGCATACTATACAAGTCAGTAACACTGGTCTGTAGTTTAGTGCTTCATGTCTGTCTCCTTTTTTAAAGAGTGGGACTACATTTGCTGTCTTCCATGCCTCAGGCAATCTCCCTGTTTCGATACATGTATTGAATATTGTTGTTAGGGGTACACATAGTGCCTTTGCTCCCTTTCTCAGGACCCATGGAGAGATGTTATCCGACCCCATTGCCTTTGAAGTATCTAGCTCACTCAGAAGCCTCTTCACTTCTTCCTCGGTTGTGTGCACTGTGTCCAGCACTTGGTGGTGTGCCCCACCTCTCCGTCTTTCTGGAGCCCCTTCTGTCTCCTCTGTGAACTTCTTTGAATCTCTTGTTGAGTTCCTCACATACTTCACTGTCATTTCTTGTTGTCTCTCCTCCTTCCTTCCTTAGCCTGATTACCTGGTCCTTGACTGTTGTTTTCCTCCTGATGTGGCTGTACAACAGTTTCGGGTCAGATTTGGCTTTCGCTGCTGTGTCGTTTTCATATTGTCGTTGGGCCTCCCTTCTTATCTGTGTGCGTGTGTGTGTGTGTGTGTGTGTGTACTCACCTATTTGTACTCACCTATTTGTGGTTGCAGGGGTCGAGTCACAGCTCCTGGCCCCGCCTCTTCGCTGATTGCTACTAGGTCCTCTCTCTCCCTGCCCCATGAGCTCTATCATACCTCGCCTTAAAACTATGTATGGTTCCTGCCTCCACCACATCACTTTCTAGGCTATTCCATGGCCTGACTACTCTATGACTGAAGAAATACTTCCTAACATCCCTTTGATTCATCTGAGTCTTCAACTTCCAATTGTGACCTCTTGTGTCTGTGTCCCATCTCTGGAACATCCCGTCTTTGTCCACCTCGTCTATTCCGCGCAGTATTTTATATGTCGTTATCATGTCTCCCCTGACCTCCTGGCCTCCAGTGTCGTCAGGCCGATTTCCCTCAACCTTTCTTCATAGGACAATCCCGTAGCTCTGGGACTAGTCTTGTTGCAAACCTTTGCACTTTCTCTAATTTCTTGACGTGCTTGACTAGGTGTGGATTCCAAACTGGTGCTGCATACTCCAGTATGGGCCTGACGTAGATGGTGTACAGAGTCTTAAACGAATCCTTACTGAGGTATCGGAACGCTATCCGTAGGTTTGCCAGGCGCCCGTATGCTGCAGCAGTTATCTGATTGATGTGCGCCTCAGGAGATATGCTCGGTGTTATACTCACCCCCAGATCTTTTTCCTTGAGTGAGGTTTGCAGTCTTTGGCCATCTAAACTATATTGTGTCTGCGGTCTTCTTTGCCCTTCCCCAATCTTCATGACTTTGCATTTGGCAGGGTTAAATTCAAGGAGCCAGTTTCTGGACCAGGCTTGTAGCCTGTCCAGATCTCTTTGTAGTCCTGCCTGATCCTCGTCCGATTCGATTCTTCTCATTAACTTCACATCGTCTGCAAACAAGGACACTTCTGAGTCTATCCCTTCCGTTATGTCGTTCACGTATACCAAGAACAGCACAGGTCCTAGGACTGACCCCTGTGGAACCCCGCTTGTCACAGGCGCCCACTCTGACACCTCGTCGCGTACCATGACTCGTTGTTGCCTCCCTGTCAGATATTCTCTGATCCATTGCAGTGCCTTTCCTGTTATGTGTGCCTGGTCCTCTAGCTTTTGCAGTAAACCTCTTGTGAGGAACTGTGTCGAAAGCCTTCTTGCAGTCCAAAAATACGCAGTCGATCCACCCCTCTCTCTCTTGTCTTACTTCTGTCACCTTGTCATAAAACTCTAGTAGGTTTGTGGCACAGGATTTTCCTTCCCTGAAACCGTGCTGGTTGTCAATTATACACTTGTTTCTTTCCAGGTGCCCCACCACTCTCCTCCTGATGATCTTCTCCATGACCTTGCATACTATACACGTTAATGATACAGGTCTGTAGTTTAGTACCTCATGTCTGTCTCCCTTTTTAAAAATTGGGACTACATTTGCCATTTTCCATACCTCAGGGAGTTGCCCAGTTTCAAATGATGTGTTGAAGATCTTTGTTAATGTCTCACACAATATCTCTGCTCCCTCTTTAAGGACCCATGGAGAGATGTTGTCTGGTCCCACCGCCTTTGAGGTGTCAAGTTCGCATAGCAGCTTCTTCACCTCCTCCTTGGTTATATGTACCTCATCCAGCACTTGCTGGTGTGCCCCCCTGTTCTGATTACTTGGAGTCCTACTGGTTTCCACTGTAAATACCTCTTTAAATCTTGTGTTGAGCTCCTGACATACCTCTCGGTCGTTTCTTGTGAATTCCCCATCATCCTTCCTCAGTCTGATTACCGGGTCCTTGACTGTTGTTTTCCTCCTGATGTGGCTGTACAACAGCTTCGGGTCAGTCTTTACTTTTGATGCTATGTCATTTTCATATTGTCTCTGAGTCTCCCTTCTTATCTGTGCATATTCGTTTCTGGCTTTTCGGCTGATTTCTTTATTTTCCTGAGTTCTCTGTCTTCTGTACCTTTTCCATTCTCTAGTACACCTAGTTTATGCCTCCCTACACCTTTGGGTGAACCAAGGACTAGTTCTGTTCTTCCCATTATTTCTGTTTCCCTTGGGAACAAACCTCTCCTCTGCCTCCTTGCATTTTGTTGCTACATAGTCCA